>VZSV01000251.1:647941-686169 GCA_013398735.1 Nothocercus julius | reverse complement strand
CAATTCATGACTGAATTCCTCAAGTGTCTTTTCATAACTACTTAGCTGCAGTAATACAAAAGATTGCTTTGTCTTTGAAGGGAAGAAAAAAAAAAAAAAAAACAGTTTAAAAAGGTTTTTACCTGAAAGTTAGTTCTTACAGTCACAATAAGCTTCAGCCAGGGAGGAAATTTTAAAATTATGTTTGTGATAAATGAAGAAAGTGTATCACCATAATCAGGTTTATGAAATTCAGCATCATTTAAGCCATCTATCAAAATTATGTATTCTTCCTCAGGAATTTTCTGCTCTGAAAAATGAAATACAGGAGAAAAGATTATTACAAATTTTCCTACAAAATGACACATTTTTATACCCAAATTTTGAAAATCAAGGAAAAAAAACAGATACATATATGCACAGTAATATATTTTAGCATATCTTGGTAGTATCCAATAGGTTAAACATTTAAACAACTGAAAAATAGTACTACTATTACTTAAACCAGTCTATTCTCTATACTTAATAATTCATTTTCCAAGAGTCAAAGTAGTTAATTGCTCTGTTTTCTAGCTCTCACAATTATAAAACAGCACTGCTATAAAGTGCTAAAAAGTAAGCAATCACAGTGTTTTTGATCACTATCATTATGCATCCATTTCACATCTGATTTAGAAAGAATTAAGAGATTAAATGTGGCTATTAGCATGATAAGAAATGTACAGATATGCAAAGAAGGCATATGCATGTGGTTTAAGCTATAAGCTGAGACTACTTTTAATTATGAGGCATTTACATAAACATTATCAAACTCACCAAAAAAAAGCATATAATTTGCAAAAATCAAAGCCATTGGTTTACATCTGCAATTTTGAAGAAAAAAAAATCCCAGGAGCATTAGATCTGCAAAAAGGGTTTCACACATATTTCCTGACAGTAAGCAAAATTTGAGAACTGAAAACAGATCCTAAGAATAAGTGCCGTGGTCTGGATTCATGCTTACACCACTCTGCTCCCTCCACCTTGGCAAGCATCAGGTACCTGCTCAAACTAACAATTCATCAGATTGTTATTTTCAAGGAAGAGTTTGCTAGTGTTTTAAAATACAAAACTCTATTCTTTCTTACATGCTTTCTTGGCAAAGCTCTGCACCATTTGTTTTTAAAACCGCATTAAAAAGATACTAATTTGGCAGGTCTTGGGCCAGAAAATTTCAAATAAACAGGCATGACAAAAATCACAAACAACTGAAAACAAAATCCTTCAGTTCAAAGTGTGTCAACCTTAATTTCAAGACACACAGTTATCCTTCAGTTTTCTGGCAAAAGTAGTAATAGCAAAGTTTACATAATCTTTAGCACATTTTATAGCAATTTATTTATTGAGAGAATTCTATCAACAACCAAAAAAAAAGAAAAAAAAAAGAAAAAGAATTCCTTCTGCAGATGCATCCTGCTTCACTTACTTCTCTTAGAAGGAATAAAATACTTACCTGGATATTTTGGGCTTTACTAGAATTTTACATCAAGTTTCTGAATTGTTTCTGTCTTTACCTACCTTTCCTGAGGTTTGAGAGCGGTTCCAGGACTCCCCTTTTAAATGCTGCTGCTGGATCTTGGACACAGGACCTCAGACTAAGCATGTTTTGTAGGTGAGGCTCTTTTATTAGAAGATCTCTGTATGCTATCAATTGACTTGAACGACAAAGGAGAGCTGCAATACTGTGCACAAATTCTGGGACAAGACACGTATATGTGTTGTCAGCTTGGCAATAATGATAAGCAACAACCTGGAGAGCAAGACAGATACCCAATAAATATTAAAATGGTTGCTAGTCAGCCCAATTACAATCAAGTGTTACTGAGTTTCTTTCAATTCCAAAATGTGTGTTAGAATTATTAGCCAACTCCATAACTTGAGACAGATGGCCTTTATCAGAGATGCAAATGCACAGAAAAAGGATAGTAAAATAAACTTCAACCTTGCAGGTCATGGAAAGAAGAAAATAAGTCCAAGCATCAGATGCAGGAGAAAAATGCACTGACTTTAGTCCCGGCCAGGTAGCTACTGCTGGCCAGGTAAGGGCTAAGTTTTACAGGAGAAAACTTAGGCTCTACTAAGCAGCCAAAATTTAACACCACTGTGTCACACTCCGTAAAGACTCAAGGCCTAATTTTATCATCATTAGGTAAGAGCAAATGACTGTCAGCCATTAAGCATATTCTGATATAGCAAACAGAAAATGGACAACTGGCTTTGTTCTGATTATTGCCAAGGGCATGCATTATTTGAAAATAGATATAAAGCATTTCTATGCAAAACACATCACAAAAAAAAGCAGTACTCCCAGGTGAACCTGGCACGTCAGTCACTTTCATGGCATTGTTTCCAAATAACGCACGTTACACTTGTATAACCCCACATTTTTCTTCTCCTATTTGCATAAAGCATGAAACACAGGCATTAATTGCTTTTTCTACTTAAGAACAAGCAAACAAAATAACAACTTCCTAGCACAATAATATAATGCAGAAATAGCTCTAAATAATTTATCTTTAGACTAACGAAGTATTGAAAATAGACTACATAGACACAAACTGTGCAATAGATATTAGCACACACTTGCATCTACTCAATCTTCATTCAATATAGATGCATTATACATAAATTTTTTAATTATTGTTTTCAATATTTTGTTTTAAGAAAGTGCACTGACCATCTACTTCATGAGAACAGAAGCAATGTTTTTATATTTGCGTAGATCAAAAAGGATAATTTAACCTATAGAAACAGAGCCACCATAATCAGTTTCTCAAAGAGGGGGAAAAAAAAAAAAAAAAAGTCAACAATGAAAGCAAAAATGCCCTCTCCCCTCAAACACACACCTTTCTAAGGCCTAGCAGAATTCAAGATATAACTTGAAAGACAGTAAAAAACCTTACCAGATGTGAAACCTGAATACTTTTTAGAAGTATCCGAAGTTACTGCCTGTTCTCCCCACTACTGACTACTGGTATATCCATGAGGCGTTGCAAAGCAGAATATTGCCTCTCAGGTTCTATTTTTTCTGATATACTTAAAATACATCAGAATTAATTCCATTAATTATTAGAAAACTAACCTTTGAAGCAAGACGTCTCACAGAATCCCCCATTTGATTTTGGTGTTCAGGACTTCCAGGACAATCTTGGGTCTTCGTTGTGCTGGTTCCATCTGAAGGAGCAGATTGGGGTAACTGACTTAGGGGAATCTCCTGACAGGAGTCACCACCTAAGTTTAAAAGGGAACAAATATAAAAAAAGACCAGGTTTGCTGACAGTAAACTATATTTTATAGGAAAAGATCATGGAATATCTTTACTGTTGGAATAAAAACTGAGCAACAATATTAAAAACACTCTGTAGCTAGTCTGACAAACACAAGCACATATTTGCAGCTTTACAGTTTCCGAGTAGTTCATTCGATTCTAGATCAGATACATAAAATTACTGAAAGCAAAATCATGTGATATGAAGCTTTCTTATGAAAATTACATATTTCATGACTCACTTGAACTGATGGATATTACATAACTAAACTGCTGGAAAATACAAATACGTTGTTGTTACCAACAGGTTTTTGTTCAGGTCACAAACAGCATGTTTGAAACGTCAGTACTAGACATACCAGTCATGACAGTCACACTCTACTTCCAATTAACGAAGGCCCTGGACTGGCAAGTGACAGAACCCTATGCCTCTTAATGAGGGGGTTAAGACGATAGAATCAATTTCTCCATAGCTTTATTCTTGCCTTTACCTAAAGGCCCCTTTGGAAAATGTGTGGTATACAGTGGGAAACAAACTTGTCATTTCTCTCCTTCCAAATAAACTGATGGGGGAACAAGCTGCTACAGTCACACTGTCCACACAGTTTAGGGAAGCACTGCATGACAGGAGGAAGAGATTTTATAGTGCCCCCATTCTACTTTGTTTTTTTGAGGGACTGAGGCACCACAGTATATTTTGTGGAAGCCATTTGACAGAGCGCACAATTTCAACAGTTTTCCTTGTGGAAAACAAATGTTTGTGGAGGAGTCCGTAAGGCTCTACACTAACTGATGTCTGAAAAGCAAATATTCCGACTCTTGTTATTAGAATAATAACACAAATAACAAGTCACCAAAATAATAATACCTACTTTTGGGGGATGAATTAGGACTATTTGAAGCTATTTGTCTCATGCGACTTCCATGGCAGCTAAGTGCTACCAGCCGTGAAATAACAGCAGTCTTCCCAAATCCCACATTTCCAGTAATAACTGCTCCTCTGTTCTCTGCCTGATCTGTACTCTTCAGCTTTTCTTCAATCACTTCAAACAGCCACTCTCTTCCAACGAACACCGAGTCTGTGGTTATGCTTGGCACTTCAAACAATAGTGGCTTCAGCAAAATGTCTTGAGGCTTATATGGAGTGAAACGTCCTGAGAAGTGGCATCAGAGGAAAAGCTTACTAGAAGAAAGTAGACATGCAATAGCACATTCCAGAAGCTCATTCACTCAGTAGCTTGCTAATCACGTTAATAAGAAGACCTCCTCTTAGAGCTTTTACCCTAAAAATAGTAAAAATTAAACTACTCAGTACAGATCACCTCCATCACTCCTAGGTAAATTACAGTCTGAGATAAATCACAAGTATCATTTGAGGATTTTTTTTTTTTTTTTTTTTTTGGCTTACAACTGAATTTGAGTTAGTAAGTTGCAGTATCCAAAAGTTTTCTCTAAAGCGTGCCAATAATTTTGTAAGTTTGGGAGTGTAAAATATTTTCATTAGGATTCATTAATTAAAGCTAATGTTAAGAGAAATTCCATTTCAGCAATAATTAACCAATATGCAAACATGTAAATGAAAGAACAGCCTAAAAATCTCTATAGGATCTCAAGACTCTTACCAGGAGGTTACTTACTTTCTTCTGCTTTTGTTATTGGTAAACTGCTGTAGACTAAGTTACTTAAGAGAAGAATATAAAAACTGGTTTACTTCAGTTGCATTTAACATATGACTTATTTTGAGGTTCAAAGGTCAGAAATACTGAAGCATATATTGCTCAAACAACTGTAATGGTATTCTATCACTTTTCTTCCTAAACCAACATTTAGATGAAAACTCTGAAGATTAACACAGTGTAGTATTTCTGAAGCTGCAGAACACTTGCCTAAATATCACAGATGATGAAACCTGGCAACCAAGGAAACCTTCAGGACAGTTTCTAAGCACTGAAAGTACACAAAGTTCACTTTGGATATTCACATGAAGTACACTGCACTGCTCATACATACATTACTTATATAATAACAATATATTGGTTTATTATATGAAGCCATTCATGCATTTTCTAAGGCACAGCATTTATGCAGGAAAAAAAAGCGTGAGCAAGCATCTCATTTTCAGACATGCTGACTAATCTCTCGAAGTATATCTTCTGTGCTATTAACACATTAAACTTAAAATATGTTGCGGGATGGGGACATTTACAAGAATGTCAGAATATCCAAAACTACTGCAGAATTGTGTCAGTGTGCCAAGGCAGGTGTGTATATGAATACCTTTAATTTCCTGTTGCCCTCTTCCCCCAGCAGTATTGTGCCAAGGTAAGCGAATTGAGGTACGTAAAGGAGTATTTCTTTGTCCATCCAAGTAACTCAGATCTTCCAGTTTGGTTGAACTTGTTGCTAGAATATTAAAGAATTAAATTGTATTCTTCTCTCAGAATAAGTAACAAAGAACATTATTAGTTACTATATTTTTGATTTCAGCGTGGATTTTACAAATAAGTTTTTAGCTAATTTATTTCCTGACTTCTTTTTTTTGATAATTCTGGCAGTTCCCTTCTATCGAGACAGACTGTTGTGAACAGACATTTTTTATTAAAATACTATTGTCTCCTTGAGACATGCAGTGGAAAGATACTGTTCATCAGTCAGATGTACTTCTCTTCTGTTCTTATTATGTATTTAATGTAAAATATTACCATCAGAATTTAAAATGACACTAAAATTTGTGGAGAGAAAAAAAAAGGTTACACTTTGCAAATTATTTAATAAAACTTCAATATGCCTTGATTTCATTTGGAGTTGCTGGAAATCTACATATTGCATGAATTATGCTACCATATCTAGGACATTAAGTAAGGCTTCACCTGTTTCTGTGAATAAACACAATTCTAAAACACATAAAAGTTCTTGATGAGAACCATCTGCAACAGTAGCCATTTTCACAGGGTTTCAGACAACTGAAACACAGCAGTGCTCCTGCAGCAGGATGTCACACTAAGAACAGCAGGGGTAGTGAGTTTGTGTGCATCACTTTGAAAACCACCTACAACAGCAGTTCAAGTCATTCACATAGTAACCTGTACAAAAATGCTTTCTAATTAAGTTCACTAAGACTTAGTTAGATTTTCCTGCACTCAGAAGGAATTCGTGTCTGCCTTAATTCCCTCACATGCCAACAGTAGTCCTATTAATAGAGTTTCTTTTTTTACTATGAGAACAATCCTATCACAAGAGGCCAGAAACATCAGTAATCGGTTCAGATATTAGTTGCTGCTAGACTAATTATGAGAAAAATATTTACTTTTTTCCTTGAATGCTGCAACATAACGGGTAACGTTTTTCTTTTCTTCCAATTCTAAGCCAGAATAATAGATACAAAATAAAGTTAAAAATTCAAAAAGCAGACCTGCTGAATTATATCATATATATAATTTTCACCAAAAACAATATGGATATTCACATTAACCAAAGCTATTTTCAGACTGGTATCAAATCCAAACTCCTTCATCTGAAAAACACTTCATTAACTACTTATGAAAAAAGGTTTCCCTTGTTCAACAGAAATCGGACTATGAAGTATTGGAGTCTCAGACCTAGCAAATGCAAACATACACAAAAGCAAGGAACTCAAAGTGTTGACTGACACCATATGCAGTTCTAAAACGACTGATGGATACTGAAATGTCTCAAAAGTCCTGACCTAACCACTACCTATTAAAACTCATGATAAAAGTCCTCTACGTAACAATTTTAAATAATTTACATAATACATATCTATTTAATTTAGAATCTATGCTGCTTCTTTTGTCTATAAGAGTACTTTCATACCAACAACGTAAGTTTAAAAGAAAGCTTCAGCGGGACATCACCAACGTTAAGATCCTTCTTCCTTTCTCAGGACCTTACCTGCGACAGAGTTTGGACGAGGCATTATTAAAGAGCTAGAGCTCTGTACATAAGGAATCGGGCCCTCTCCTGTAGGCACTTCTTTTGGCAAATTCTCAGCAGATCCAGCTGTCTCCTCCTCTGCAACGGGTGAACAATTATCTGTTCTTCGATCGTGAATAGCCCCCTGCTGTGTTCCTGCTCTGATACTCCCATCCTTATTCCACTCCAAACTGGATCCACTGCGATCATCATTTTCTGATGAACTTGTTATGGTTGCTGAAAAAGGAGAGTAATTCTAGAGTATACTTCAGAGGCCAAGGCCCTGCTCATGCTAACATGCCTTATACTTTTCATATTCACATGGCTTTTCAGGCCTACAGGTAGTATTCAAGTAGTTACTCACAGAATACTTTTTAAAGATAAATAAGGTTCTTCAAATTTTACAAAGCCAAATCCCACTATTTCTCAATTCAGGAAGAAACACCTGAGAAAGCAGTCAAGGAAAAACATGTTTTGAATGTAATATCTATCTAATTTCTGCTGCGGAAAAAAAATTGTTTGTTTTATATGAAGGATCTACTGCTTCACCAAAATATATCCCAGTTTCTTTTAAAAATTAAGGCTCTAACACATCTTGCAAATTTTCAAACCAGTTGACAAAGTCACTAACAAAAGCCCATTAAATAAGATACACAAATAGTATCTAAAACAAGATTAAAGTTTAAATAAATTTAAATAAAATTTGGATCATTCATATTTTTAAAGACATATTTTACACACACACACAAAAAAAAACGATTGAAAAAATTTCCCACAGCTCTTCCACAGCTGGCAGGCTTGCACCAACTCTATTTATGACTGAACATCCTATATGTTGTGCAGCGTAAGCGACATCTCAGGGCTGTTAAGAGACTCAGCTCACATCAGGAAGGCCGCGCGGCAACGTGCCAGCGGCAGTGAGCCGCGCTCTCCCGCGCGCGCCTAACTGAACCTGCCGCGCAGCTTCCAGCCGCTCGGAGGGCTGCAAGCTCCACAGCGCTGCTGGCTTTGCCAGGCAAGAATTACACTGTACCAGACCCCAAAATTGTTTGCCGGAAGATCAGCAGCTCACGTGAAGGGACTTCACCTGCAAGACAACTAACCCGACACAAAAGCCAACAGAGCAGCCCCGGCCCTGATCAAGCACAAACTAAGAACACTTGGGGGTTGCTGAAAAGGAGAAAAGGAGGGTGGAATGGGGAAAACAAAGTACTAAAGGGTGGGTCTTAATGTATATATGTGCTCAAGTGCTTTATTTTGGAATACAAAGAAGAAATGAAAAATCCATAAATCAAATTAATTCACCAACTTCTCTAATACCTTCTGAAAATAAAGCTACCCATCACAGGAAGGCAAGCTTGATTTAAAGCAGCATGTTTTACCTCTGTCCGTCATCCTTTAGCAACAAGACATTTCTGATTAGCAAACATTTTATTTCTACGTTGAAACTCAGGACTGAGGAAAACTCGTAATATTGGTTAAGGCAGCATTTAGGGGCTACGAAGGGCACAGGACACTCGTGACTACACACACCAACAGCACTGGCACAGGCAGCTCGTCTCCGCCAAGAAGTGAGCATGTCTCTACACTCTATTTCACCAACTTTTACCCATTCTTTTTTACAGTTATTTCAAGATGTCTACAAATGTTCCTCTGCCATACTACATATTAGATTAAGACTTTCCCCAGTATTGGAAAGTGACAGAGTGAGGGCAACAAGTAACCTCTTCAAACTACAAATTATAATAGCTGTTCTCTCAAAGAAAGTTAAACACATAATATCATTTTAACACAGGTAGAGTTCTGATGCTTTCATGTATCTTTCCATTAGAATGAGCACAGTCAGCTTCACAATTTCCTATACACAAAATAGAGCTTTCTGGTCTACAAACATACAGTAGCAAAATGCACCACCCAGGTCCTCTGCGAATCAGTTTTTGTTCAGTTAACAACTCTCTTGAAGAAAGAAAGAATCTACTTATGAGAAAAGCAGCCATGTTATGCAGCAATAATATGAAGACTCAGAACTGACATCCCTAAGACTTAAATACAATCTTCCAATGATTTTTCAAATTATAAGTAAAAAGGGTATGAGGGTATGTGAACATCATTTTTATTTTCCTTTCCTAAGTACATACTGCATTTCACCTCCATAAACAGCATACAAGTTTAGCTGCATGTTTAATCAGTCCCAGTACAGTATATGAACACAATTTTAGAGTACATTAAACACACTAAGTTTTGAAAGTATGTTTATTAAGGCACACAGTAAATTAAATGCTCAAATAAAAGTTTATTTGGTTCTGTTATAAACCAAACAGAAAGCATTTACAATTAATTTCTCAATACTTTGTGGAATTTTCTAGCAGGAAGCTGTACTATCATCTTTTGTTGTGAATGAGCAGGCGTCACAAAATCAGCAACACACAGCTACAGTGACCCTGGAGAACAAGGCACCAGGGCGCACGCACACTGCTGGTCTGACATCGCCTTACAGAAGGTGCTGGTGTGTGAGCACGAGCACGGGGGCGATGGGCTCGGCGCGGGCCGCGCCAATGCTTGCCCAGGGCGCTGCCTCGTGCGGCTGTGCGGGTGAACATGGGGCTCCTCACAGCCGTAGCCAACAGGGCCTCTGACAGCATCCGAGGGAGCAAAGGACTTGTACTCCCTAGAGACCTACTCTACTGACATTTGATAAAATCCTATTATATTCTAGAGCAAATACACTTTGCAGGTGCACACTGCTTGTTGTATGCCACTCTTAAGCCTTTTTTTCAACAATTTCAATGCTTACCTTAAATTTTCACAAAATAATTGAGCACTTCAAAGTTCATCCCAAATAATAAAATCTAATATTCTAATCAGAAGGGTGTATCTATGCAATAGAAATCCAGTCTACCCTATCTTGGAAAAAGGCTATATCTAGACTAGAACAGAAATAACTCAAAATATCTGAGCCACAAGTACTTCAGCTGATGAAAGGGAAATAAAACAGCAATAATAATAAAAAAAAGAAAAAGCGCTTCGTAAGTTGGGGGAAGAGGCATTGTTTGGTTTTCTCTATTTTTCTCTATTATGGTTTCTTGCTAAAAAGATAATATATAGCTCTGTTGCTATCAAAATATAACAAGCATTAATTGAAGATTATCAAAAATTATCCTCTTCTAGGTTTTTACACCTGAGCCATATTTCATTATAAATGCTAGTTTATAAACATACATAGTAGTTAGAAACATACACAGTAAAGGCAAATACTAAACCAAAGGGCATGGGGGGGGAACACCCACACACAACCTATCTGAACTTCGTATCCTCCTGAGGCTAAAATTTTAAAGTGTTATACTTATTTGTGATAATTCCACATTGGACTGACCAAATCATCACAAAGCAGACCTCCATCCACACCAGACCTTTAACAGAGGGCAAAAGCACTGCCTGCACTTTGGGACCCTCAGGGTGCTCAGTGAGGGCCAAGGACGCACTGACAGCTCCTCTCTCACAGTAACTCCCTGCAGCTTCAGCCTTGCAAAGCAGAGGCACTTGTGCAGCCTGGCCATTTTCCAGCTCAGTGTCACATGTGAACAAATTTAAGGGCTTATATGTAAAAGGCAAGACCTTGTATTCTGAGAAATGCAAACAACAGGACATACATTTTAGAGGCAGTAAAGGAAAAAGCTTTTCAGGCATTCCATTAACCTCTGCACACAGCATAGGCTGACCTTCTGTAGATAAGCGAGAGAAAAAGGAACAGAAAGAAAGAATAAAAAGAGATCTCCCAAAGAGTTTGCTTGTCCAGGAAACGTATCACGAAGAGAAATAAAATGGAAGCCGATGTAAGCAGCAAGAGAAGAAGCTATTTTCACGGTTGGATGAACTCTGCCGAAGACTTTATAAAAAGACAACCTTGCTAAATGCTTGCTAAATGTAATTTAAAATGCACATTTACTGTGATTAGCAAATTTAAATACATAATTAGACGTTTGTATATTAAAAGAAAAGGAAAAAAAGACTAATTCATCAGAGCGGTGCCCCACATTTCCCTTCTTAGTAGCATCCCTTTCCAGAGGACCGCACAGCCTGTAAGGATTTAAGCAACTACATTTTGGGGGCATGTTAAATGAGTTTCAGCTCACACTCCTTTTTATCTTCTCTAACACATTATGCATTTCCTGCTTGTTTTCTTCTTTCTTGTATTTTTGAAACTCTTTTTCATTAAGTAACTTTTCTCAGCAGATTCAATAACCTTCTCTTTAAATATTACTCCTTAAAAGGTTATATAGTGAAGGATACAATGATAATTATTTCAAACAAGCACAAAGCTAGTTCTGATCTCATTCAGAATGGGTACATACTCAGAGAATATCTTAAGCTCATGAATGTGTACTACCCATGCTTTGCATCAGAATCTGACACTGAGGGAAAGGACTGACTCACTCAAGAATATTTTTTTTTTTTTTTTTTTTTTTTTTTTTTAAAAGCTTCAAAGGTTAAAACTATTGGCCCTGCCCTTCTGGAAGGAGAGGAGGAACTAAAAACAGCAACTGCTTCTATGGGCTCAGATGAACAATGTATTACTGTTTTTGTAAACATACTTACTCCAAAATTTTATTATATGCATAGCAAATACATCTTCTGTGACTTTAAACTTGATATACAAAATATGCACACATTCCTTCACCTGTCTGGCATTACCTCCCAGAGAAGGGCAATAGCACAATAATGCTGCATGCAGATAGTTAGCAGAAGACGAGTAACCCCTTTTCCCCCTTCACCTATCAGAGAAGCAATGCCAATTTTTATACTCAAATTGATGTTGGACTCGCTGATAAAAACTCAAATTGTATACAAAACATTATACAGACACCCTCCCCCCCGCTTTTTTTTTTTTTTTTTTTTTTTTTTTTGCAAAGCCATTTTTTTCTGCACGGTACCACTGTAAACAAAGGAACAATACATTAGTTTAGACCTCCGAACAACTGTCTTCCAAACTAAAAATTACTCATCTTTTTATAGAAAGGAAACACCATTTAGAGAAACCATAACAAAATTCCCAAATTTTAATAAAAATGTCCTAGCAAGAAAGCTCAATATTCAGTCTACCCGTCACTTACTGATCACAGATGCAGTTACAAATGTAAAATGTCTTGGTAACTGTGTCTTATCTGATAACCTTGCTTTGTTATAATCGCATAGCTCTCAAATACCTATGACATCCACAAATGGATTTAAACTACTGTATCAGAAAGACAAATATCATCCCTATCTTCCAGTGTTTAAAAACAAAAGTTATCCTAAGTTCATAAGTAATCATATGTTCATGAGTTGCATTTCCAATGTTGCGCTCTACCTGAATAAATAAATAAATGAAAACTGACCACGAACAATGTCATCTATCCACTTACTATGGAACAACATCACAAATAATTTCTAAACCTGAGGTACATGTTATATCAATTACTTAATGAGACTTACGAACCATTATAACCATCTCTTGTTGAGTACCTCATCAGTGAAGATAATATTATGCTATAAGTTATGACTACTAATTCCTTCAATTTCCTAGAAAGCACCAGAACATCTGCACAGTCAGAATAAATCTTTATCAACTCTGTTATGAAAAAAAATCACGAATTCCTGGCAGGTCCTACACCAATGGTTACAAAGAAAGTATTCATAACTGCAAACAGAGAGATAGGAATAAAATTCCTTCTATCAGCAAAAGTTGTAATTAAAAAGTACCATGTTCACAGTCAAACCAATGACATCTTAAGTTCATTCTGTAATATCTAATAATTTAAGATTTAAAATTGCTTCCCTTTACAGCTTCCCAGAATTTAGCCCGTCTGCTAGGCTTAAACAGAACTGAAAGTTTATTTATCTAGAGTGAGAAAGCTTCAGGTTATGGGGCATTTTGTGCTCTGCACCTTTTTTTTTTCAGTGGTAAGCTTAACATTAAAGAATCAATTTTAACAGAGAAATCTTCTTGCAATAGCTTATCATAAAGTGAAAAATAAGCTTTTTATATCTTATGCTGCTCGTCTTCTAGCAAATAACATTAAAGCAGCCAGCTGCATGCTCAAGAATACAGCAAGTAGTGACAAGGACCCATCAGGGCACAGAGCATAAAGAGAAATGGCAGCACAAACAAAGGACCAAAAATGTAGAGCTCTTCTTTGATACTAAACAGTATTACTGAAATATTTAGGTAAAAAGAGTCACTTAACAGCTGTTCTGTGATGGTAGCTAGCTCTCAAAACTAAGTGATTCCTATTTGGGGATGCACATAGAGCCCCAGCTCAGTTTTCCATTCAGTAGAGGCTCATATTTTATCTACTCCCTGCTAAATCATTTTAGTCTCACTTCGACCCCAATTACTGAGAAGTTTGCATTTATTTTTATAAAACAATTTAGACTATCTTTGCAGGAAGTAGCATTATTATAGATATTTTTCCTCAGTTGAAAATGAAGCTGGTTTCATGTTTCACCACTAGGAAATGTACTGTGAACTGGCACAGGTTGCCCTGAGTGGCTGTGGAGGTTCAGTCGCTGGAGATGCTCAAAACCCAACTGGACACAGTCCCGGCAGCCTGTTTTAGCTGCTGCTGGTGCAGAGTGGTTAGACTAGATGATCTCCAGGGGTCCCTTCCAATCCCAGCTACTCTCTATGATTGTAGAAACATATACAGTGCAAGACACAAAAGACAGAAGTGAGAAAGAAACAACAAAAGAAACACCTAGTAATTTTATAGAAAAACACTCAGACATTAGAGCTACACTGGAAAACAGAAAAGAAAAAGACAGAGCATTTTAGTCTTTCAATTCTAGAGTATTTGGAACTGCAGCCGGATCACTGCATCCAACAGAACATGAAGCAGGTACTCAGGCTTGTGGTATTCAGAATAGGTAAATTCTATTAATTACATTACTAATTAAGGTGCTTACCTATAATTCCACTGTCCTTGCTCTCCAGGGTGGAGCTAGGGCTGCTAATGGTTCCACAGGGACTACTTTTGTGGGCTGCTGTTTTGTCAATACTGCTATTGAGAGTTGAGCAGGGACTATCAGTGCTAGGTGAAGTAGTGCTGCTTGTGAGGGTAGAACAGGGACTGACTCCTTGAATGGCTACTGTACACTGCAATGTGAAGCAAAAAATTAGTTATTGCATGGCAGGAAATACACATCTACTGTCCTGCAAATTAGAAACATCACCAAGCAGAGTAAGAACAAAGCAAAGAACCCATTTCCAAGCAAGAACTTAAAAAAAAAAAAAAAAAAAAAAAAAAGCTTTATTTTGATATGGGAGCCTTAATCATATGTTTAAAAATCACTCTTAAAAGTATCTTCTGGAAAAATAAAAAGAAAGAGAAATTTAAAGTTCACTGCAACATCTGCAGTGAGGCAAACTTCTTCTCTATTAAAGAATTCAACAGAAAAAAAACCTCTATTATTAATTCTATGTGTTAAAAGTACTCAAACTACAGTCTATTCACACACCACTCTCACCAAAACCCAAACTATGTACTAAGAGTTAACAGGACTGGAATTAAAAGTAGAACATCCAATACAAGTGAACTTCTGAGAAAAGGGGAAAAGAGTTCCTATTTTAACTACCCACATTTTCCATTCTCACAAGCAGTAAAAAAGGTTGCTCCTATTATATACAGAAATATGTGGGACAGAATCCTAGAATTTGTTCACACTTGCAGTAAATTGGATTTAGTTTCAATACTGATGATGATGACGACTCTATTCTTCAAAAGGTGTTCTACCTTCTTTTTTTTTTCCTTCCCTCTAAGAAGGCAAGATTATCCGAAGTTTAAAAAAAAGAAAAAAAAAGTTTTATATTAGCATATTTTGATTAACACAGATAATATTTTGCTGAATATAAAATAATTGCAACTAGCAAACATAGTTAACAATAGCAGTGCTCTCAGAAACAGAATAAATACTAAATACATTATCTTCTATTATCCTACCATGGCTTTATTTTTCTCTTCTATATGTGCAGAGGTTGGGATCCCTTCTCCCAGTAAAAAACCCAATCTTGTCATCAGTTCTTGTGCTGCAGGAGAACAGCTTGAGTCTTTGTCAGGCTTTGCTTTGGAGAGGAGGGGGAAAGAAAGTTGAAGATTACAGTCTCATTCTTGGAAATTGTTACAAGTAGAAAAATTACAATCATATTTGAACACCAACTCTTCTGCCACTAATATCTCATCTATCAGAGCAGCTGATACCATTTAACTTTTTTGTCCTTCAGGCTTTAAAGTGTTGGTAGGTCTTGGAATGCTTTTCATGTCTTGCACAAATTTCAGGGAGGAAAAAACTGTGGCAGTTAAAAAAAAAAAAAAAAATAGCAAGGGCAACCAGCTACCAAACAATTCATCACTGGATTGGCAACTAATATGACGACCATTGCTTACAGATGGCGTTATGCTCACCACTGTCAAAGCTCAGTGTCAGACTGAAATGCTATGGAAGTAACTTTTCAGAAAATTTTCTGTAGAAATTAAAAAATGAGAAGTAGAGATGAGTAATACAGATGTTTTGCAATTTAACCTCAATCTCACCGCAACTAACACCATACATTTTTTGTTGTGCCTACCATGCAAAGGATACAACATCAGCTTTAAAGTTCCTAACTTTTCTGGTTACACAAATAAGTAATTTATCAGTACAGGGTTGTTTTAAAATACTTTTTAGTGCTCAACAGACATATTGAAATAGTGAGCTCAAAGAGGCACTCCCCAATAAAAATAGCCATTAAAAATGGCAAATTTGTTAGCTGTTTTCAACCACTTACCTCTTTAGGAAAAAGACTTACTTCTAATATAATTTCTCACAAGCTAACCTCCCCTGCCATTTTATTTGGCAACAACAGCTTTGGCATCACCTACCTATCTTCAAAGCCGATCCCTAACACCATCAGGGTTTTCAGGTTTGTTGTCCATTGGAAAAGAATATAATAATCTGTCAGCCTGTCCTGTTCTCAGGTGTAAATACTGAGTTTATCAAAGAACATGAGCTAGTGACTCTGAGAAACAGCTTGCACTAGGCATTTTCAGCTAGGGAACTGCTAACTATGTCAGCTGTCACCAGGATTCTGCAGAGAGGAGACCGGCAGAAGCACCCGAGTGCTGCTTCCCAAGCTGGGCACTCTGGGCAAGGTATCAAGCATGTGGATCCCCACTCTATCTTCCTACTTGCACCCTACTTCTCACCCATACCACTGCCTTAACACCCCAACTCAGTCCTGGCTCTAGTTCTTGCTATGGCTTCAGTGCAAGACTCCTTTCCCCTGCAAGTCCCCTGCACCTCCCAGTTCTGAGCTAGTCCTCCTGCCTGCCTCTCCCCTCCTACAGGCTACCCAGGAGAGAGGGCACCCCTCTCCTCCTACAGGCCACCTGGGACAGAGAGGGTGTCTTCCCTCCTCCAGGCTACCCAGGATAGAGAGGGCCTCCTCCACTGTGCTCTGAGCAAGACGTGATTCTGCCTGCAGCATGTACAAAGGTCCAAGAATTAAGACTGTTATAAAGATCAAGTAAGTATACTGCCAAGCATCTCCTCTTTACCACAAGCATGTTAAATTTGCACAATATTCTTACAAATAAAGAATCAGATTTCATTATTACGAAGGCTCCCTTATATCATTCTATTTAAAATGAACAACTATTCTACCAAATAATGTTACTGAACAGGCATTCTTACCATTTAGATTGTTTTCTCCTTGCTCTGACCCTTTCCTCAGTGGTGCAACTGCCTCACCTGGAACTCTAGGACTTTCCACATACTTGAGCTTCCTGATCGAACCTGCAGTAGGAAAGAACTGAGTGCATGTAATTTTTTTCCAGATGGATTGCAAGTTTCAAATGTAGTATGTACCCTCAGAGGTCTAAATAAAGTAGAAGAACCATTTCTTACACGGCTGCCACAGTAAAGTCTGGTAAACTGCTGCACTTCCACTCTTGTAAGAAAGCAGCTCTATTTGGGCTCACTTTTTAGAATGTAAATTTTGCTAGAAAACAAAAGCAATCTGCTTGCTGAGACAACCCTGAAAGTTTCCTGTATATGTAAAATGAGAAACCTTTTCATGTTCAAACCTGATCGGCTTTCTATGGGCCTCTTCTATTAAGAGCTTTTATTTTCCACTTCAACAGGAAGACAGCATTGTTATTAACATCTCTGAAGCTAGAAGAGAAAATTTACAACCAGACAGTTTACAACATTTATACACTAAAGAAGCTTTCTATTACTGGGTAGTTTCCCCAATACTGATGCATACTGCAATTCTCAGGAAAGGTAAGGATATGTTCAGAAAATAGTAATAGTGACACTTGATGATTTCTGCTATTGTAAAACAGTGCCTAGTCCATGGACATATGAAGTTCAAATACCACCCTTAAGCATCAAAAAGAATTTGTGAATGTACTCACACGCATGCTTATTAAAAAATAATTTTATATAAGCTATACTCTCAGTTTTATGCTTTGTTTTAAAGCTATTTACCATGTTGTTTCTTTGCTAAATATATTTTACTAACAAATACAGAAAACTAATTAAATGTACGGTGATATTTATGGCCAAAAAAGTACCTAACAGAGTGAGGACACTGCTGTCCCCTAATGTTTTACCAGAAAAAGGATCCAGTTTTATTAAATCAGGATCGGCTTGTACTACAACACAAGCTGAAGGCTGAAATTCTGATGTTGACCCAGCACCTAACAGTATCGGCAGGAAGGCTGCTGCACAGCACGTCGCACCGCGCTGCGACTCAGCAGCGTAACTGTGCACATCCAGGAGAGAACTCAACAGAATTTTACAGCTTTATATATTGGCAATGTTAAGAGAAGGAAAACTTGTGAACAGTACCCTATTATGAAATCACACACTGGGAAGCTAAATTACCTTAATTTTCATTAGGGTAATCTTAATTTCTTGTAGTATGTGCGATAAAACCCCTCATAACTTCCAAAAATTTAGTGAGCTTAAGGAAAAGTAGGTCATTCCAGAGGCTCAGCAAGAGGAACCTAAAGGTTAGCTTGAAGCTCCTAGAAACAGTCCTAAAAAATACAGCTTGAAAAAGTAAAAAGGAGGTATTTCTATGGATCTACCCAATTCTTGTCAATTAAAAAAAAAAAAAAAAAAAAAAAAAAACTTCTTACTTAAATATGATCTCATGTTTTACTATTATATTATGGTTATATCGTTATATTATTATATTATACATATATTGTTACATTACTGTGTATATATAGCTACCATTTTCAGGTTCTATACTATATCATCATCACAAGATTGGAAAAGGAATATTTCTTACTTGAAAACATATCCAACATACTGTAGCCATGTGATTTTTAAACATCTACTCTAGGCCACAGTGACAATGTGTCAGAGACAATAATTCCACTTGCAGTATTCTAGTTTTGCATCTTGAATGTTTGTGCATTACTCTCCTTTTTACACATAATAATAATAAAATCAGAGTCTCAACATCAGGCACCCAGAACTCTGGATAGGATGTTTCCTGGGTAACTCCACAGAAGCCTGACTTACAGTTGCATGATCACATAATGTTTTTACCAAGGGAGAAGCTGAAAAGATGAAGTTGAGTTCGAGTATTAAATTTTATCTATCCTCTGAAGTACTATATATTATATATTCTGGAAAAAGAAAAACAACAACAAAATAATTTTATTTTGGGATGTTTTATTCCAAAAAGTGAATGCTTTTCAACTCTGATCAATTAACTAAAAAAAAAAAAGTTCAAAACCTCTATACGCCTCATGAGGTTTATGGGAAACTCTGATGAATGCAGAATCAGTACTAAGGATCAGGGAATACGCCCTAAAAGAAGTCAAGTTGCTACTGTAGTGATGCTTAAAAGCAGCACTTCTGTAAAATACAGAAAACACCCCAGAAGTTGAAGTTTTATCATACTGTTTTTGGTATTCTAAGCATCATTGATAAAGATGACAAAAAAGTTGGACCCATTTTTTAAACACATTTTAACTACAGTAGTAGAGAAAACCTCAAGTAGGGAACTACAGTACCTGACCTAGCACACGATAAATATGAATCCTCTATCATAAGCTATAACATGCCTTTTTTTTTTTTTTTTTTTCTTCTCTCTCTCTTCTGAGAGCACAAGTTCTACTATAATTGCATCTATTTTGGAGACATTATTTCTGGAGTCAATATTTGCCAGTCATGATGCTGCTGCTAAAGCAACTACAGATACTTCTTTCAGTAATTTTCCTTAAGTTAAATATCTCTGTTTACTCTGGCTTACAAAATAGAACCAAAGGTAGAGCTTTCAATAGAGCTTTCAGAATAATAATCACACTGTGTTCAACTTCTAACTTGGACACCCCAATCCTTTAGATCTAACTTCTTCCTTTCACTCTAGTAATAGAGGGATACACATTTACCTGCCTTTCTCAGAATTTAACACTGAAAGTGTTCGCAGTGTTTGGAAAAAGCAGAGACGGCTCTCCAGTTTTCTCAGTATGGTGTGCACAAATCCCACATGCCACACGAAGAATTCCAGCAGGCTGGCTTCCATTCTTTCCTCCTCCTCTCTGTCTGTATATAACTTTGGACTGCCCTTACAGTTTTCAGTTTTTCCTCCTTTCTCTGGTCAGTAGATCTCCATCAGTAACAAAGCAAATCCTGTTCAGGAAGCACCCTGGAGAGTGACTGCAGGACTGATGCTAACTGATGCATCCCCAGCCTTTGTCAAGGTGTTTTTCCTGTCTACAGTATTCTTGTAGATAGATGAAAATTCAATTGCACACCGAGTCCTCTGTGACATTCCATATTTTGTTTATGAAAATATTCAATAGAGTAGTCAGGCTGTGACACTTGTAGTCAAGAAAGTGTCCCATCCTTCATTTTGGCAACAGTCTCAGGTACTGCACTAAGTCCTTGGAAACAACACTGATTTCTTGTCCATTTTCATGTTTAATTTAAGGCTGAGAACTGCTTTTAAAGGAAAGTTGCAACTTTATGGTTTAGCCTTAAGCTGCCAAGGTAACACATTACCCCAATTACAGTGCACTATATTAGAAAAAACAGCCTGCTGGATCATAGATCTCCCTAAACCGTGTGCCAGGTAGATGACCTGGTTCTGTAATAGTGCTAAGGCATTTCATTCCTGGGCCTATCTTTTCTTTCTGATTTCCACATAAAAGTGGAGAGTTTGATGACAATTATTTAATATATATGCATTCACCCTAGAGACTGAAATTACCACAAATTTATAACTAAAATACAGCTTACTTGCCCAATCCCACCAGAGGGCGCTCTTTCAACACTGTATCATAATGAAAAAAAACGGGCTACATGCCTGGGTGGAAGTAACTAAAAATACATTCCTTTTAAACACAGCCGCATTCTTTAAGGAGACAATAGCCTAAATCTCTCAAGTGTAAGCAGATTATATTTAGACGCATCAAAGTTGAACAACAAAGAGTAACTATTTTAAAAGAGTCAAAACAGTATGTGGCAGTCTGGATCAGAACTGAAAAACCTTCAAGATGTATTTTTAACATTCACACCTTTGCAGTCATGGAGTTGGCCAGACCCTTCACTGATTTTTCGTCATCAGCTCATTTAGAAGCGACTTCCAGTGCTCACAGTTTTGGCAACCTCAGTACACCTGCAACTGGGAACTTACACCTCAGGTAAGCCTTATGCTGACCCTTGGGAAAACCATGCAGTGAGCCTTCTAGCAACACATCGCTGGGCACATGAAGACATTGATGAGCAACAGTCAGCACAGATTTATCAAGACTAAATCATGCCTGACAACCTAACTGCTTTCTGTAATAAAGCAACTGGATTTGTGGTCAAGACAAAAGAAAAAGACGTCATTCACCTCAACTGTAGCTAGGCTTTTGGTAACATCTTCCAAAAATATTCTCGTATCTAATTTAGGATGTTACAGTCTGGATAGGGTGACAACTATGAGATTAGTAACAATTTTTAAACCAAGAGGAGAGTCAAGCACTTGCCCACACAACAGGTTACCCAGAGAGCTACATAACCTCCATCTGGGAGGCTTTCAACATCAGACTGGATAAAGCCCTTAGTCCTACCTCAGAGCTGACCCTGCTCTGAGAGCAGGGGTTTGGACTAGAAACCTTGAAGTCCCTTCCAACCTGAGTTTATCTAATTAGACACGTGCTCAGGTTCAGGCACACTGATAGCCTATTATAGGTAAAAAGGACTGTTCCCAAGTATTCTCAAGCAAATTTTAGGTGAAAATGGTCCTTTTTACCTAGTCTAGTTTCAAGTACTAGGTAAGCTGCTAAAGTATACAGAAGTTTTAAAAGATCTTTAAGGAAGAATAATCCAACAGTCATTATCTGCATTCACTCATGTTTTTGAAAGTAGAGCTGCCTTTTCTCTATTCAAGCACCATGGCATCAACAATGCAACCTAAGAATATGCTGTCCCATCAAAGACACAGGCAGTATCTTTCTTTCACATCTTAAAGAACCATCACCACTTTTCGGAATGTCCTTTACTAATCAATACTTCCATTCCTGTAAATGCCCCTCCTAAACCACATTAACTACGATCCTTTCAAATCTTCAATAGTTGTTTAGCTACACTTACATAAAATTAACAATCTAAGCAATGCTCACTCTAGCTTTCTAGTAAGAAGAAACAACTTTTTATTTACCATTCCCCTTCCCAGATAGGGTCCTCCAACTGACAAGAACTTTTTGTCCTCTTTGCTTCTGCTCTTCTATTCACCTCCTTACTGAGCTATTTCATTAAGGAAGCTTTTGACTCCAAATAAACCAGTAGCTTTAGTTCTGTTGTTAATTTCTGGCTCTTTAGTAGCTTAAGATATAGCTTGTCTCTTCCCTCCTTTTATAGTTACAGTCAAGGGTTGAACTGGGGCCAGGCGAAGCATTGGTATTCTTCCAACCTCTTCTCACAAAGAAAAAAGCTCCCCTCCTATGCAAATAATGAACACAGGGTCACTCACAACAGACAGGACCGTGCAGCTTCCCGTGTCGCAGTGAAGCCGGGACCTCCGCTCACTCTCGCACCGCTTGCCCTGTCCTGGAGTTCTGAGGTTCTAAGGCTGAGCTGCTTGTGGGGGCCAAAAGGCTGCTGCCACCGTGTAGTGCATCAAAGATGTCACTGCCTCATTTAACGTACAGCTGTCATCACGCCCGTCCACTGCAACTGCAGTGATAAAAGAGCTACCAGTGCCAACACACTGCACTCCTGACACACAAGGACTGATTTCACACTGATCAGTTCAGACCTGAGCCTTGAACCCCTACTGAAGTGGTAGTGGATGAGAGAAATGTCTTAATCTGTTCTGAACAGATACCTGTAACTTGCTAAACATAAAAGTCCCTCTGTGCTTTCCTCAGTGAGGTCCTCCCAAACTTGAGAACTAACAATTACATTTTTCAAGGAATAAATATTTCTATGATGGCACAGAATGCTCTTAACCTAAAGGGACAAAACTAAAATACACTCCTCACATTGCACTTGCAGCTAATCCAAACTGGTCAAAGCTCTCTATTTTCTTAGAAGTCATCTTAGACTGCTTAGAGGTATAGAACATCCAAAGGGGAAGTCGTTTAAAACATCCCACTCTTATTCCACTATGACATTCTTAATAAGCAAGTTTAGATAAATTAAAAAGACAACTAAAGTAATCTAGAAGGTAAAGTCATCTTTCAGAATTAGTAAATATTCTCAAGTCAGGATAATATATCTGACACGAAGAGGGGAGAAAAAAAACACTTCTATAAATTTAAATTCTAAAATAGTTTCTTTTTAGATTTATACATTATTTGAATAAAATTTCACAGCTTTCACCATCTCTTCTAGATATCACAGATGAGCTCTGTGCAAAAATTTCAATGTCAATGCCAACTACACAAAAACACAAAACATTTTACAGTGTGTTTTTTTATGCATTATTTTTTAAAATATTTACTCTGAGAAACATTTTTATTCACTGATCATAGAGCATAATTAAGTAGATTTTTTTAAATCAGTAAATATAGAGACAAGACTAGATAAACACAGCATGTGAAATACTTCACTCTTCTATCAAATGTCTATACAGGAACATCAAATATAGAGCCCTCAAATACAGATTTTTTTCATGAATATTAACGCAACTAGCCATTAGTTAACTAAAACTTTATTTTACTATTCTTGATTCTCTAACCAAACTTTTTATTAAATGGATTCAGACTATACACTGTATCTTGAAATAACAAACAACTTCAACTGAAGAAAGTTACATAAACTCATATACATATCTATATATGTTTTTGGTCATATACACTCAAACTCATATTTTTCATATATATATATATATATACACACACACACAGACATATATATATATATATACACACACATATGACCAAAAACATGCTTTAGTTATAGAAGAGTAAGAACTACCAAACAGAATCAGAGATGGAACAAATTATAGTATTTGAAGGCTAACTTTTATCTTTAGCCCTCTTACCTTAGATATTCAAGTAGTTTTAAAGAGTTTTAAGAGTGTCATTTACATTAAAAACACATCACTAAGCAGGTCCTTTGTGCTTAACTGTACACCGGGGGCATGAAAGTTAGAATTTTATTGTAAAGCAGTTTATAACAACTTCATTACTACACCTTAGCTTCAAACCCTTTTTTTTTAAAAAAAACAAACAAACAAAAAAAAAAAACCACACTTTTGCTATGCAATCCTTGCTTTTTTTCATCCACCACATCCTGAAAAAGTCTCAGCTTACTACTCACATGCCACAGTACTGATTGCTTGGAAATCAGTACCGCTAGTAGATTCTCTATTCTTAATACTTTCGCCCCAGATCCTACCCAGATCATTTTTATCAGCTTGAATTTGTTATAACTAAAGGAACAGCACAGAATGTTTTTGTCACTCATTATACCCTATCATCTGGTTAGGTATTTCTACATAAGAATGTGTGTCTATCTTAAATTAAATCATGGAGTTGTGAGGTTAGTAAGATGCTATCTTATATCTGCCTAAAATGCAAGTTTTCCCAACAGTAAATTATGGGTAAGAGGCTGTCCTCACTTAAATCTTCGTTAAAAAAAAAAAAAAAAAAAAAAATTCCAACTACATTATATTCATCCTAGCTTTTAAAATTGTTATACAAGTGGCTTGTAACTGGAGACAAAACCCAAAGAATTTTGGGCTACAGAAAGGTATTTACGAGATCTGTCAAAGACAACACCAAATTAGTTGAACATGAAGTGACAAAAATAAATATTATTTTAAAATTAAGACAGGAAAAATATTTAGATGATTTAAAATAAGAATACTTTATAGAAATTTTATTTATTATGCTCTGGCAATCCTTTGGGCAAGGATTTTATTTTAATTTTATGTAAAATTGTTTGTTAATCCAGACATTTCTCAGTGCTGACAAAAATGAACGTCCTTTGTTCTTCAACTTTATAGACATTACAGCAAAAGAACTTCAGCACTGCTGAGTGTCTTCTCAAATAATAGCAGTATGGAGAATTTCACCTGACGCTCAAGCTTTGACCTGAATGAACTCAAGTGATGCCAGTTTGTTGGAATGATTTGTATGTGCAGAGCACTGATAAAAAGGGAACCAGATGGAGCACCTTATTTAGTAAGGCTCACACAAAAGCACATGGCCATTTCTAAGGACACAAGCTTTGAATTAGTAAACTTCTTGNTATATATATATATATATATATATATATATACACACACACACACACGCACATATATACCTGTATACACACAAGCAAAAATATTCTCAAAAGTAAACTGCTCTAAAGCGATCATTAAAAATAACAGATCACTCTAAAACAGTCACTAACATGCACAAAAGAATATTTTGTAGCTGTCATCTACCTAACTGAAATACTATTCCTTAATAATTGACTTTAAACATGTTCAGACATTTCAATTTAGGTATCTGCTACACCAATTAGAATAAGTCTTTGCCATACGAAGCAGTATATTCCATTTAAACACCAATATCTCTTCCTCCTGGGAGCATGCAAAGAACATTCACTGTTCTTGTTTTTATGCAAAATATTAACATCATTTAATAGCCTTCACTTAAAAACTGTGTCAAAGAATGTGTCAAAGTATTATAAAGATTTTAGTTATCAATTTCATTTTACCTGGGGATTTTTTGTTTGATCTTGGCTGCATCAAGTAACACTGTCGTGGCAGCAAAGGTGAAGATGGCAAAGACATGGAGACTCCTTTGGCCAAGTTCATTCTATAAATATCCTCAGTCACAGGCTGATTGCCAATGGGAAAATCGACAGTGGGGCCGGATGTTTCAATAACCTGTAAGGCATTTTCTGGGCAGGAGTCACCTGCTAAAAATAAGATTTTGTCATCAGTTATGTGAGATACCAAAACAAAAAAAATCAGGAAATTATATTGAAATACAAATACTCAAGACAGAAAAATATATTTTTCCATCAACAAATTAGCCTGATCTTTCTTTCTACAGGCCATTCACTGCAGAATGCAGGTAACCACTAAAACAATTTTAGATACACAAAATTAGAGAGAGTAATATCGCCTAGGAGAACTATCAGAGGAAAAGCTCACTTCATGCAACATTAGTACTTCTCAGTTTTCATCCTTAGATGCAAACCATGCTCCATGGTACTTTTGTTCCAGACAAAAAGTATTTCGGCAGGTGAAAAGTTATTTCAGATACTGTGGTATCTTGAGTGTCAAAGCCACCTGACGGGAGTTTTTTGTTTGTTTGTTTTCAATTGAACTAGCTAAGATACAAGTTCAGTCGGTGATCTCCTGTGCTTAATTAAAAGGTGGTTTACAGAAAGATACATTCAC
This sequence comes from Nothocercus julius, assembly GCA_013398735.1. NCBI lineage: Eukaryota > Metazoa > Chordata > Aves > Tinamiformes > Tinamidae > Nothocercus > Nothocercus julius. The sequence continues at coordinate 660,082 of VZSV01000251.1, read as the reverse complement.
AGATGTCCAGTCTACGCCTGACCTGCTTATTTTTCTGCTTAAAACAAAGAAATATGGTTATGTGGAGTTCGACAGCAATAGCTATTTTTTTTTAATCTAAGGGAAAACCAAGTTACTGGTTCACAACATAAAGGCTGAGAACAACAACAATAAAAATTGGGAAACATATCCCAATGATGCTGGAAATACAGTTTCAGCTAAATGAAAAATATGTTTTCAAAATACACAGAAAAAATACATTACTCCCAGTAATAATTCAAAGACAGCAAAAATATAAGTTAAGAGCACTGAGTCTCTGTAGGCAGATGACAGTAACAGAGCTGAAAAACAAACGTTAACAACAACCTACAGCTTTTTTAATATCCAAATTAGGACAGTCTTCATTGAGTGGGGGTGGGGGGGTCAAGGGGGAGGAGAGGAACGCAGTGACCCGAAGAATATAATTAGATAAATCTGTACTGCAACCAGAAATATGTCTGAACCCAAAGTGCAACTGAGAGAAAAACACACAGAATGAGCAGAGCAATTTCTTTTTCAAATAAAAATTCCTTATATCAGGTATATTTACACACAGCAAATGAATACTTCTGTTAAACAGGGCACTACAAGATCTGCATTTCTTGTTCACTGACATCATTAACAGCCTTCAATTTCTGAATCTACTGCTTTCGACTATAGTCGATCTTAACAGCATAAATGGTACGTCCAGACTACCAGAACAAAACCCAAACAAACAACTCAACAACAAAAAATAAACAACCTAGCCTCTTGAGAAAAGGAGGAATATTTGGTTTTAAATCCTGGGAAATACAAAAGAAGCTTCACCATTTAGTAAGCTAGTGGAAACACACCATATTTAAAAATACGCACAGTTCAAGTATAAAATTATAAAGTCTAACCATTTTTGGAAATTATAATTACATATCTGAGATTTTCAAAAATACCAAGATAACTAGATCAGTGTTCCCGTTTACTTTCCATGGAAACCCAGTGGCTAAGGGGCTTTTTTTTTTGTGAATATTGGTCATACTCAAAGATCAATGTCAGCAATTATTTCAATTGAACTTTGACAACAGCTGCTTTTAAACAGAGACTTAAGATTAGGTACATTCTTTTTTAATGCAATATAGCACAGATGAGTTTGCTTCATGAATTAGCTGAAGACCACACAAAGAAACCAGTTCTTACGTTTCACTTTTTTAATTTGGACACAGACAAACCTCAAAAAAGCAGTATGGTGTAACAGCTAACTACAGTTAGAAAATATTGACATTGTTGCTAAGGTTTTTTTCTAGTTACATTGCCAGGGGTGCAGTTTGGGCACTGTGAACATTCCAGCAGGAATGTTTTAAGAGGGGCAAGAGACAAGAGAACCACAAACAAATGTTACTTCCTCCCCTTTCAGGGTTATTAAGTCCACCTAGGACTTAATACCACCCAGCTTCTGTTTTCCTTCTCCTGTGAAGGAAGCAAATGTCCTCCTGCCTTACTGAGCAACTTCTCACTTATCTTTGTCTATTATAACCTGAAACATGATTTCACAAAAGAGCCTGTGAAATTATCATGGGGCTAAACTCACTGCTGGAATAAATCTGCCAGTGTCAGCAAATTAGATAACTAGCTTACCTCAAACAATAACTTGAAAAATATTTATGCCTGTATACAGGCCACACTGTCTTGGAAGGTTTTACGGCAACGCTCAGGTGTATCACCACTGCAGACTGTGGAGAGAGGTGTAAGATCAGCCTTTCAGAACTTGCATCTTAAGGGTAGTATGATTCAAAAAAAAAAACCCAACTCCTTCCCAAATAAATGCCATGGAAATCCTTCCTCCCAATCAGCAGCTCTCCTAACTTAACAACAAGCTTTTGTTCACTGCCATGCACAAAACCATGCCATTAGGATACAATAGCTCTTTCACTAGTGCCTCACTTTGTACCTCAAGAAAATCCAAACATTCTGACCTTGGCCTGAGAAGACTTAATTTCTCCATTGCTGCTGGGGAGCTACTGAGCACAAATCATCCCAAGAAAGCTCAAACTGTATTTCAACACTTCCCTGAAAGAAATGTTGACTAAAGACTATGATACCTGACAAGGGCCAATGCCACCTTTGTGGGCTCAGGAAAAAAAAAATATATATATATATACACACACACACACAAAATCTATAAGTGATAATAATACATATAAAATATACACACACATATACACACTTGTTCACTGTGATCCTCTGAACATTGTCCCAGAAATAGCTACAACTTGGATACCACAAACCACATGGGGTGGTTTAGATAACAGACAGTAAATGAAAGCCTCTGGATGCTAAAATCTTACACAGATTCAAAGAGAGGTTCAAAGGGAAGCAAACTGTTGCTGATTAACTGAAAGCTACATGGAGCTCAGGAAGTCTCCAGAGGCCGGTGGGAAGCTTTGCAGCTCATTTCCTTGCCTTCTCTCTTCCCTCTGCATCCTCTGCTTTCTGGTCTTCCCAGTTCTTGGAAGTACCAGCCCACAGGAGCAAACAATTTTATAACATAGCCAAAGATCTATCACAGTAAGAGCTACAGCACACAATCAGAGCTGAGATCTTTGGATGCAGCAGATCACTGCTCTGTCTCCTGGTCCCAGGGGCCTCCTCCCCAACCTATGAACGTCAGCACTGCAACAGCAAGACATGAGGGAGGCTCTGTGCCTGCATAGCTAATGATTTATGGCAGGTCAGTGTGGAACAACAAGCTTCCAGTTACCTGCTTATACCTTCCTTTCTCAGGCCTCTGAATGCATCCTGAGTATTTCATTTATTCCAATTAGATATTTTCCATTTTGTATGAATTGGACCAATGATCAAACCTACCCATCACAACAAGCTTAAGGCTAAATTCCTCTAAAAGGTTTGGATCTACACAAAACAGACCACAAACGAGCAAGCTTGTGGGACCCACAAGGTAATGTTTCCTGCTTTCCACACAGCAACCTGCTATTACGAACAAAACACTGCAAAAATACATGAGTAACAGCTGTCAAAGGACAATTTGTTGTAATAAAACCCTAATGTAATCAGCTGCCACACACTGATGCACAAAGCATACTAAAATTACTTGTAACTAATTCAAAGGTTAGTCACTCAAAACCTTTTAGCTATCATATTTTCAGAAAAAAACGTATTTTTTGTTGTAAATATCCATTGTATTTCTCGGTCTCCATGCCAATGTAAGCAGACAAACATCAGTTATGGAAGAGGAGAAAAATGTGACATCTTTATTTTTATTAAAAATGTCAAACTAAACTAAAAAAAAAAAAAAGGTGCTGTGCAATGCCACTTTTTATCCTTTAAATCCTCTGAACTGTACTATTTCCATTGCCGTGGAGCCTCTGGACAACAAAGTTTCATAAGCATCAATTACAAGGAACCAGAGGTCTTAATCAGGGATCAAAGTAACCAGGAAAACAATTTGAAAGCTTTCTTTTTTTTTTTTTTATTTTATTTAAGATCTTTGAATAAAGAAATCAAAACCCAATGACACCTACAGATGCAAAATCAGATTAACAACCTTCTTAAACACAAAAAGATATGAGAACGGCTGATGAAAGCAGTAATTTAGGGGAGATTAATATTCTTAATACAGAACTGGAACTTTGCCTTAAGATTAAACATTTTAGCTAATCCTTCTGTTTTACAGTGAAGATAACAGAAATGAAAGACATTACAGTATATATATTAGTATTAAAACAACACACATCTGATTCTTCATTCAATACAAGCTGTGAAGTTTAGAATAAAAGTTTCAAGGTCCAAATGCACAATACTTGCCAATGTTGCTTGTACTTGAATTTATCTCCTCACTCCCTGGCATTCATTTCTGATCTCTAGATTACTTTTTCAGTACATAGAATACTACTGTTCTTACATAGTGCTAATCCAGAGAACAGCCAAGTTTTAAAGAAATAAGAGTGATAAATAAAAGTTTACTGGGACCACTGAAGCCACTTCTATTTTTCAAGTGGTCAGGGTTTGGGGTTTTTTTTGTTTGTTTTTTGTTTTGTTTTGTTTTTGGAGGCAGAGGGAAGAAGAGGGTTGTTCATTTGTTCTTTTTCCTCTCCTCTTTTATATATCCAGAGAAGATACCACTGAAGTCAGGTTCTGGGGGGAAAAAAAAAAATTATTCACTAATGTAAAATGCGGACTGCTCAGCAGAAAAGGCGCTCAAACTCTTAAATAACTATCAACAGATACACAAAATGTGCAAAGCAAAGCAGAATAGCCAAAAACAGCTTCATATTTTAAGCATGAAACAATGCATCTTCTTGTTGCAACATATTTTTAGAGTAACAACCAAAAGTCCCAGTGAAGCTTGAAAGCATTCCAGCACAAGTTCAGTGTTCAAGCTGGTGGAGGTGTTGTTCACATGCCAGAAAGTCCCTTTGCACTTAAAATTCAAAGCCTAACATCAGAGAGAGCTTGGCTAGAAAATGCCAATTGAATTTGCATACTTAGCTTTAAATTACAAGCTTATTTTATTTAAAGACTGCAAGTCTTTGAATTTGCCAATAGTGTGGCTGAAGCTGTCACTGCTCTCAGTTCAAAGTGTGTTGGTTAAATACCAATATTAATGAGAGAAAATGTGTATTTGCATTTCTTGCATTAACTAAAAAAGTTCAGTTGAGACACAAATCTTGACCACTACAGGCAAATAACTCCAAAAATATTTAATCTGAAAGAAGTGATTATGTAAGGACTTTAATAAATAATTAGGCCTTCTGATCGTCTAACAATTGTTCCTTTTAAAGTAGAAATTTAGCTACCATTAACAAATGACTGGGTCAGTGAAATTAAGTGCATTTAAAATGCTGCACTGGAACTGCAGGTCAAGCGTTTTACAGTGGTCTATGCTAAAATAAACTGGAATAAGAGAAAAAGAAAACACAACAGTACATTTAAAAAGCTGAGATTACACTTACATTATTTTTGATTAGTAAAATAGCTTTAAATGAGTAACTTGTACTCTGATTTTTGATTGCTCATACAGGAAGTATAATTGCAGCTTAATTACATCTGACCTCATGCAAATGAGATCCCAACATTTTCCAGATTCAAAGTTTTCATGCCATTTGTGCATATTTATGAAAAGATTAGATATACAAACAAGTGGGTGCCAGTCTACAATAAACAGACTGAAGAAATAAAAGCATCCATTCTATTCTTATCAAAAACCTTTAAGGATTCATATTTACGTCAAAGACACCTATATAAAGATACTGGAACACATAGTGAAGAAAAAACAAATGGAAACTAAGTCTTAAAATAGTAATGTAAAAAGTGCAAGTCTGATCTACAGGAAAACTGAAGCATATTCAAGAAAGTTTTAACAGATATGGAACTTCCTGCCTTCTTCCCCCTCCCCTCAATTAAAAAAATTGGGGCAAGCAGAGAGCCACTGCATTTACCATGCATACCCATAAACATTCCAGTGCTTTTTATTTCATCATTCAGAAACCACTCTTCTCATTATTTCTCCCCTTTCCCTACCTTTACAGCACTCTCATATTACTTTTTAAACTATATCTTTTTGTTGACACAGTAATTTGCTCCTTGTTATTTGAGCACTATCTGAAACTTAAAGCAGCCTTTAAATGGGAAAGTAGAAAAATCCAAACTACTTGCCAAATTAATTTCTACAGAAATCAATAAAGTTTCCACGCATGTAGTGTATTACATTTTATGTTAAACTTCTGATGTAAACTTCTGATGACTTCTAGTGCAGGAACAACACTGCAAACTAAGCACAATACTTCTATTATTCATGTTCCTTCAGGCCTGATAACGGGTCAACAGAACAACAATGCTCATGTTACTAAAAAGCTAACTGAAATCATTGAGAGCATTGTGTAGAAATCCAACATATAAGTTTTTTAAGTTGAAATCCATTACAAATATTTTATATCCAGTGACTTATTTAATGAAAAAATGCAGATATCCCGATAAAGGCATTTGCTGCCATTAAGACACTTAATAACACAAATAGTTAAGTGCATGTCACTAAATTACCAGTGACATAGAAAACCAATAGGAAATATTGATACCAATCTGTACCTCTGGAGCACCTCTAAGCAAGCACAGCTATGTAGAACTTCTTCTGAAATATTCATAATTACAAAAGTATTTTGGCTTATATTCTGAAGCATATTAAATATATTCTTAATGCTATTAATTCATTGTGACCACGGACAAGACGAATATGTGCAGGTAACCCTAGAACTAACGTTAAAACAGATTTTTTGACCCTGATTTCTTTCTGACACTAAGATAATGAAGTTTTTGTGTTAGACTTTGGAGTGAGTTCCTCCTTTTAAAGAGGCCACAATAGAGAATCTTACAATGGTGAAAACAGCATGGCAGAGGTCAATTTAGCTTTTGAAAAAACTCAAGGTAAGAAACTGAAAACAATGTACAATGAACTATGAAAAGAACAAAGAAAATAGAGGAGAAAGAAATTCCCAAGTGCTAAAAAGAGGTCTGTGAGAAGAGGGGGACACAACTGTCTATACAGAAGTCACAACTATTAGTGAAAGTTGTATCATAGGACTTGTAGAAGTCATGTATGAGAACAAACTATTACTGAAGAGACTGCAGGATGCAAACCTTACTATATATTACCAGCAAGCTCCTATGGGAGTAGTCTAAGCTACCACTTTTCCATTCAAAAGCGACATCCCATTTAATCATTTTCCATCTGATTAGGGCAGTTGATGTTTGTATAAATACCCTCTAGCAGTCTACAAGGCAGTATGCAAGGCAGTCTCTTTCCCAAAACATGATCTCCAAGTTTTTGAGTCTCCTGTTTCAGAATAGCACTGAATCTGAAAATTTTAGAAAATGTATTTAACATAAATACAAGTGTAATTAACAGCTAGATTTCAAAAATGGTATGCTTGTCTTCAGCTTCAGCCCTTATTTCAGGACAAGACAGCAAATCATAATGCTTGAATCCACACAAGCAATTTCAGCATTGATAAATTTTTGTTGTTACTTGACCTTTTCACAGACTTTTCAATATTAACAGTTGTGCCTGCAATACAGGTATATTTCCCTCATTCCTACTGGCCCAGGTTCTGCAGGGCTAACATGCAAATCCAGCAGGATACAGCTAATACATAAACAGGAAGTTCTGTTCAGTAAAACAGGATTCCTCACACTCAGTCTTAGAACCACAGAGACTTCCAGGAGTTTTATTATAGATGAGTAAAACCAAGGCACAAAAGGGGTTACTTCAGTTTGAGCAGCTGCATGCAGCCTCAGTCTCTGCCACTCTGGCTTCCGCAAGAGCAGGGCGGGAGGGCCCTCCGGGAGCCCCACTCCTCAGCCGCCATCCACACCGCAGGGACCATCCTCTGCCTCCGGGGACGCAAAGACCCGGCTGCGATCCTGGGAAGATCAACCTACTTCCTTAGCACAGCAGGCAAGCACAGCTAAACAGCAGTGACTCCTGCGCTCCTCCTTACTCTAGTATTCACTCTACAGAAATCATTCACCAATTTTTCCCCAACACTTTTTTGTTTAACGTTCAATTCATACATGAAACTCAAGCACTTTGCTAAAACAAAACAAATACAGTTTGTTTTCAGAAGTATAGCAGCATTTTACTTCTACAAACAGGAGAAAACTCCTCCTTTTGCCTACATTAATCCAGACAGGAGTGATGGGAGAGGAGAGAGAAAAAAAAAAAAAAAAAAAAAAACACACACACCCACCACATACACATTTTTTTCCTGACCTAAAAGAAAAAGACTTCAAGCTTCAGATTTTATCAAAGCCTGGTCAAACCTCCATTCCAAACAACCTTATTTTTATTTTGAGCCTAAATCAATTTCCATCTGATATTTTTTAGAAAAATGCACCAATTAAAGCCTCACCACTGGAATCTTTAAGTCACTGTGTTTAAACAGCTCCAGCTGGTTGCTTCAAGTCAAGAGCACACAGAGTTAGCCCAATGTCTTCTGTCTTGCTCCCAGATCACTTCTGGGCACCTTTGATCTAGTGTTAATGTTCTTTTCAGAATAGCTCTCGTCATCCAATCATTCTTAAGGAAACTCTACTGGTATGGTGTAAACTTTAGAAGATGGCAAGGATATTCTGAAGAACACATCACCTGCCAGAGGAACACGGAACTGCCCTCTGCAAAACACAACCTAAACATCCTCCCTGGAGGGCTTAGAGCTGTACTAACCATGTTAAAAAGTCGCATAGCAAGATATGAATTTGATTTGCTTGTTGAAGCAATTCTTTACTCTGAGCAAAATAAATGTGTTTCCAGAGACCATACTTCACTCTATATAGACCATTTAAGATCTAACTCATGAGAAAAATCTTAAGTCAATCTATATTAATAGTGTAAAGTTAAAGGACTGCACTGTAAGGAAAAAGACATCAATCACTCAGGTCCACTAGCTTTCTAGCCATGGTAGCCAGAGCTTCAGCGCAGCCTGCACAGAGTAGCTGTGAACCCCTGCACCTCTATGACTGTTACTTCTTGTCAAAGGGAAAGTGGTCCTTATTTGGCACTCCTTTGTCCATGAAAATGAGAATTTTAATTCTCAATTACCCTTTTTCCTGACAGACAATAAAGTAGTGCCTTACTACGCTTATGTTTAACAGAAAAAAAAAAAAAAAAAGCTTTATTTTCTGTTAAGTAAAAATAGTTAATATTTTTATCTTCAAAAATCTGTAGAGTTAAAGGAAAAACACAGAACTTGACAGAAGTTGATATTCAATTTAAAACTTTAAAATAAGTTTCTTTTCAATAAGATATTTTTCCTAAATACACAAATAAACAAATTTTATCCCTCACAGTACATAAAAACATTTTTTCTCTAACAGAGTTGAATAAGTAATTAAAGTATATTTCTTTAGTTCAGGGTTCTGACTGTCTGACCTTGGACTGCCAGAACGATACACACAGCTGCTGCAAGCATCCCTGTGAAGAATGAAGCGCAAGCTGGTTCCATCTGTCCACTCCTGAGAAACTCAGGAATGAGTCCACTGGACGCATGCTTCCAGGAGCGCGAGACCCCCTCCCCACTCTGTGCATGCATGCATGTCAACCATCCCGTCAAAAGAAGGGGAGGACCCGAGCCATACAGACCTCCCTGAAGCCAGAATTTACAGTATGAGTCACCCTCTGCCCTAAATAACACAATAAAAAACACAATAAACTTAATAACTGAATATACAGTGCACAATTCATTGTCTACATTATAATAAAATATTTTATCATAAAATATTCATACCTGGTTCTTTCTTATTTCCTTTTCCACTCTCTCGGTTCTTTTTTAGAACTGCCTTTAACATTTTAAATGCTGCTCCTAAAAGATAACAGAAAGAAACAAATTAAATGCAATATTAATAATAGACATTCACACAAAACCAAACAAAATACAGTGATGAAATATGCAAGTAATCAGCAGAAATTTTTTGGTAGTTATATTTATCTTCTAAAAAAATGTAGCTCAGTTAAGCAAAGTCCCGAAGCCCAAAGAATGTTTTAATACTTGAACTAAGTAATTAGAGTTCATGGTCTTCTTATAAAGAAAAATACTAGAGCATTCCCCACATTCCACATATAATTAAGGTTATAAAGCTAAACCTGTACAAGTTACCGTAAGAAACTCTGGTAAAAATAAAGGTTTGCATCTTGACCTCAGTTTACCATCATAGCAAGAGTAGTGGGTAATGTGGTCAGAAATGCAGTATTCGCTGGTGATTCTGTGGGCTGCAAAAGCATAAAACACAGTTGATAGGGGGATTTGGTATCGCTTTGGGCTATGCACAACCCTGGAGAGCCATGTACAAAGCACTCTTTTTTTAAAAATAAAATAAAAAAAAAAATTGGAAAGTCCATAGGTGTTGGACAAAGAAAAAGCCACACGTTCCCTAATCAGCACAGACATTATTGCCATGTACACTGTGCCCACGTATCTGTGTGTGTAAGCACATGCATTCATTCCTACTGCTCTGTACTCAGAGTCTCAAATTTAACAATCAGGGGAGCAGCAACTGCATATTTCAGGTTCTCTCTGATTATAGGAAAAATATATAACTACCTCTAAAACCTGATGCCTTTATAACTTTTAATTTCAATTTAGTTTTCACATCTAAGAAAACCAAAGTACAAAATATCCAAGAAAAATGGTAACCATGGACTTTATTGTCTCATGTAACGGACTGTCATTAAAATAGTTATCAAATCAAAAAAAAAAAAAAGCAACAGTTTTCCATTCAAAAAAAAAGGGAGTAAAGAGAAAGTTCTTAGGCTTCTGTGAAAATCTGATGCATGTTAAACCAATTCCAGTAAGAAAACTGGAAGTTTTCCAGACCCTGATTATATTCAATGCTCAAATCTCTAGGGTCAGTTCCAAAAATGTACAGCTGTGCACACAAATGGTTATTTTCCGTGAAGTAGGATACCATGTGCAGCAACTTGCACCCCTGGCTCCTGAAGCCAGGAGCGCGTGGGCAGCACAGGCGCGCACACATACGCACACACACCGTATCATGTGCGCCCTCCACTTAGTGCCTTCCAAGGGTTCCAAACAAGGGAAAACACAGATGCTCTGGCTATCTGCGCCCTGCAAAGCACAGGGGTATGGGACACAGCAGCGCCTCAGCTCACTATAGAGCTAAGCAGTGCTCTCCAGCTGTGCGCAGAAGTGGAGAGAAAACATCTGTGCAAGAACATCCGCCAAACTGGACTACCTAGACAAAAAGCAATTAAACTCAAAGGAAGCAAATAACCATCACTTACAGAATACAACCCAGACAAACTTTTGAGAACAAGGCATTTTACTGCACTAGATTTTGAGGGCCAATTGCAGAGAATGAAGTAGTTTTTAAACATACACACTACGTATATATCGTGACTTGGCATGTATCATCTTATATAGATAAGGGCTATGTCAGCCAACATATCTGTCTTTCAATATTGAGAAGACTGCACTGAAAGAGCATGGTTAAGGACCTCTGACCAAAGCAATAGTCTGTGAAAGTATTTCCTAAAATTTAACCACAAGATCCTGGAGAGAAAAATAAATAAATAAATAAATGCAGCATTAGAAAATATTATCTTCCTTGATTGAGAAAGTTTCCAGAGGTATTAACAAAGAACACAGGCAGCTGGAAAAACAAATTTGAAATGGAAGATGTGAACTAAATGGAAGATGTTTAGAAGATGTTTAACTAAAACCCCGGTCCCCTTCAAAATGCTATACACTTCAGGAGCACCAGTAGGTAACGAGTAAAGTGGCAGGGCAAACACTGTCTCCATCACCACAGGAAAAGGTAAAAACTTGTGTTCCATAATCCCCTTCCCAGTGTTTGCTGTACCCAGTGTTGCAGAAGGAAACTGGAGAAGCACTTCTCCCTTACACAAAAGCCTGCAAAACAAGCAGAAAAGAGCATCTGCCGCTCCAAGTCATGCCTTCCATTCCATTCCTCTAAAAAGGAAGAATGGATTTTCTTAGAGCTTCAGTAGCAATTACAATCATTTGGAAACATCTCATCTGATGTAAGAAAATAAACCAGTTACTTTGTTTTACAAACAGCATCACTGCCTTCAAAACAAAGCAATCCTTCCACTCTGCCTGGGAGCAGTAAGGTCTCCAGGAGTACTAACTACGCGATCTTGTGCGCACCGCAATTCAGATCTGCACCAGGAGAGAGAATCAGAGACAACAGTTCCAAAAGCCGTAACGTGTGAGAGTGAACTGTTCATTTTAAATAAGGTCCACCTAATTGCATTGGCTCCTTACTTAAAAAGGGAGCAACTGTATATAGGACTTTGCATAGACAAGTGATATAGGCCTACCCTGCAGCAGAGAAAACTTGGTTTAGACAGCAAGAAAAAACTCCTCAGCAGTAAGGACAGCAAACTGCTGGAAGACAGCCAGATCATAAGAAAAAAAGTGAAATATTTATTTCAAATAGATCAAGCAGGCATCTGCAAGAAAGTGATGTTTGAGCCCACAGCCCACAGTGGCAGGCTGAGGACAGAGGACTCAGACTTGCTAACACATTACATTTGCATGATACAGCTGCTGGGGTAAAAAAAAAAAAAAAAAAAAAAAAAAAAAAAAAAAAAAAAAAAAA
>VZSV01000251.1:637879-647916 GCA_013398735.1 Nothocercus julius | reverse complement strand
CACAAGCTGCTGTTTCAGGCACAAAAAATGTGTAAATGCGTACAAACTTTGAAGATTATCTTTCCTCTAACATTATTAATAGTTTCACAACAAAAAAATCATTTAGATGAACTTGATCCTTGAAGTTGGAGAAAACACTAAATGCCACTTGAAAAATCCTTTTCACACCTATTTTTTATTATGTCAAACAAATCAAGGATCACCACAGAGAGAAAAAAAAAAAAGCTCACATAAAAACCATAAATAGTTATCAAAGAAATAGTTATCAAATAACCAGTTAGCAAACTGTAGATAAGAACGAAAAAAGATCCTAAAGGACATTTCAAACTCAGAGGCCATTTCCTTCTCAATAACTGAGACAGAAATCATAGTTTTAACATCTTAAACAATTGGTATTCCTTAGAGACATGTGGTGCATCTGGAAGAATACAGGTCTTCAGTTAAAGAGAGCGAGTTTGTTTCATGTTTCCATCACACGATTCACATTTGTGGAAATGGAATCAAACTTAAAATAGTATTTACAAATCAATAATCTGTGAACATCTTCCAGTATCTGAAAGCAGGTAAGAGGGAGAATGAATGGTTTAACATGATTTTCTACGCAGAAAAGCATATTTGACATACTACAGATATCCTCTTACAGATTATAAACTCTTTCCTCTACAGGTACATAACACTCATACTCCTTAGGTACTGAAAGAGGTATTTAAAAACATTAATTTAGGCAACAGCATCAGATCAAACAAAAAGACTTTCACACATGACAGCAAAATCATAAAGTTGGAAAGCTTAGAAAATGACAAATTTGAAGGCTGGACTATGCAATCCAAATCTGTTTTTCTTATGTGCATAAATTGTGCCAAATCTTGAATTATGTAATCGCACTGTGTCCATGCAGCTGGCGCAGAGAAAGCCCACAGCCCAGGAGGGCCACATTGCAATCTTGACTCTACCTCAAATGGCTCGTGTGGTTCTTTGCTAGATCATTACAACATATAACAGCAAGAAGTTGCTTGAACACCTTCAATTTTTTGTTTTCCTGAAGTCTGAAAGAGTTATTTACTAAACTTGCAAAGTTAACCATTAAGAACAGCTTCCTCTTTCTGTGTATCATGCAGGCTACAGCGTACATAAAAAACATTCATGGTGCAACGTGTGGCTGTACAAACAACATTAGAAGCTCTGTAGTATGTTATTTGCTCAGGGTAGCAGGCTGCTTTGACACTTTCTGAACCACACAACTGTGCAAAGTACACTGCTGCTCCAGGCCAGCTGTGATTTACATTTCATATTTATCAGCCAAACTATCACCATTGTTGATATTCCTCTAGCAAACAGTGAGCTACGACCCTGGTGATCTCTTCCCCCAGTTTCAGATTACTATTTCAGAACCGTTCTAATTTTAGTACAAAATTCTAAAAAATGACATCTGAGAAGAACCATTCTGATTCAGCCCAAATCTTTCCAGCCAATTCACAGTAGGTGACTTCACATACTATTTTATGTATGAGTTCAAAATGAACACAAACTTAGTGCTTGACATCGAGACAGGTTCACACGCTGCTCTTTGAGAGGTCTGTGAAGAAAAGAAGCCTCTAAGCTTTGTACTACCCTAGGGGATCTTTAAGGATTGTTTTTTTTGCCTCTCACCAGCATGTTACACACTGCACATACACAGTGGGCAATTTGTGTCTCCTTCATCTGTTTCAACAAGCCATACAGATTAAACCTTGTATACTCTTTGCAGCACAGTTGCTTAAAAACAACACATGCTCAAAAGCTTTAAGTGGGCATGTCTTTGAAAACCGAGGCAGCTGCTGTCCAATGCTCACTTACAAGGTCTTTGCCACTTTGGTTAAGCACCATCAGCCAAATGCGTAAGAAAATTTATTACAGAATTTGTTGTGGAACTTTGCATTTCCAAGAACAGTTATATCTAATGTTTAATCCATTACAATTATTTTTAAAATTGCAAAAACATACATTTCATGACATTAACAGCCCTTATTAAAACAGAAAATACAACCTAGTTAAGTTTGTACTTTTATGACAAATTTAGAAGCAACAGCTTCAACGGTGTTGTGCATCACGATTACAAACGAGAACCATGAACTTTTACACACTTGCGGAGAGTAACGGTTTCACCATATAATTACATCCTATGGAAATTTCAAAATAAGGTTGTTCCCCTACTTCGTTAACTCAATCACTCCAACAAATACTCTATTCTTCAGATTGTTTATTGTTAGTGATTTCTTATTTCATGAATTAGGATCTTTATAACGTAAATGACAGAAATTAATTTTTTTTTTAAGTTAATTTGGATGTTATTTCTCATCTCCAAAGCCCAAACCTATGTGCTTGCTTTAGAAAAGGCCGGTAAGAGTTCCATACATCAAGTCTTCTTGCAGTCTTGCTTAAGTCCACAGGACAAGTCTAATTAGCTCTGCTGGGTGCGTTTTCCAAAAGCAATACAACTCAATGCCACCAAGATATTTATTATGTCAATTTACAGTTCTACACCAGAATAAAAGAAAATAATTTTATAATACACATCATTTTGTAACAACACATTTACAGGATCTGCCACACCTGAAATGTTAAAACAAACTCTCAGAAGCATCTTTAAGTGAGAAAAAAAATGTGAGGTTAAAAACAGCCAGTGGAAAATATAATGGGAATCCAGTGGACAAATTATGAAAAAGCATCAAATGCCCCTCACTACAGAAATGACCACAGATCTCATGAAATGTGACTTCTTTCTTTGGGGCTTTTTGTTCTGTTTTTTTTTTGTTTTGTTTTGTTTTAAAACTGTGGCCAGCGCTCACCTGTTGTTTTTCTATGTATGTCAGTTCTACTGTTCGAAATAGGAGGCGTTTCCTTAACTCAGGTCATTACAGAGTCAAAGCTCCATTTCCATTAAAGAGTACCCACTGTAGCAGTAACTTTGAACTAATATGATATATAAGATCACTGACTCTCAACAGTGAATGTGAATACTCAGCACCAGGCTCTTAGAAGAGAGAAAAAAAAAGATAGAATAAAGCAAACAAAAGAAACAGAAAGCACAGCAGGCGACACTGCTTCAACCAGGACCATCACCCTGATAACATCGCTGGTTCTTCTGGCNTAAACAGTGCTATATGTTGTGCTCTATATAGCACAATATTTGAAAATGGAGTTCATTAAAAAAAAAAACGACAATTTGGTAACTTTTGACACGTAACATGCATATAATGCTTCTTATTTTATATCAGGATTTACCAGAGGATACTTCAAAGCACACTAAATTACCACAAAGTTTTATTTTTAAATAAAGACAGAACATTAAATGCAGGCTATTTAAGTTATTTCTGTTTATAGAAACCACACTATTCCCTGGGCAGTATTTTAAGAAGGAAACACTAAAACTAGCAAATCCCAGCAGTTCGTATTTTAAGTGAGAAAAACTGAGGAAAAACAAACAAAATCAAAGGAGAGCTAATTTTGGCATGGATTTATAATGAAATATGGCATAAACGCATAATGAAAGAAACAACAATCTCAGTGTTATATTTCTACTTCCCCCTCGCAAGGAGGAGGACTTTGAATTTGTTGCGCTTGCTCCCCCTCAACTGAAAAAAGATTTCAAGACAGCTCATGAGAAAAATTCTATAAGGAACTTCAGAAATGACCTGAACAGTGTGCACAGTAGTACACAAAGGCGCAACATGCACTGGAACCTCTCCCACATTTCAAACTCCTAATACAAATTTCGATGTCTTGTCCTGTGAAGCTACATCATCTTATTCTATAAAAACTGTATGCCAGGAACATAAAGATAGAAGTAACTTGAGAACTCCTATGGTATGGCCTAAAAGCTTTTATCATAGTTTAAAGGTTTATATTATAGAATTGAGACACAATGTTTAATTTGGCAGCACAAACTGGTTAAACTTGTTATATGCATGTCAATAAACTCCTATCTAACCAGGGCAAGCTCGTAGCTTACAAAATATGAGACGGAATATAGCGCATTCTTAGAGTTTGGCAAGGCATTATAGCACTTATAGAAAAGGTTTTGTACATTAGAACTGAACTGCTGGTTCAACAGACGACTGAAGTAGAAGAATTTACAACATGGTCATCTACCAGCCTTAATACTGGGATTACTTTAGTACTTCCAGGAGAGAGCTGCTTTTTTAAAATACAGTCTGACTTTTAAGTTGACAGACTATAAACCAGAGAAAGAAAAATTCTACCTCATAACATTTTATGTTGAAATAGGACTGCCAATACGCCTTATTTCTTTAAAGACGGGTCATCAAAACAGCTCTTAAGAATAATATTGCAATTCAATAATTGAGACAGCCCTATAACTCATTTCATCATCATTTCAAACTACACTACCACAAAATATCTTGAAGTATTCTTCCACTTCTCTCTTTTATATAAAAAATGCTCAGAACCTAAGTTTCAGTTTCTTAGAATTGTTGCTTACCAGTAGGTATGTTGATCAATACAGAGCAAAATGCTCAGAATTTTAATTTCATCTTCTTATTTATCATGGATTATAAATGAACCCCTCTCTAAAGGCAAATTTCAAATGAAACAAAAGCTAGTTTTATCTCTTAAAAAAAGTTTAATCGTCATTAGGAATTCCTTGTGCCTTAAAAATTCACCAAAATCATTCTTTTCAAAGGAAATTGTACAAGTCAATTATTTTATGCAGATAACCAGAGATTTTTTCCCCCATTTTTGCCATGATCAAAACAAAGTCTAGTAAAAACTAGAGGAAAAACTACTCATATCTCTCTAATGTGCAACTCTCTGTATATTTCTCTAAGCTAGAAAGACTAATATTTAGACAAACAGTAAATATACAAAACTGTGAGGCTACTATTTGTGGCTGCACCTCATCTTGTCTTCAGTTCTATTACCCAGCAGACTTTTCAAGCACAGCAACAGATTTTAGGCAATGAAGAAACTACCTCAGGATGTAACAGCCCACTCCTTCGCCAAGCGCCCCAGCTATGAAAGAACTGTCCTTTGGAGCCAAATAGAACCTTTTCAGAATTTTAACTAGAGTTCAGTATTTGGGGATTTCCAAGGCCACTTCAACATGTTATGAAAAACTACTTGAATCCAACACATTTTTCCAATAAACACCCATTCCCTTCACAAAGCCCAAGCAACACTGCAGCACTGATTTTAACAAAAGCCTAGTAACCCTCCAATATAGGCTTTCTTAGCAAAGTCTCAAGTGAGGCATCAGTTTTGTTTTCCAGCACCATGTGAGTGTTTAGAAAAATTCCCTTCCAGTCCTTCATCATGTGTAGCTCCCTGCATTGTTTAAGCTATAGTTTTTTTGCTCTCTTCCTATATATATTCACAACTGTAGACAAAGACACACGTTGAGCAGGAAGAGGCATCAATTCAAAGCAAGTATTATCCTGTCCATGAAAACATCATGTTTAGATCTATAATTTTCAATCCAATTGCAATGGAAACACAACACTTCATTTTAGATCTGCCCATATAGCAGCTTAATTACTGCAAAACCACAGAAAAGTAAAAAAAAAAAAAAAAATTGTTCTCCGAAAAACAACCTGGATACAGTAGGGCTGCTGAGTTCAACTCCTGAAGTTCTCTCTCACAGGCAACAGTCACTAGATAAAGAGTAGGAAGAATCAGCACATCCATTAACCTGCTTTAACTATCCATTCCCCTGCTTTTAAGGGTAACCTCGGTGAGGATTCATGACTTCATAATTTTCGTAAGCAAGAAATATTCTAAATTATACTGTAGCTATCACTCTCATCACAAATTGATGTTTTTCAGATGTCAGTAAGATACTCTAAAAGACTGCACTGTACGACCAGACAAGAAAGGGCACAGGATGCGGCCAAGGGCGTTACCTTCACCATTCTCCAGACTGGACTGCTCTTAATCAGGGGTGCAGAGAACAATCATTTAGATTAAGTTTGGCTTTAAATTCTACTTACAAACAGCTGTCTGAACACCATGTATTGACACGCAATGTACTAAACACTGCCCATCCACCATAGAAATACATCAGTATTCTTAAATATATACATAAAAGCGAGAAAGAGCACACTCATATCACCACTGAAAATTGATCATTTTTTACTTATCTATACTTTTACAGTAAGAAAAGTTTAGTACATATTTAAACAAATCATCCATTGCAGACACCTCTCCACCAACATTCCCAAAGGAGTCATAAAGAACTGCCTTTAGACTACGGAGAAGGGCCCAGCAACAAAGGAATCCACTCGACAGCTGAGCACAGCCCATCCGCACATCCTGGGAAGCTTCCTGACACGCAGCCAGGAGTGTTCCTCACAGCAAGAACCAACCACACTGAACAGGTTGCACTTTCTCATCTCTTGAAATAGTCCAGAGATAGGGGGGTTTGTTTGTTTTAAATATACCTGTAATGCTGGCATCTTGTCTTTTCTAAGGATACTGCATTTTTTTTCTTCCTCCACAACTTTACTCATCAAGTCAGTCACCCATTTTAAGATTTCAGCTACTGCAGTTGAATGTTTTATAAAAAACCATGATTGAAAAAAATACATTCCTGACACTTGCCAGGATAAAGTCAGCTTCAATTTTAGATCTTACTGAGTCCATTTTGAAAATTCTGCCCCAAAACCACCTTCACACTTGCCATCCATACTATTTAAGGATCTTCTTAAAAATCTGCCCCTCGTTTTTTATCATTAACTTACTATTGCGCTAGTAGTTTTTACCTCTAACTTCTTTTGTGCTAAAATAGTCTCCAATTTATTACTTTCACTATGTAAATATATCTTCTTATTTTTCATTTTACTTACTTTATTAAGTAAGCATATCCTTCATTCTGTAGTGTAGCACAAAGTGCAATGCTATAGGATGCCTTCAACAGCAACATACAGAACCAGAAGGGGAAAAAATGTATTATGTAATCCACTACCTGCATTCAACCAAAATTTCCATTTCTGTTTGAAAAAGAACAAAAACAACCACACACCACATAGAATATAATAAACTTGAACTGGATGCACTTAGAAAAAGAACCAATCTACTTCCTTCAAGTTTTACATTTAGGCTGATGAAAAATAAACTGCAGTTCTAACAAACAAAGTTTGAAACAATTTTTGCCAGTTGGTGGCTATCCCCATTGTAAAAAGATTTGTCAGTGGACTGTGTTAATAGACTTATTTTTATAATCTATGTCTGCCCTACCTTGCTCTCATAGGCAAAACACAAAATTGTTTTTTCAGGCTGTTCCAGAAATACTTCTTATGCTGATTGCTTTGGCACCTCTTTAAAACTTTTACTGCATTTACTAACAGAACTGTACACACAACTTAATTTTAACAAACTCTTATGTCACAGTGAAAGAGGATCATGGCAGTATGATAGTTTTATTTATAAAGAAAGTATTGATTCACAAAATTCACACCAAAGGAGAGAAAGTATTTCCAAGTAAAAATAAGGAGCTTTTCTCTCTGGGCTGTTTCTGGCCAGCATCCTAGGAAGCTCCAAATTTCCTCAGCAAGGAGCTAACAATATGTATCACATCCTCACCTAGGAATCTCTGTGTCTCTCTCGGCCTCCCTCTCAAACTTCGTTCTCCATTTGATGTACTCAGAAAGTGTCATAATGCTTGTTCCCACAATAACCAAGAGATAGGAGACCCCTCAAACTATTCCAGGAAAAACCTTTGCTTAAATACAACTCTTTCCACATACCTTTCTGGAATGCTTGCAACCTTAGCTTCCTCAAAAAGTTATTCATAGCCCTCTTTCTCTTGAATGACTGTGTGTGCGTGCACTTATGCACGTGTGCATTCATCCCACAGTACGAGAAAACAAATATTTCCAGCAAGTTTTTCAAGTTTTCTCCACTGCTAGGGAAAAATGCTTTTAAACAAAAAACCTGTCACAAAGGGGAAAATATGAAGATGGAAAAAATATTTGTGTGTATGGAAAGATACAGATAAATCTTACTTGTTATTTTACTATTATCACTTTCTATCGAGTTTTACACATGGAAGGCGTTGCTTCTAATTTACAGAAAAAAGAAGCACTGAAACTTTAAGCATCCTGCAGTCACACAACAAACCAGCTGGGTTCAGAAACCGACAGGACTGCACCTCACCTGCCGATGGCCAAGCTATCTTTAACAGCTGGCTACGTCAAGCACAGTGAACAGCGTAACTGCCACGAGAAAGAGGGCAGCCAGGATGAACTCCCTCAGGCTTTAGTCCCCTCCTTGCTTCAGGGCCATTGTGCACTCTGAGCTGCAAGACTGGGACCACGCAGAGCAGGTGAAGTGACAGCAAAGCCCTCACTCTTGCTGCTGCCGCCAGGGCGGTGTTATAGGGAGCCAGGTAACGCCCAGGGCGAACCCGCACGCTGACACGCTCCCCTCCCCACTCCTCCCCTACACGGCACCTCATTAGGCTTTGTTCCCTTTTACAATTTATTCCTAACATTTTTTTATTAACAGACACCACTACTAAGTTGTTTATCCTGCACAAAAAGACTATAAAGGCAGCTTCTGTGCCAAGTACATCTGATCAGCACTTTCAGTTCAGATATGCTATAGATATAACCAGCTTTGACAAAAATTTCTTGCCTAGGTTCCATTGCAACCTTCAGATCATTTGTAACGATTCCCATCCCTGCTAGGAAACACAATTCTATTTGTAATGCACATTGTCTAATTCCTAGCTTACTATTAGATCTCATGAGTCTCCGTCCGATAATTTAAAAGGCGACTTTTACTATCAGAACTCTCCAAGCACATACTTATTAACAGAGGTCACTCAACATTCTTCTGGGTGAATTGAATACAAGGCATTTTGAATTTCTTAACTTTTGAAAACTCCTGGCTTTCATTCATTCTTGAAGCTCTTTTCAAAACTTTACCAACATTTCAACTTTTTAAATACAGGTACTGCATATAAACTTGTTACTCAAAGGATGCTTTTAATAAATAGCATCAGATAAGTAGTGAAATGCCTTGATGCTCCTCTCCTTATTCAGCCAAAGATCATGTGAGCTGCTTACAGAACTGGATCCCCTATTGCAGCCTTTCTGAATATGGTTTTTGGGGGTGCCCCATCTCTCCCTAAAAAAAACAAAACGCACACGCATTTCACACAATTGCATCAGAACACAAGAGTAATGAGTGGAAAGTCCCTTGATTTAAGAAATTGCATAATTAGGTGTTTTTTTTTTTTTTTTTTTTTTTTTTTAAAAAGAAGAGAGTTTCTTAAACAAGACCGAGTTTATAAAATGGAAACGCTACCTTACGCAAAGAGTTGGATGCATGGCCGCATAAGAAGAGTTTACTTCACTCCTAATTTTATAATATACACATAATGCTAACCAGTGAATCCCCCCTCAAAACCAAAGACAGAAATACTCCTCCACATTTTGCCTCCGCTTATGATTCTCTCTTAAAACTCAGCAATTTTCTTGCATGAAAACATTTTCTAAGTACAGCTGTTAACAGATACTAGCATCAGCATCAAAGAACTACTCATTGTTTCGCAGTGATTCATAACGTCTGTTCACACTCATAATCATAGAATCGCAGAATGGTTAAGGTTGGAAGGGACCTCTAGAGATCATCTAGTCCAACCTCCCTGCTCCAGCAGGGACACCCAGAGCACATGGCATAGGGTGGCATCCAGGCAGGTTTAGAAGATCTCCAGAGAAGGAGCCTCCACAACCTCTCTTGGCAACCTGTTCCAGGGCTCTGTCACCTTCGCTGTCAAGAAATGTTTCTTTTAAGTTCCTGTGGAACTTTTGGTACTTCAGTGTGTGAAATACTTCTTGTCCTATCATTGGTCACCACTATAAAGAGGCCGGCCCCATCTTCCTCACTCTCGAGGTATTTATAGACACTGATGAGATCCCCTCTCGGCCTTCTCTTCTCCAGGCTGAACAGGCCCAGCTCTCTCAGCCTTTCCTCATAGGGCAGATGTTCCAGGGCCCTGATCACCCTCGTAGCCCTGCGCTGGACTCTCTCCAGCAGCT
>VZSV01000251.1:603899-615369 GCA_013398735.1 Nothocercus julius | reverse complement strand
GCCTCCCTTGAGGTCCTTCTAGACACTGCTCAGGTCTCCTCTCAGCCTTCTCTTCTCCAGGCTGAACAGGCCCAGCTCTCTCAGCCTTTCCTCATAGGGCAGATGTTCCAGGCCCCTGATCACCCTCGTAGCCCTGCGCTGGACTCTCTCCAGCAGCTCCACATCCCTCTTAAACTAGGGATGTGACCTAGAGAATCCTTTGCATGATATAGATGGGTTTTTACTGTTCAAGTAGTGAGAGATGATTTGGCTACCAGATTGCTAGTAGACTAGCAAGTATGCCACATTTTTCTTTCAGATATATGTAAACACTTTGAAGTAAATTAAAAGTCAGTTTTCACTTATCTGAAAGAAAATTTGGTCTGATGATTAAGACATTTCATCTTCTTATGACTTCCTCGCTATCTCTGCTGCTACTATGACAATTCATCAACTGGCACTCAAGTATTCCCATTTCTTTATGAAGCTACTTGAAAAAAAAAAAAACAATATGATGACAGAATATAAGGTGGAAGCAGAAGTACTGCAGAAGAACACAATAACAACCAGATCCTAGTAACATGTCTTAGAAACCAATTTGAGACAACTTAGAATTTTTTCTCTGCCCTTTAGGCTCCCTCTTTTCTTTTCAACCTTTTCTGCCCTGCACAAAATACCTAGTTAATGTAGACAGGTGCAGAGGGTAGGATTTTTTTTTTATTATGATTTTGTTTTGTTTTTTATTTAGTGTATTTATTCAGTGAAGAACACCTGCCCAGAAAAAAAAGCACTATCAAAAATGCAAGTTTATCAAAGATAGCTGTATATAAAACATTTGCTCCAACCTGCAATAGAATTAGGGACACAAAAGTTTTGTATTTGAAGAAATCTAGCAGTATTTGTCTGGAAATCAATGCCTAAATTGAAAGCAGAATGTAGCATTTGATGGAAGCAGTCAATAATATAAGCAGAGCTGTGTTTATGGCTGGTAATTAATGCTATTTCACTAGTATAGCATTTCTCTGTACTTCTCTGTCAAGACATACATCAGACATACAGTGTTAGAGGGCAAATGTATTAATTTAAGGTTTCCTGAAGATTCTGTTGGGAAAGACTGCCTCAGAGAGATCTAGTGGAGATTTCTGCATGGAAATGGTTGACAATCTGTTCTTGCAGTTAATTGCACTTAGCTCTGTAAGGGTGCAGTTGAAAAGATCAGTTCCACTGAGTTCCTTCCCAGGGGCAGGTTCTGTTTTTTTCTCTCCATCAAGCTGGAAACAAAGCATAGTGAAAACAGTGCTCTTTCAAACTGTTGTTATAAATATTATGGACTGTTCTTTGCAAAGAGAATTTGTTTTTATCAGGCAATGAGCCATGTTGGCAAGGGCACACTTTCTGCCTCACTGGCAGTGTCTGAATGCACCGTGCAGCCACCAGGCTCCTGGTGTGGAGGTTTTTTGTGAACTGGTGAAAGTTCCCAGGGTCAGGTGTCCTCAGGGGTCCTTCCAACAGGGAGTAAAAGCAGGCTGAGCTAAAGCTCATTATCATTCTGCCATCCAGAGTCACTGCAAGCTTAAGTTTCATCAGTTTGTGAAGCCTGAGCTTTTTTGTACAGGACAGCATACGTGTTCCAATTCTGCTAGACACGTGCCTAATTCCTTACAGCCAAGGCCTGCAGTTTGCAGACCCTGCCCACTTTTTCTTTTCTTGCTAAGAAAAGGCATCTTAAAAAAGTTGTCCTTCCATTAAGTCCCTGAATAAAGTCATAGTTATACATATATCATGACATATATTTATAGCAGTTTAAAACGCTTTTGCTTATTTATCTTCTGTGGGTTTAATTCAGTTAAGAAATCAATACAACTCAAGGCCAGTTTTAGGCTGCAACTAAATGGCCAGGGGCTAAAGTTTTCAACAAAATAGGAAAGCTCCCTGTAGTACTTTATATTTCTATCCTTTAGAAAAATCAAAAAAAAAACTACTAAGCAGAAGGGTTCAAATACATACACACCATCATATAGAGTTTAAACAATTAGACACCTACTCACCTCTGACTGGCATTTCTGAACAGCTCCAAGTGAAACAAAATTATCTCAGTCTGAATTTGTTTTTTGACTTGTTTTATTTCTAAGCTTGAAATTCATCGAATAAAATAAGTTAAAAGTTTTTTTTTATTTGTTTCAGATGCTTTTTAATAGCTATTCTAGCTTTGTGTCACTTTGAACATTTCTTGACAGTAACATACAGACAACAAATGTTTCATGCTTCTGTAGGTTAAAGATAGCTCAGAGTTTGCTAGAACTCTTTATCTCTGAAAAAAAGATACCAAATATGGAAAACTTAAACTAAAAGGAATTTCTGAAAGTTATGAGGAACGGAAGTGAAAGAATGGAATTAAAAATTCAAGTCTAAGTCAATCTTAATTTTAATGCCTATTTTACTTCAGTATGCAGCAAATGTGCAGTGTGCAACTAAAATGATATAAGTCCAATTTATTATAACAGTTTAGAAAGTCTTAATTATTCTTTCATAAAAATAATTACTGAAGTAATCACCATAAGTAAGCCTAAAGTACAAAAAAAAAGGCATTGGGTATAAATCATGGCAGTTTCAGAGTTTCATGCCTTTTTGCCTAAGTGTTGAATATGAAATGCTGTATTCAGCTTTTCAACACTGCCTGGTTAATGGAGCAATAAGCTGGTTCTGAAATTTGCATGTTTAGAAATATAAGATGAAAGCATCTACAAAAACAGCAATTCCTGATTATCTATATTGGATGCATTTTCCTGCATTCCTTGTCTTACATTTCATTTGTAATTGGCTACAGCTATGAATGGAGAATATAGGAAGGATATGGAATCATACACCACATTTGTTACCAATAACTTATGCCCTTTGTATTTTTACGTTTTTGAGAAAGACACTGTCCTCTGTGAAATGCCAAATTATACTTTCAGAAGTTAATCTATTAATTTTCTTTGAAACGATTTCAACAAACTTTATGGAGAAAAAAAAAAAGAAAAAAAAGATGTACCTACCTTACCGTGAGGAAAGGTAGCTGGGTTTTTAGGCTAGCTCAGCTGGCAGAAGCTGAGGCAAATGAATTGTAAGCATACAGCAACCTCTTGTGGCAAAAATGCTACATGCATAATAATTAACAGCTATTAAAATTTCTGTAAATTCTGCTTGATATATGAATCATAAACCCCTATAATATCCTCTGAAGTCTCAGTAAAGCAACAAGAGCTGGAGAACAAGAAATACTCAGACTTTATAGCTCTGAAAGCACTACAATCCTTCCAAATTAAATACAATTGGAAATCTTAAAAATGAAGTGCCAAATTGAAATTTATGTTAATTGAAATTATGAAAATATTAATTAAAAGGTTAACAATAAAGTTATGGTTTTTTTGCATTAAAATCCACCACGAATGGACTAAGCCAGCAGCCTATGTCCAGTTTTGACATGAATAACAAACATACTGACATGCTGAATCACTGTTGTCTGCATGGTTTTACCAAACAAAGGGAAAACTGTAACTGGTGAAAATGGATGCCAAAATGCCTTACAGTAGCTGCACAAGACTGAAAAATGATGCCAGGTTCATGTCTACTCCAGTAACATACTCTGCGGAACACTGTCAGAGCAGCAGCCTTTCACCTGAGAGTGGGGAAGACAAGAACTAGTTGGAAAAAGTTTTAGGCCTTCAAATTCAAAAGGTGAAAAAGCAGAACTTCTGGAACTCCGTGTGTCTGCAAAGAATCCCATCACACTTGCCTTCCATCAAGGTTTAACTCGCAAGTCACCCAAAAGTATGAAGTGAACTGTCTTCCCAGCAGACTGAGCAGCTGCAAGTATCTGTCCTGCTCCTGATGGAGAGGATGGTCTACAAGTCGCGGAGAGGAACTGTGGGCAACAGTAGCACATTTAACTGATGAACACCAAGGACCCTTTCACGAGTGTTATGAGAAAAGGAACAACCACAATGCAAGCCCCACAGAAGACACTGGGATTAGAACATAAGCACACTCCTCTACATTAGCTAAAGACAATCTCAGTAAATGCTCTGGCTTTTGTCTTACTAGTTATCTCAACGTCTGAATTTTGTACACCAGCGAGGGGGCACTGGATTTGGAATGATTTGCAAATCTGGGCACCCTGCTTAGAGCAGACAGCTTGAACTACTACAGCCTGGAAGGGATAGTATCTTTAGAACAACACTCCATATTTTTTTCTAAGGCTTTTGTTTCTTTTTATTATAACTTTCCAGGTTAGCCGTGTGTATTCTAGTATTCTATTTTTTTGCCGCTTCATCTGTTGCATTTCTTCACAAGTATCTGTCGTGTATTCCTTCACATGAGCCAAAAACCACTTACTTTTGATTGTGTGTTTAGTAACACACACTATATTTCATTCCAGACCATGTCAAATTCCAAAGTACCTGCCAAGCACCCCAACGAGGAGTGTCAAGTGCTCCAAGGTAGCCACTTTCACGCCCAAGAGGAAACTTACCTCTGCAAAGGACTGCAGCAAAACATCGATGCTTGCAGCCTTCCAACAAGATGCATGCGGGACATTATCAAATTTGCCAAAAGGTTGAAGGCCTGCTAACCTACTGACATTTACTGAAATCAATTTAATCGCCACTTGGCTTCAGTTTTTCCTATCTCTGTAAGATGTTTCAGGCCTACAGAGGATGATAACTGCATATTAACCAACATTTCTGCGCTCATCAAAATGTTGAATTAATCCAACAGAAGAAAAAAAACTATTTCCTGAAACCACTTCATTTTCCTGAAACCAGTTGATCATTTACAATAACTTGCAAGAAGCTTGAAAGTATGCTTCCTGCAAGATTTTCAAACAAAAATAATCAAACCAAACCAAAAGTATTTATTCACTATGTTCTGAGTTCAGCAATGGTCCATATGTTAACAACAAAAACAAAGTGATAAGTTAAGACTAGAATTACATAAAACAAAATACCTGGAACAAAAGAAAAAAAAAAAAGAAACAAGAATGTCCTTTAAGTGACTCATCACAGTATCACAATCACAAAGATTGTGCAAACACAAACAAAAAGGACACACAATGGAAGGCATAAACATGATAAAAAGAACTAAGTTAAATCTAGTATTCATATAATTTGTTTGCTGTTTAGTTCTTGCTATGTCCTAAGTGGGACACTAGTCAAATTTGGATACCTAAATAAAAAATAAATAAATGAGGAAGTACTACATCTGACAGTGCCCCGTCAAGATACAGCAGGTAAGACAGACTGGCATTGTTAAAAAGGGAGCATTGTAGTTACAGACTGTTTTTAATTATAAAATATATTTTAGTAGTGTTCACTTTGCTCTCTACATATTTTCAGAATCTCTTCAAAGATGTCAGAAAGCGCTATTGACATACAAAGCAAATATTGACACAGCTTGCAATAATGCTCGGGGGACAACATCCTACAGAAGCAGTTAATGACACAGATCTGTTGCCAAGATTTCTCGCTCTGCAGGACATGTATTACAGTGGAAGGGGTGACTGCATCTGCTCTCTATGTAGTACAACTGATCAACTAAGATTGATAGACTTCTCACCCAGCTTCTTGTTATGCCCAATTTCTACCAGCAAACGCTATGCAAGTAGAGCAAGGCAGCCATTCTACAGGAAGGCAGCTTTCCCAACAGGATGCTCAGGGCTACCCCCACGTTGCTCCAGAAGTGCTCTGCACACATGCGGCTCCCAGACACTGCTGCCACACACATTAATTCATTTTTTCAGGAACAGTGATGTTTCTCAGAAGACCCTTAGAAGCGTATACTATTCTCAGAAGCATATTATTTCCTTCAGGGAAAGTAACGGCCTGATAATTTTCCATAAAACATGATGGTTCTTCAGAAACAAAGGATAAACATCACAATCCTAAGGAATTTAACTGACATTGACAGGGAACATGTACATGCATTAGTCACCGACACTGAGTTCACTGTGCTATTTGCGGCCTCAACAGCATTAATAAAATCATTTCACACTTGATGGACAGCTTTAACTCAGTTCATACACTTAGGGTGCAGTCAGACAGTGAGAGTGCAGTGCATCTTACAGGAACTCAGAACAAGCAGCTGTCCGAATTCCATGCCTACAACTGAAATATTCACAAAGTACATTCCAGTTGTCCAGTGTAACAGTAATACTATTTTACAAGTAGCTATCAGTCAGCCAAAGAACATTAGGGAAAAAAGAAAAAGTCTTACTTCTTTCTTACAGGAATAGTAGTTACTTTATATTTTCCTGCTTTTTTGAGGTGAACAAAACATTAAAAAAAGTATTTCCTACTTTTTCAAGGTAAGCAATTTATTGTATGTACTATTCATCACCACCTTCTGCAATCAGGATATAAACTTCAATCATCATATAAAGTTATTTGCACATTATAGATGGATAAAAGGAAGCAGGCATTCATTTTACGTGGTTATACTAGCTCTGGATAACCCATTTCCCTCAATTTAATCTCTTTAAGAGCTTAGTGCTTTATGTTTGCAGTAAATGTAATGAATTCCCACTGTAGTCATGTGGAAAGCATGCTATAAGAAGCCCAGTTGACAATACAAACCTGTTCCTGAGTCATTTGAATACAAGTGTATTTGAGGAGCCTGACTTAAATTTTAGTGGCATATTCCGCTGCACTCACCAGCCACCCCCACACCAAGCGAAGCTGTTGTTACAAGGAGCCAAAATGGTTCCCAGGAGAATTAAAACCAGAGCAGGAAGTGAGCGGAGCCGCCAGGCTGGCTCGGGGCAGGGCTGCGCTGCACCTCGTCCTTCCTGCCGTCCGTGGCCGGCACGCGTGGGCCGCGCTCCGGGACCCTGCCGGGCCCCGCGTTCACACTTGCTGCTCCCCAGCGTTGGCCTTGACCCCTCAGACCTCCTGCAGTCTGCGCTCCATCCAGTGGCTGCTCAGCCTCATCTCCCATCCTCTCATCTCAGCCTTAAACTCCGTATGTTTTAAATCACTGTGTTCCCTGCAAAATCATCGTATTCCCAGGACCTAGACACGTTACTATCTTCCCCTTCATCCCAGAAATTCAGCCAGTCACATACTTCCTTAACTCTCCCTCCCCACCTCTAAGAGGGTTAATATAAACAAGACTGCTTTCACTTGCTGCTTAATTCCTCTGCTAGGACCCTGGCAGTAAGAACAAGTAAAAAGCAACCACCTCCTTGCTCTTACCTCAGTGAGCCACTTGACCTCAAGGAGAAAGTGCTTGAAAAACTTTGCTCCTGTATCCCTGGAAGCAAGCATACTCAACACCAACGTGTTCTCAGAGAACTTGGCTGCCAAACTTAATTTTCTACTAATCTGTATTATTGAGGACTTAAAAAGCTCCTGATATGACCAAATTTTTATGAATTACTGTTCTCAATCATCAACTTTCAACCACCAGGTTCACCCTTGCCCTATGATCTGTGCTCCAGTGCACGAGGAGCTGGACCTTTACAGAAATAAAAGCAAGAAAATTAGTTTCACTGCATGGAAATATTTTCCAGGATTTTCTGAGGTCTCCTGATTACGCATCAGCCAAAGACTGACACTCAGCATGGAACACTTTAGCCCATACCATTAAAAATACAGAAAGGGACAAACAAGAGAAGCCAAGGTCAAAATGTTAGGCAATCTTGAATTCAAGAGGCAGCTGACAGTGTTGACTATCAGGATAACTAACCTCTCAGGGGACGTGCCTTTTAGCTGTGACCTGTTCTCTTAAGATCAGGTTCACTTCTGCTTTGCTATCATAAAAAAAAAAAAAAAAAAAAAAAAAAAAAAACTACTGAAGAGAGAAGGCTAAAGAGTTTAGGGCAGTTGTTAGACTTCTGGCTTCAAGTAATTACTGAACACTGGAATAGTTTAATAAAACTCAAGTATATTTAGTAACTCTCCTTATAAAATATTTATTGTGAATAATACAAATACAGTCAGACTTAAGGCAGTCAAAATGTTTTCACAGCTTTTGGTTCATTTACCACAGTATACTTCTACATGTGATTTAGAATAGAAACTCACTTTCAAGCAACCAAAAATATTTTAGTATATGTCTTAACATTTTCATGGCTGCTGAATAACAAATTATTTTAGACAGCATGAACTTCCCCATGGCAGGCTGTGACTTCTGGTGAGATACTTGGAAGGCTGCTGCAGGAATTTTGTGGAGAATTAAGGTGGGGAAAGGAGGAGAGTCACGACGTAACAACTTCTCTGCTATTTTCTTCCTAAATGCCATTATATGAACAAAGTAGTTTAAAAAGGTTTTAAAAGCTAACTTCAGCTTTTTTTTTTTTTTTTTTTTTTAGTGATCAATACATAAAATTCATGGTAACTCTGTACATCTAATTATAATTTGTGGTTTCAAAGTGGTATCAGTCTGATAACCAGATACTGTTTGTTCACTGAACTATTGATTTTTCTCCATTATTAGTTTCACAAAATGGGCCATGAAAGGAAGCAGGGCAAATAAGAGTCCTACAGAGTTAACAGTAAGTGCTTTTTTTTTAAAAAAAAAAAAAAAAAAACTTTCCCAGATTCAAATTACCATTCTGGTAATCATTATGGTATCTAACTATCACTTTCTAAACTAAGAAAGCTTTATGGATGAAATTGTGGAATGGAAGGAGAAGGGAATAGTAGGTTAAAGCAGAGGAGCTATGAAGAAGTGGAAGAAAAACAGGATGAGTTGCATCTGCTCTCCTTAACAAATAAATCAGAGTCAAATATCAAGATCTGCATAGAAAGACTTTGATCATGTTTGTTAATGAGAGGCTGCTGTTGAAAGGGTGTGACTGCTATTTTATTAAGCGCTACAGAACTCCACCATGCTTTGGAATATAAAAACCGCGAGTGCACAGCAGAGCATTGGTGGGAATTGTCAAGTCTTCAGATTAACATGCAAATTAAAAAGTGCTTCTAAAAGTGAGCTGTTGCAGTCTTACACTTACTTGCAAGAACAGCCTGGCAAGGGATTACAGACAGAAGCTGCAAGAAAAATGATGACCAGAAGGATTCATCAACAACGCTGTGACGTAAAAACTCGTATTATCTCGTAGCATTTTCAAGAGAGAAGTCAAGTACACAGCACTAACTATCTAAACCTAATCTCAGGCCTCAGGTGAAATAACTGCATAGGACATGCAGTTATTCCAGCGCAGGGCTACGAGGATGATCAGGGGCCTGGAACATCTGCCCTATGAGGAAAGGCTGAGAGAGCTGGGCCTGTTCAGCCTGGAGAAGAGAAGGCTGAGAGGAGACCTGAGCAGTGTCTGTAAGGACCTCAAGGGAGGCAGTGAGGAGGATGGGGCGGCCTCTTCTCAGTGGTGGCCACTGATAGGACTAGAGGAAACGGCCACAAACTGAAGCACCAAAAGTTCCACAGGAACTTAAGGCAAAATTTCTTGCCAGTGAAGGTGCCAGAGCCCTGGAAGAGGCTGCCCAGAGAGGCTGTGGAGTCTCCTTCTCTGGAGATCTTCCAAACCCGCTTGGACGCAGCCCTGTGCCACCTGCTGTAGGTGACCCCGCGTGTGCCGGGGGGTTGGATTGGACTAGATGGTCTCTAGAGGTCCCTTCCAACCTTAAGGACTCCATGATTCTATGATATGCAGCAATAGTGGAATATGCTGTCCCTGCTGTCTCAGGGTTCCCTTACAACACTTTGATGAGAGGTTGCCATCCTAGTATCCTCTGTGCTGTGTCTCAGGAACCCTATCCACCACCTTCAAGAAGCTAAGCTCTCTAAAAGGGAGAGAGAAGGGAGGAAAAAAAAAAAAAAAGGCAAAGCAAAACAAAACAAAAAAACCCCACAAGTATTTATTTAAGCAATTTAAATCTCAGTGGGGAAAAAAAAGAAGCGGGATTCAGAACAGGGTCACTTGGACCACTTGAGCTATCTCATCTAATACAGGCTTTTTATTCATTCTTCTAGTTCCTTGGGTATGCCAGGAGCTCCACGGTATGGATGTCTTCTTTTCTTATGAGTAAAACGTACCTTTGCTGTTAAAGATTCCATAAATACCTCACAGGAGAGAAATAAAACTCGCAGCGTTTAGGGTCATTTTAAGAGATTCTATGAGTTTGGACAGGCCTCTTCCACAAGCCCAGAGCAAACTGTCATGAAGACAGCACAAACACTCCTGCAGTTCCTCTTACAGATACAATATTTAATCTGGTCCTGCATCAGTGTATTGTTGTGCAAAATATATATATATATATTTCATTTCTAGTATAATCATTTCTGGTTCTTGGCTTTTTTTTTTTTTTTTTTTAAAAGATCTGTTCTTAAATGAGGAATACAATTGTCCAAGCTAGGTGCTAAATAAGATTGAGAAAAAGATATAGAATGCTAAACAGCACCTCTTTTTCATATATGAAGTGAAAGACTCAGCCCTTGTCTCACATTGCCAGGCATTTTCCTCAGGTTTTGAAGAACTTGAAGAACTTTTTTACTTTTTTTTTTTTTTTCAAAAAGCAGATTACCTCAAAGTTGTCTTTTATTTCTAAATTCCACAATTTAATTTAGCAATTAAACTTTTCAAAATTGAAGAGTTGTCTTTTTTTTTTTTCTCCCAGAGCAAAACCTGTAAGATTTAGATATGTGAGAACAAAGCCCTACAATACTTGGTGTTTTCTCTTCCTCAAATTTTAGCATTTTCTCCCAACAAATACATTTTGTTTTTGTTTTTAGGCACTCTCATACCTCTAACTTTCACTGCAAAAAGAAAATACAATTTAAAACAACTGCAGAATTACATGCTAAACATTGAAGAAGGTGATAAAATAAAAACGTCGCAAGAAAACTTCTGCATCATGGTACAATCAGATCAACTCAAAACAAAAATAAGCAAAAAGTCATTTGTTCTTTAGTTCCTGAACACTAAATTAATACTTAGCTCTATAGTAATACACATCTCTAAATATTTTCACCTTTCAAATTGAATGTGATTAGCAGCACAAAACATTTACTGATTTGCTCAAGGCATTCTAGAATAAAGCTAATATGCTGCACACTTATTTTGCATTTCTGTTCCAATAGCTTTATTTATATTAAAATGTCTGCCAGTCACTAAAGTGATTAGCACTAATTAAGCTATAGATGACCTAATAAGTTTTGAAATGTTTTAGAAAATTCAATTCTGAAAAAAAAAGTAGTTTCAAATAATTGTTAAAAAGAAAAAAAAAAATTCTTCCTGCTCATAAGGGTATTTAAAATTTTTCAACTGCTGGAGTAAGAAAGCACAAGATCAGTATGCATTTTGAACCAGTAGCTTTATCTTATGGGAAGGTTCCTTTTCTTTTGGTGTATAATAAAGACAATATCTTTCAAACTCAAACTTGGAAGGAAGCAGCATAAGGAATAAAAACTGACTTCTGCTGGATTCTGTCAGCTACACAGCATGCAAGAACGCAAAACTGCTGTCCCGGGGATTTTTCACTTTTTTTTTTTTTTT
>VZSV01000251.1:588630-603075 GCA_013398735.1 Nothocercus julius | reverse complement strand
CGGTGCCTCCCGCAGCAGCGCGGCGCGGGCGCCGTGAGGTGGCTCGCGCGGCCTCTCATGGGGGAGCGGGCGGGAGCAGCCCGTGTACTTAAGTTTCACAAAACTGTGTTGATAAGAAAACACAAACAGGCGTGGTGATATGCACAAGCTTTAATTCTTAAACTACAGGAAATAATCTGTTAAAATCATAGACATCTTCAAAATATCTTACATAATTTGGAGGAATAGCATGCAAAATACCCACACAGCTGTGCAGGGAGCTGCTTCCCTAGAGCCAAGCCCAGGGACTGTTAGTTGATGGATACGGATGCTTTTCCTGGGTCGTGGGTTACCTGCATATTAAAAAGAGTTTCACAAACATTTTTGTTTCCCTGTCTCTTACAGTTCATTATCACACTTCAGAAGCACAGCAGTGAAGCCTCTGACAAGGCTTCTGCATTGCCTAATGCATAATAAGAGGGAAGTGTACTATTTAAGCTGTTTTGCAGAATTTATTTGAAATACCCACCTTTCAGAATGTTTAAATTATCCATTTTTTTTTTTTTTTCACTTCAGCCAAAGTACATGATTTTGTCATCCAGAAAGTCCACCCTGAATTCCATTTGGTCTTATAAAAGTTGTGGTGTGAAATGAATTCTCTGTCCCTAATGCTAGGCTTTCAGTGGCACCGTAATTTCACCCTTAATTAAGGTCCGTATCTGTAGAATGACTGTGACGTTTGTGTTGATTTGAATAGATAATCCCCAAAGAGGCAACAGCAGTGCCTTCATCACGGCAGTGATGAAGTTTTATACCAACAAAAACAACATGCCAAACTACACCAATCTTGGAACATCCGTTGTTTTCTTCTGATGTTTAGTGTATTGAAAAGGTATCGTTAGTCATAGGCAGGCTTCAGTCAAAATTTTCCAGCATTGGATGGCATGAGCACATTTTTCATGTGTGAATTTATATATTTTCTCATGTATAGTTGCTTGTAACCCCTTAAGAATCCAATTTTTTGAAGAGTGTTAAGGAAATATGGTATATTCTGTTTAAATACTGTCAATAAGTCAGAGAAAAGCACTTGCAGGGAGCAACAAAGGGCCTGGTTTCAAAGGTAAGATACATTAATAATCTGTCTTACTGCATTTTTTTTGCATGATTTTATATCTACTTTAAAATAGCTATGCTGTAAATTATTAGTAAAATCTTCTGAATCCCATCTGTGATTTTTATAATCACATAGTTCTGGTAGTTACGCCTCTTTTATCCTTTGCAGAAATAGCATCATCCAAGATAAAGGTCTGATTGTAATAATCATGCAATAAAACATAAGAACAGCAAGTAGATATAACTTATCTTGAACTATTTATTTGTTGTATTTATTCACATTTTCATATTCAATATTTAAAATCAAAAAATTATTTAGAAATTCTTGGACTAGATCTCTAAAAGTCCCTTCCAACCTCAGTCATTCTGTGATTCTGGGATACTAATGCTTACTATCTATGGGCTAAACTATGTTGTGGATGAAGAAATTTTTAGCAGAAATTTGGGTATCTGTCAGTGCTGATAATCTTTTGCATTAAGGTAATGGGACCCTCAGGCCCCTAAGAACTGTGTAAGATGATAGAGGATAGCTGGAATTCAGTTGGTATAACCAGGCAGCTTAAAAGCGTGTGTGTGCATTTGTGTGCCTCTGTGTGCATGTGTGCTCGTGAGGGAGAATAGAAATGTTTACTAAAGGCATAAAAGCTTTAGCAGTTCTCACCCAGGCTTCCGAAAACATATTTCACAACCTCTGTAAACCTCAATAAAACGCTCTGAATAGGTTTAAATTTTGATCTTTGGTTGGTCCATGTGTTTAAGCTTGGGTTTTCAAGGGGTTGTATAAGTGATAACTTCTTAAATGTCTTTAAAATCCAGTCTTTAGATCATCTGGTAAGAGTCTATGATTTTAGCAGCAAAATCAAAAGGTCAAACCGAGCCCCTTGTCTAATTTAGTTACATAGCATGGAATTTTACATGCGAAAAATAAAAACATTGAAAACTAATAGTGAGGGTGAATCCTAAAATATATGGAACATAAAAGAAACTCATTTTTAGCATACAGATTGGAAAGGTGGTGTTGCATAACTTGACCATGTAAGGAAGTCACATAATACAGATTTAGTGTGCCATCTCCACCATTAATAATAGAAGGGTTCGGTGTCCTGGTCCATCTGTTCCAGAAATTCTTACAAAGTCTTGAAATCATGCCATTCTTTGTTTTCTAAACAAGAAATGGTAAGTTGATGTTATGAAATTCTTACGATATTAAATATAATTCACCACTTTCTGTTATTTCTTTCACCCATTTTCTATTTAATTTAGTATCTCCATTCCTTCTAATATATAAGCTAAAATATAAGCTGCTGTGAATGGGAGTCATATGATTATCAAAATACTTCCTTATTCTTAAGAAATCCTTCACACTATTAAACCTGAACACCAGGGTAGAATTGTAAATCTAATTTTATTTAATGCTTTAATTTATTTACATATTTCCTATGGGAGATTATCAGATTGGTTTGTATGGGTGGGAAGGATGCGAGGAAGGAGGGAGAGAATCATTCTGCTGTGACCAGTGATATTACAGTTGAAATCTCTTCCTTTTTCTTCCATTATCTGTTTTATTTCCCTGACTTATCTCCTGATTGAATAAACACCAGATTTCAAAGAAGTTGATGCTGGGGGTAGATTTTTTTAATAGCAATAGTCTGTGAATGACTGAATTAAGAATGGTATTTATATTATTATGGCTTTATATATTTTTAAGATGTGGATTTTGTCAGAATGGAAGCTGATGTAGAAGCCTGGGGAAAGATGCAGAACTGAAACTGTCTAAATAGAGAGAGTAGTGATAGTGTTTTTTGTTGTTGTTTGCTTGTTTGTTTGAGGAATGCTCTCACTGCTCTGGAACTCTTGCATTTTGTGATGATTCTGTTTTTAGAAGCTGCATTCTACATGCAAGTTATTACCTGACTACAGAAATTGAAAAAAAATCACTTGCCAGACTCGAGAATCAACACGTTTCCAAGCAGCCTGTATGATTACCTGATGTAATCTAGCTAATAGCTGTTAGCATAATTAGGTACAAGGCACAGCACAGGTCTGCCACAAGCACTTCAGTGTATTATACACATATGGAATATCTTTTTCAACTATCTTGTTTTACTTCATATTTCAGTGTTCTTAAATCTTTTTCTCATTGCTCTGCAGTACTTTCCCTCATCCATCTTTCCTTCAGTATTGCTTGTTTTCAAATTCCAGAACTACTGATTTGTGGCTACTGATAAAAATTGATCTTGTTCATGATTGTCTCATAAGCGAATGGTAAAATATTGCTGCTGTTTTCTTAAGCTCAGTCACAGAGAGGCAATATATTTTTCAGTGGAGTTTGTATATTTTTTAGATGCTGCAGGAACGTGATGGAGACAAAAATATTCTGTTGCAGGTATATATGCTTTTTAAATAAATATACATGCTTTTTAAAAATATATTTTTTTTTTCTCTCATGCTCCTAGGTATTTCTTGAGAGTCTGTTTATAGTAGTTCAGAATGAAGTTGAATCATATTCTAAAGGGTGCTATTGTTCAGTACTTAAAGCGTGGAAAAGACTATTAGTGAAGGCAGATGTATATCTATTCCATGATTTTGCATTGATACAGCTGTTTGCAGGTATGTATATTATGCATTCCACAAATTCTGGAGGAAGTGTAGCTTCACATCTGCTGGGCTTTGCCGTTTCTTCTCAGTGGATCATAGGAAAACTGAGAAGGGCAGATCTTGCTTCTGACCTGGATGACATTGTTGCACAGACTACTGGTGAAAAAGAAGTGTCCAAGGATGGTGGTATAGCACTGGAAGGAGAACTGTAATAGCTTTAGGGGGAAGATGTGACTTACTGGTATTTTTGGTTACAGAATGAAACTATTTTTTTTTTTGCAGAAGTACCAGAAAGATAAACCTTTGTCATCACTTGTTTAATCTACCTCAAAGTCATTGTTTAAAAGAATTTAGTATCATTTGGTGGTGGAATAAGTGAATCAATTCTCAATAATGTAATTGCAACAAACTGACCTCTGTAGAAACTAGAGCACAAATTTCACTGTTTTTCTCATAAGAACAGTACTCATTCCCTCAAATACTGGCCTGTTTCTTACAGGCTAAACATAAGAATTCACTGTATCTTGTTCCTATCGTTCATTGTTGCTTGGGAAAAAGAATGAAAATAAAGCTTAATAGTGAGTAGCAAAAGAAAACAAAGTAAAATATATTTTAGTATCATGCATGTCTTATGTGCCACGAGATCCCAA
Organism: Nothocercus julius; assembly: GCA_013398735.1. NCBI lineage: Eukaryota > Metazoa > Chordata > Aves > Tinamiformes > Tinamidae > Nothocercus > Nothocercus julius. Next base: position 598,735 of record VZSV01000251.1, on the reverse strand, counting down.
ACGTCTTGGAGATGGAAATCTGTCAGTGACTTTTCTTCATACCTGTTAACAAGTATCTCAAGAGCAACTTGTGTTAGAGTGAGTAGCCACTAGAGGGCACTTGATGATCAGTATTTTCTCGTAATCCTTCAGCATTTATAACTTCACACCCGATCATATATAAACAGGAAAAGTACCTGTTTCATGGTGGGTAGAAATTCATTCAAATTCTCTACTAATTGCCTCAAGCAATGACTTGGAATGGCTGCTTGCTGAAACAGTAGTGCTTATGGGATAATTCTTGGAAACATTAAGCTGGACAGTGGAGTGAGAGATCTGTAAAATGCCTCTGTTTTTGTTTAACTGGTTATCACTAATAGCAGGGTTGGGCTAATATTGTAGTAGTATGGGTTAAATTATAATCACTATATTTACACAGAGGGATGAAAATGGGAGTTTAACAAGGGGAAAATGTTATAATTGATAGTCTTCACAGCGTGTCATAAAGGTTTCACAAAGGTACTAAACCTGAATAGTCAGAATTTGTTATAACAATTTTTCTTGTTTGTGTTATTATGGTAGTTTTGAGGAGATTTATCTTCTAAGCTACTTTACAGTTTTTACTTGTTCAAGTGCACTGGTCAAGACTGCATACCTCCCCTATAGATGCTACCTTGTTAACTTTTTCAAAGACAATGTTGCACAAACAGAGAATACTTAGTGAAACGCAAATTACTAAGAAGAAAATGAGGAGGAAACAGAAACACAAGAACTCCTTCCTTTCACACATCCGACTGCAAAATATGATCAACATGTATGGGGCAGTAATGCATCCTATGCTAATCATATGTATCCTGTTGATAATATGGATTGGAGTCTGCAAGTAGAAGTCTTGCCTGTCTTCTCTGCGATCTTGTTGACATGTTGCTTGGAAAATGCAGGAAATGCTTTTTCTGCTTTGCCTTGACAGAAAAGCAAGCATTTCCTATTCTCAGTAAAGATAACTGGAAAGACAGGCTACCACTGAATGACAGTCATGAATACAAAGCAAAGATTTTAGCATTTGTACACTCAACACAACTGGCAAAGCACTGAAAAGAGCTTTTCCAGGTCTTCAGACCTTCTCTGAACACACAGTGCTTTGCAAAGTACATAGCTTAGACCCCTGTGCATCACTAGGACAATTCTGTGCTTTTTCTTTGAAAAGAAGTCTACATCTCAGTCTGTTTGTCCTGTGGTGAGATAGTGCTTCTTGCACAACTTCTGTGCCATTGGACTGGCCAATTTACTTGTTGTTACCTGCCACCGTATCTAGCACATTATTTTTATAACCACTTAGATTGTGCCTAGTCTTTTTTACAAAAAAACTAAAGAAACTAAAACTAGTAAAGAATTGACCAGGATGTATGCTGTAGAGCTACAGGGCAGTGGAAGAGGTAGGGCTATAATGGAATTTTTCTTTGTAGCCTTTAGTATATCAGACATGCACAGAGGACAGAGCAGGTTAACATATCTATAACGTTTAAAAGATTTTCATTCTTTGTTTCCAGTGTCTGTTTCCAATGTCTAACTCGGATTCAGCAAACTATACAGATTCAAATTAAATGCCTTTTGACAGTTGATGAATGGCCTGATCCCTGTTTCATTGCATAGGATTATAACTCTGTGCAATATTTGGAATTAGATAAATCCTCTTCTTAAACACCATAGGAACCTCTCTGGATGACTGACAGCTTTAAATAGGATTTGGATCAATAGGAGAGCCAAGGGATTTACAGCCAAACAGAGGGAACATACATTTTGTTCCCACTTTAAGCACTCATATACAAATAAGGATGTTTTGGGGCAGGGGTGAGATTGTCAAAAATAGTCACTCAGCATTCCATGTGATACAGTAATCTCAGTATCATCTGTCATCTGGGGATGCACTGGCTGATTCTACAGTTATTTAACAATTTGAATAATTTTAGGACATGGCAAATAAATTGTGCTTCAATGAAGTGACTTGATTATAAGGCCTTTGTGATAAGCTGGAATTTTTTTGCACTTAGTCCTAATGGAGATCAATCTCTTCTCGTAGGGTGTGATTACTTCTTGCTGATGCACAGGGAGATAATTCATTTCACACTCATCCTAGTTAAGAAAAATGAACCTGCATATATCTTAAACAACTAGCCCAAAATATAAATTATCCCATTAATATCCCGCTGCTCATGCTATTCTTTTACATGGTAAATCATATAGAGAAGGACAAACTATAAGAAGACATTTAATGTCAACAAGGAATGGTATGCGTAATTTCTAATATTTAGAATAATGATGAGAAGGGCTGTCCGAGACTGGCCTCCCCTGGGACTCAGCTTGGTCAGCTTAAAGGTCCAGATCAGTGAAGTGTCTGACCAGGATGAGTCTGTGCTGCCCTTCAGGTGTCTCAAGTGCTGCTACCATCGTGCATGGAGGGGAAAGCCGCTCTGATTTCTGCAATGCTACCAGTCCCTACTGGCCCGAGAGAAAAAGAGTTGAACTTTGTTTCTTCCTGGGGCAGGATTGTGCATCTTGCGCAAGCCCCCTCCAGGCTACTGGAGTAGACGGCTTTGTGACCTTGCTTGTTATTAGCTGCTGCCACACCTGTAACATTCTTTAATAACCATTTTTATTCCCTAGACTAACCACAGAAGCAAGCACTTTTTTTCAATTTTTGTAGGCAATAGCATAGCTTCACAGTGAACTCTGCCTTACTGTCTGCTCTTCCTGGCCAGTGTTCATGAAGGGTGTGATCAGCAGATGAAATTTCATCTGTCTACGTTGAGTAGTCCGCCCTCAATCTGTGGTAGTGCACTCTACATCTTCAAATAATGCGTAGGAGACAAATTAACTCTTATGCAGTTTAAGCAAAAAGAAGTGCTTTGATCTTACAAAGAGAACCAAAACATTAATATCATATATAAATGCCCATGTTCAACGCCAAAGTGGGCAATTGAGTATGATGATATCTCTCAAGAAGCTGTTGTATTCTCTTATTAAAATTCCATAATACACTGTCCTGTTCTGATGCCCTTTCTTGTCCGCGCATTCCTCTCTAGAGTTTGTCTACAGGTATCAGAAATTCTTCCATTTTATGTTTCAACTCAATTATCCATCTTTTTTTCTTTCTTTTTTTTTTTTTTTTTTAATCTCACTGGGTTCCACAGAAAAGGGAAGCTGTTGTCTTGTTTGCTTGCATGAGCCCGCATGTCACTCCAGACAAAAGGTGCAGAGTCTTTGTATTCTCTTTGGGAATGTATTTTAGAAAAGATAATCCATTCTTAGAATTACTATATTGTTTTGATTTGAGGAAAGAGCTTATTTTAAAAAATACTTAAAACCACAGTCTTCACAGCAGAAGAGTAAACATGTCATTTTCTGCTCCATGTGCATGCTTAACCCACCTTCTAATACTTCCCTTCAGGAAGTTACAGGTGTCTGATGTTTAATTTCCTGCTGATGATGGGCAGATTTTCATGATTCTGCCTGCAGTGTCCTATGAACACAGTGATGGAACTCTGAAAATCTTCAGTGTATTAGTCATCAGATTGGATGAACTGATGGAAGTCTATCCTAGAGATTTCAGGTAGCCTGCAGGTTAGCTGGCATATGAGAAGCTTTCATAGGGCATCTTAACTTTTCCCCTGTTTATCCTAACAAATGGTTTTAAAAAAAAAGATCACTGGTGTGAAAGTACTGCACAAACTCATAAACGATTCCTCTCAGTAGATACAGAGATAGAAGCTTTGGATTTTTTTTTTCCTGTATCAAAAATGCTTTTTAATTCTTTTCATAGCATCCTTCCAAGTTGTATAAATGTACGGTTTTTTCCTGTCTATATGTCCTGTCCAGGATGTACAGAAGTTTCCTATAAAGTTACTGGTGAGTACAGCTAGCAGTAACAAGAAGCTCCATGTGGATTAACAATTTAAGTATTTATCCAGTTTCTTGGATTGTTTTTTTGATGCCCATTCTGAGTTCTGTGCTATTGAAGCTATGATTTAAAAATAATCCAAGTAGTCTAAAGTTGTAGTCCCCAAATGATGACACTTGGGCCACTGGGGATTCTCAAAGTCATGCTGAGCTTTTCTGAAGAACTGTGTTGTCATTAAAATGTTTCCAGGTGCACACATGATGACACAGACTGACACATAGCACACATTACCAAGACACAGCCACAGTCCATTCCCCTGTTGGGTCCTTTAGCACAAGATACACATGCTGCAATCCAGCAAAACTGAGGTGCCAGTCTGCTGTTTTCAAATCTCCTTTTTATTCTATAAGCTGCTCAGGCCAGATGATTACTTTCGTGACTAAAAGTTGCAATATACTAATACCATTAGATAAGTGAAATTCATGCAGGTTAAGGGTTAGTGTGAAATCAGTGCTTTTCCTTCTGTCATGAGCTGTCATTTTCCAGATATGATTCTGTAATATTCTTGTTATGATTCTATAATTCCCCTTTTTCAGTTCTCCAGTAACAAAGGAGTATACTTTTTTTATTAAACAGGTCAGCTCTTCCTCACACTTTTCCCAATGCTTTGGCAGCCTGTGTTTGTAGATGATCAGCTGGAGCAAATCGGAATGCCAGAATTACAGCAGGTCCTGAAGACAGCATCAGGGCAACAATCTTTTGACTTGCTCACATTAGGAAGTTTTTTGGCTCTCCAGGTCCTGAATCTTGTACATTGTCTTTCTGTCTCTTGCTTATTTTACAGTGTTTATACTGTGGTTATTTTCATTTTATCTTTCTTCTTTAGAAGCATATTCCTGAGAAGTAAAATGACACCCAATTTGATCCAAGAAAGTAAATGTAGACAAATTCTGAAGGAGCTGTATTAGTTTAGAATGTGTATCACTTGGGACCGTTCTTTTTAGCTTTATTTTATAATTTAATTTAGGCAAAACAATTAATATTAGAACTTGCTGTCAACAGCAGATAATGCTTATTTACTGTAACAAATTCTATTGTGGACTTTGCATTTTAACAGGAGGATATCATGCAGAAGCAACAAGTGAATATAAAGCAGAAGTGCAGGAGGGAAACCACTTAAATATGAGACTGGTCATAGTCAATGCTTTTCATAACATAAGCAATGTGTTCTAATTGAGTTTGTTTATATAATACAGATTTCTGGTTTCATATGTCCATTATTTTCTAGAAAGCTCCTCATCCATATTGGCACTGTGCACATGACCTCAGTCCAGATATGAGTCATTCCATGGGAAACTGAGCATTCGGGGGGCTTTGAGTTATTCAGACATTGTATTACAAAACTGCTCCATAAGAGGGGGTGAAAGGACTGCATGAAGTTGCGTTAGAATCTCACAAAGCCTTAAACTACTTTTTGAGTAAACTGCAAAACTAAGAAAAATGGAAAAATGTAATGAATCCTTTCTCTTCAAAATATTTTCCTTGCCATCATTCAAGGTTAAGGGGGGAGGGGGGCGAAGTATTGGCACTGCCGATTTTAAAATGCTATGATAAATGGAATCAGGTTCATGGCAGTTGAAATTAAGTAAACAAAGCTCAGAGAAGCCTGTGTATATTCTCAAAATTGAGACCACAGGCTTTTGAATATCACCTTTACTCTAGGAAATAATCTATACCAGATGTTCTACTGTAACTTGTACCAGGTTTGTATAGATACAAATAGTCCCACACATACCGGAGGAAGGCTTTAGTGAAGCAAATTATCACTTTAGTAGTTAAATAGTTCATAGCTGTTCTAAGTCTACATGTTAGTTCGGTTCTTTTTTTTTTTCCTTCTTAACAGTATGGTTTCAGAATGGGTGTTTGGTGTAGAAAGCTGTATAGCTGATGATGGATTTGGTTGTCCTATATCTTGTTTACAAAATCTAATCAGAACTGTTTTTCTCCGGTTAATCTAAAAGTCCTCCTGAATGTTCTAATTATACATTTTAAACATACCTGATTAGGCTTTTTTGAAAAAAGTGGCATATCTAGGATGATTATGCCAGCATGTCTAATTATGATGCAATTATCAACTCTACTGTTAATTAAAACAGCATAAAGAAAGCAAATTAAATTAAAAAAAAAAGTAGCCTGAAACACCTAGTAAAAACACAAATTTTCTTTTTTTTTGAAAATACACTTTAAATTGGTGAATGCCCTGTAGTTTGTATGTATTCAAGTATAAAGTAGAGTCTAATAAAATCATAACTTCTTGTGTAAAGGAACTCACCACATATCACTGTGTTGGTAACTGTGAGCAAATGAAGAACCTTGTTCCTAATTTATCTCTTCCTTTTCAGACAGTGATGTCTTCCATCTGTGTTGTGTGCCTCAGGAGATAGATCTCTCCCTGTCCCCTGACACAATGCTCAGAACCTTACCTTGCTCATGATTTCAGCTTTCCTGAGATAAAACTTCAAGGTCTTCTCCTTAAAAATAAACTATTATAATGCAGTATGTATATTTCATTGCCATTGCATTGAAGGCAAGTTCTAGCTCTGGAAAATGCTGTTATTTCATAAAAAAATGTACAATAGGTAGTGAACATCTGTCAATAGTCACTGCAGGTTGACTGAGGCCTCTGCAACACATCCTTCGAAAAAAGTAAGTCTAAAAGACGTCAAACCTTTCGCTACAGCTCTGAATTGACAATCACCATCTATTTCAAGTCCCTCTTTCTGCAGTTCAGCTGCTGTGCTTACGCAGTGCTGGACAAGATGTAGGGCAGCATGTACCAGCTAGCACATGAGCTGCCTTTGGCAGCATCATCTTCTCACAGCCCATAATATAAGGACATTTGTAATGATGTATTTCCTGCCAGACTTCCCGTTCCCCATGATAGTGTGTGAGGGCTGTACAGCTGCTACTTATTTGTGAAGAGATTTGCAGGAAATTAGCTTGGACTGTAGTTACTTGCTACAAAAACTCTTTTTCATGTGAGCAAAAAGCTTAGTTGTATAAACTTTGCAAGTGATGAGTTTTAGCCAACAGAAATTATGGCTGTGTTGCTTTAGCTATTTCATTTGGCTTAGTTTTTATGAGTAAAATACGGAATTTTCTTCAACAGCAGGTCAGTCTGAAGGTGCTCTTTACTGAAACACACAGCATAGATTTTGACTTTATGCTCGTCTTTGAGGAGCTATGGTATGATATCTGTGAAGAACCACACACCCCAAGTGAGTGTTCCTGTGCACCTTACTGAGTCGCTCAAGATGCTTCTGTCTGTACAAAGTAGACATCTACCTTACAGATGTCATCATTAATTCCTGTGTGGTATTAGATCATGCATAAATGCTGGAAGGTTTGTGATGTCTCTTTGAACAGTTGTACTTTTGATACAGATTGCCAGTTTTCTACAAGTGGTGGATGGCAGGTGGCAGATGAGGACGCGTGGCAGTTCACCCCTGTCGCTTTAGCTGTGGGGAAAGGACGCTCACCTAGAAGAGCTGAGATCAGTGTAAGTTAACCATAAAAGGAATTCATACTATACAAATAAGAAACTGGAGATTTCTACTTCAGTGAATTAGAAGACTAGTGTCAAATACTAGCTCGGGTATGAATCAGTATGGAGAACCTATGGGTTATAAATCCTAGTTAATTCCATGATTACTGTTTTTTAGTATAAATCAAAGACAATAGATCATTCAGAAGAAATTTCAGACCAGGTAAGTTACATGTATACAGTGTTTAAAAGAGAGGGATGGGGAACTGAAATTGTATTTTTTCTGTGGCCTTGACTCATGTGTGCCAAAATGGGCAATAGAAGGAGAGGACAATTTCTAATTTTTTGGGGAGGAGGAAAAGATTACACTAAAAGGGCAAACCTCCAAATCTTTTAAGGAGGGGTCACTCACTGTATTAGGAAAATGACAAACTTCATGCTCTTTTTCCACTATTTTTCAATCCTGTGTGTTAAATCACAATCCTGGTTATGCAAGGGGAACATATGGAAGCTGACTGTGTTTTGTATTATATGCAGCAGTTAACTACCAAGACACACACACACACACATATATATATAAAATATGTGTATGAGTTTAAAAATGGATATATTAGGAAATTATAAACACAGGAGAGACAGGAAGATAGTAAACAAATAGAACATAAAGAACATATGGCTCTGGACCAGTGAGGGAGTGTGTGGTCTCACAGGGCAATGTGTTGATGCTAAGCAGGCACGAGTTCTCCCTGCCACGAGGTGATTGTGTCTGAAGGAGAAAACAAAAATAGGGAAAAGCAGGAGCGGTACGTGTTTCAGTACTCTTCTGTTTGCTGACTGTGTCAAGGACTTTTTTAAATAAAAGTATGCTGCTCAGATGAGTCTGCCTTGATTTGAAGCCCGCAGTTGCTTAAAAATAACACACTGGAACTGCTTCAAGTGGAAAAAGAACTTGCCACAAGTACAGGAATTCTCTTCAAAAGCAGTAGTCACATACACACTGTTTTAGCTGTTATGCTAGAATGTGTAAGTGCTCTACATTTGAAAAAGAGGAGGACGTATTGTATATATCTGCTTGAAAATAAGATGTTTGCTTGTCCTCCTGCCGAAGCAGGAAGCTCTGTTCCAGCACTACCGATCTGCTGGGGAGATGATCAAGTTCATAGTGCTTTTTCCACCTTTGGAAGGGTGAAGAGAGGCACGGTGTCCATACAGCTCCAAACAACATCTGTTTGGTTCTGTCACACGCAGCTCTCATTGTACAGCAGACAAGTCCTCATCCTTCTTTTCAGATCTTGACTGGTATACTGAGTTAGTGAACGTACACGTTTATGTGATCATGCTGTGTTTACTATATCCTTTTGCATAAAATTTTAACTCCTGTGGGAAAAGTCTTAGCTAAATTTGAGCTTACCTTAAATAATCAGTGTTGAGTATTTTCTTGTCATCTTAAGGAAGGGTAATTAATTGTTTCTGTAAAGACATTCAGAACACGTAGATTACTTTGCTTCAGAGAAACAGCTCCAAAACACGTGCTTGTCAGTCTATTTTTTTTTTAATCTAACAGAACAAAACCAGTAGATACAACTCAGTTTCTTCCTTTAATTTGACTTTGTCCCACAGCAGATACTTTATATGTGGTTAGGTTAGGAAGTTCATAGCCCAGTAGATAGATCTGTGTTGAAAACCAGCCTTTATGTTTAACCACTGTCCTATTTATCAGGAGGACAACATTTGCAAATACATTGTCTGATCTTAGAGCTAAAATAAGCAGGGGAGAAAAATGCAGTGATGTAAATGCACATTCATAAAATGTGACACACACGTCCCTTGGAAGCTCGATTGATCTCTCTCTCTCTGTAGAGGTATTTTGGCTGTATTTACATTATTATTATTTTTTTTTTATAATGACCACAAAGGTGATTGCTGTTCTATATGTTTCCCCAGAAGCAATCAATTTCACGAATAGTAATGATCAAATAAAGCAAGAATTTGAGAATTTACACTGAAGTGCATTTACATTTGATTTACATTGAAGTACCAGGTATTTAATCCTAATATCCTTTACAAACTGGGAATTTCGATAATTGCTCTCACTCAGCGTAATGACTCTAATCTTAAGTTGTTTTACATAAAAATAAAACTCATTAAGAATCTTAAAAGATCTGTTTTTCCTTTTCTTGATATTTTCAAGGTTTCCTGCTCTCCAGTCACCCTGTGTTTCCACTTCGGGTCATTAACACAGGCATTAACTTTGTCTTCGTTATCATCTTTACTCATGAAGGTGAAGGACAGGATGCACGAAGTTTTCAATGAGAAAAGAGGACTCCAGTTTCTAGACTTCAAACTGCAGAGGCCTGTTTTAATGGACTGGATTTTTATATGGCTTAGTGACAGAAGCACAGATATAAATGTGTAAATTACAGGATTAAAGGTTCCAAGGAAATCTCAGGCGCTAGCGCCGCAATCCAGGAAGAATGTAAGGCAGTCACGGTCATCCGCACTAAGCTGCTTTGGACCAGCGCAATTCAAGAACGTCAAACGAACTCCAGTGTCCCCCGTTCCCTGCCTGGCGAGCTCTGCTAACCCAAACGGGCAGCTGCCACAGGCCAGGAGCTCGCTAAGTGCCTTGCTAATAGTCACAGCAACTAGAGCCTCCCTGCGATCGCTCTGCGGCCCTGCCTCAC
>VZSV01000251.1:542076-587018 GCA_013398735.1 Nothocercus julius | reverse complement strand
TGCGGCGCTCCGCGCTGCTGGGAATGTTTCCTTCTTTTAGGACAAATCAGAGGAATTTTTCCTTCTTTTCCTTCCTCCCATGGACCCTCAAGTGTCAGGCTTACTGTTTTTTCAGTACTTGACAAAGTAATACGTTTTTAAAACCGCTTTGCAAATTGCTGTTTAAGCTCTTCCCTTTTATTTGGCAGATTTTTGCACTTAACCTACCAAAGATTTTGAAGAGTTTTCTTTTCCTTGTTTGTACATGGCTTCAGCCTTTTGAAAGATGCGTATTTTCGTCTCTCGTCTTCCTTTATCTTGCTGTTTGATCACACTGGCTTGGGATCCTTTGCAATGAACATCTTCCGGAAGCTGTAAGATCCTGCTCTGTGTGTCCAGCAGTGGCGACGTTGCCTCTGTGTTGGAATCCAGCAGGATGACTCCTGAGCAGGTCAGGAGCTCGAGGACTGGAAATCTCACGGGTGCTTTTAGACGTGTCTGCTTTAGCAGCAAACACATTCCTGTTTCTACTGGCCACCTGTAATTCCCGCTGTCTTCTTCAAGTATAAAAGGTTACCTGGTGCTGAGTTAAAGGTGCGACTATCAATCTTCATGTTAAAAAAAAGAGGTTACCAGGGACTATGCTCAGACCAACAACACTGCATTTAATCTGTAACAAACACCTTAAACTGTTTTTGTAGAAAGAAACCTATTTTATTTTATAGAATATTCATGAAAAAATCCATAAGCAGATCACTTCAAGGACACTAGTGAGGTAGAAATAATTTAGAATAAAGCATTTTCATGATCACCAGGTGTGAGGTTTAAATTAGGAACAGTTAATAAGTTACCTCGTGAAAATACAGCTTTTTACTTGAACTTCTCTAATCTCCAAAGTTTAAATTTGCCCAGATATACTTAATAATAATATAAATTCATTTGCCTCATTGAAGAATCAATTTATTTTAAATGCCCATTGGGCATTCTGATGTAGAAACACATTTCAGCCTGGATGGATTGTTAAATTCACCCAGAATAAAGTCACCCAGAACTAAAGACCATTACTGCTGTGATAGAATGGCTGTAGAGCCCCAAAATGCTGCTGTTGGAGGTCATAATATGCCATTTCTTTCATGGTAGTTAATGACAGAGAGTGATAAGCATAGCAGGAGCCTTACTGCTACAAATATTTGAGCTAATTAAAATATTAAATCACTGTTGCTTGCAAGGGAGATCTCGGTCTGCTCTGCAGTGATAGTGCTACGGAGCTTGCAAATAGCTTCTCATCTGTTATTAGCCCACACTGTTTTTCCCAGGCTCCAAAAAGGGTACGCACTGAAAATGCCATCACAAAATCTCAACTAAATAAAAACCTTCCTCCTGCCTTGGGAGTGCAAGCAAATTCCATTATGATTCTGTAATGATATGGGAAATTATTATGGAAGGAGCAGAGCAGAATATTGCTGCTGTAAGGGAGAACGCACACTTAAGCATACCATTTGACATGTCCTTGGTTACAAATAAAGGTCAAGACATACAAAAAAGCTGCCAAAAAAAAAAATTCAAACAGATTTTTCCATGCACTGTTTTCAAAAGCCATCATCAACTTTTTAGCAAGGGTATGACTATTTCATTAGGAAGTACAGTCATTAAGCAAACAAACAAAAAGGCTGTTAGAAATGAAACTATCTAAACTAACTAACTTCATACAGTATAAGGCTCAGGAAGTGACATTGTAAACTCATCAAAAAAACTTAAAAACTCTTTACTAGTTAATTTAACATACGTAAATTATTGCATTTTTCTAGGCTGCTGCATGATTGCTTTCCATGAATGCAAAAATGACAACCAGAAAAACTATGCATGCAAACAGAACCAAGCTTAAATTCCCTAAAATCAGTAACATAAAACTTCACGTGCCAACTGGAGACTTGTTTCTGAAAACAGAAGTAATTCTAAAAAAAAACCACAAATCACCTTGTAAGCAACATATACAGCTCTCAAAGTTACAGTGTCCTTCCTGGAACAGTTTGGATCTTCTTAAAAATGCTCTATCTCCGCTCCCTAATAGCTCTGAAAGAGAGACCGTGTGAGGGTGCAGCGTGGTTCTCACTGCCTGTTCACAGACGCTTCGTTTGCGTAACGTGAGCGCGAACAAGTTTCAACTCCCAACGTGCTGCGCGGGGGCTCCGCTCTCCGGCAGCGTGCCTCGACTCTTCAGTGCCCCGCGCCCCGCGAGGCGGGCGGGCGCGCGGGGCTCCGGCGCCGCCGCGATGCCGCCGCGGGGCCGGGGGCCGGGGCTGCCGCCTGCGCACGGCTGCGCTCGCGCGCTCTGCTTGGGCTCTTGCGCGCTCTGCTTGTGCCCGACGGCTCGCAAATCTGCCAAGGACCTGCGGTTCTTCCCCCACTTCAGCCCATTCGGTTTGAAACTGTATATAAAGGGAATTAACCAACAAACATACTGTACAGATCATTTTAATCAGTATAGCACCAGGCCATAACAATGTGTAAAATACATAAATAAACATGACCCCCAAAAAAAAAAAAAACAAAAAGTTAACATAACAAAATATATATGCTACAGCACAGAAGATCCAGGTTGTGGTGCTGTCCCAGATCTCAGTGCTTTTGATCTTTATGAAACAGCCTCAGGTGAAAAGCAAAAATGATTCCATCATACAGCTGTTTTGTTACCTTGAAATGGCTGCTTTCCCTTTCTTTGTTCTCTTTGGTTTGGGTGTTTGTTTCGGAGAGCTATTAGCAAATTCAGAGAAGAAAATAATGACAAAACATCACGGCCCTTTTCAGGGAAACAGTTTGCCATTTTGTTACCTGAAGTTAATTTAATTTTCCTGGGACAATGAAATGCTAAAAAAGCGTATCTGGCCCAGAGCGCTTACCACCTTCAGTAGGCAATAGGCACATAACCAACATCCATCTACATTCATCTGTGCACACAGATATCAGCTTGCAGCTGACCGAAGGCAGCTAGAACTGTGATGCGCTGTCAGCACAGAAATTGTTCTCACGAGAAAAAGTCAGAGTGAAGTAAATGGACACTATATTCTGCCTTAGAAGAGAAAATGAAGTGTTTTTGTAAAGGCAAGGCACTGTCTGCACAGCAGGGGACCGCAGACCGCAGGAAGACACCCGCAGTCACACTGCAATCCACGGGAAGCGCGTGGCTGCGGACAAAGGTACCATCTCAGTCTTGGCTTTTCCCGGGCCGTGGCCCTTCGCTTCCTTTCCCCTTCGCGGCCCGGGGGCAGCAGCAGCCCAGCCGAGGACAGGACGGTGCGAGCTGCACGGGGGAGCAGCTCCGCTCACCGCCTCGCGCCTGATGGATGCAGTGGCCAATGATGGATAATGGTATTTATGATTACAGGCAGTATAAAAGTAATAGACCCTAAAACACGAGGAAAGTATACAGTTTTGTTACTTAAAAAATCAAGAATTGGGACTGTACATAGATGTAAGCAAAACATTCTTCAGTAGTCGAAATGGAGATGAATTTCTATAAAAGCAAGATGCTCTTTTCTTTGTAGGGAAGCAAGGGGACAGAGGAATGGTGGGAAGGTAGCAGAGTAGTGTTGTGAAATATTTGGGATTGCCCACATCAAAAATAAAAAAAAACAGTCTAGGGGGGAAAAAAATGTGCATAACTTCACACTTTGGTATTCCAGCCTGAACAAACTGTGGAAAGCTGGGGAAGTGGCCCAAATGGTTTTGACATATTTAATCTGTTTATCTCATGCAATTTAACTTCACATTCACTGTATTTGTTTCTGAATATCACACGTTGGAGGGAAAAAAAAAAAAAAAAAAAACAGGGAACAACTTTCCATGGATGAGACTTCCATATTTATTGTTCTTCCATGTGCATAGAAAATGGCAGTGAAGTTTCTTATGAAAGAGGCAGGGAATGGGAAATGTGTAGATATACTGGACTGGACTTTGTGCTTTAGAATTACACTATTAATTTTAAAAAGTTTTTTTTTTTTTTTAATTTATAACACTTCCTTGGATTTTATTTTTGTACGATGTTTCTTATGTGTTTTAAAATGACACACTGCATTACAAATGATGGCACTTTTAACCGATGTGGCATTTCCATATTTACACCAACAAAATAAATTTACAAGACGTAATAGCATACAATCTTGACATTTAGTAATAGCAATAAAACCAGGGCATCCATTTTATTTTTTTCTGTACAAACTATCAGAACAAGACTTTTATTCACATTAAAAAAATCAGCTTTAATTTGCTCTGACCTACACACTTTCAAAATTCATTTTACTCAATTCTCAAACCTTTCATCACATCGCCCACACCCTCACCAGACTACAGGAGCTACAAGTAATTATACCTAACATCTACACAGAGCAAAAAAACCATCCCTTCCAGTTTTTCTTGCACCTTCCTCATAATTCCTTATTTAAAAAAAAAAAAAATCCTTTGTTCCTTCTTTTACTTCACCTTCACATTTCATCACCAAAACAGCAAATGAGGCCATTCCACTTCTTCTCAAGCAAGATGAGAAATAAACTTTTTTTTTTTCTTTAATGCTACACCCAGGAGTCAGGTGAACCTGGGTACTGTTCTGCTCTATAAGAAGATCGTCTGGTGGAGTAAAAGTCTACGTAATTTGTCGTTGATTTCAGTCCATATTGTGTTGTGTAATCTGAAGTAGCAGGAAAGTGAACTCGGTCATCAAAATACGGGTCTTCATAGCTATGTGGGGATTGCAAATATAACCTGTATGCATCATAGTTTTTTCTGTTGGTATCCTCTTGACTGTAGTACAATTGCTGATGCTGTTGCAAAAATGTAGGGAAAATATTATTAAAAATAATTAGCAGAGAAAGGACTTGTTTCTCAAACTTACCTTTTGTGGAAATGTGGTGCACAATGTGTGCAAATGCAGCTGCACTGGTAACATCAGGACCAGAGGCTTCATCCTCCGTGAAACGTACCCCATGTTTAAATAAAAAACATCCCTGAGCCTCCCTGCACGACACCGTCAGCGTTCACTGGGAACCTAGGAACTGTCTGAAAGTAGTATTTTCAAGGCATACATAGTACAGAATCTGACTACTTCAGCAGATTGGTTTTAGATGTAGCCACAATATGAATACACTAAAATAAGTGACTATAAAAAGAAATCTCACAGTCAATAGACTAGTAGTTGCTCATGTCCTACTAAGAACAAATTAACTCAGTACTCAGTACAACAGACAGTACAGAACAAATTAACTGTTACAGATAAATGCTATAAAAAGCTCTGATATTACAACATGGACTAAACTCCCTCAAATTCCACTGAAACAGCACATGCTGAATCTTTTATCAACATCAATTCAAAATAAAATTTCAAAGTCACCTGTAGTCGTCGGTTTTGTTCTCTTGCTGGTGAGGAATAGGAACTGATGTAAATTGGTGAAGCTTTGCTGGAACCTGTGAGAAAATGTTTATGGTATCAACTTCATTAATTTTTTACCATTTGTTTTGCCTTTACCCATTGAAATTCCATGCAGCCAAGCAGTTCAGTTTGCAGACTTTGGTAACTGCAGCCTAACAGTTTGGTCCTGCTGGTAACAGTGTCCTGGATCCCGGCTGTGCCGCCTTCCCTTCCAGCCCATAGCCAGAGCCTGTGCTCGAGGCCCTCTGTGGCCAGCAGGACCACGGGCTCCAAACGGCTCTAGGAAGCACAGAGCTTCGCCTCTCGTTCTTACAATTTTACAGGAATAACTAACTTAACATTGTAGCTATGAAAAATCTCAAATGCATTGGGAAACCAAAAACTGAGTCCTAAAAGCTAAGCCCGTGAAAGCCTCTGCCATTATATTCAGTCACATTTATGTAGTTACTAAAAAACCAAAACAAACAAAAACCAAAACAACATGCAATTTTCTCTCAAGAGGGGCTCATGCTGACTGCCTTACATAGCTTCTCATGCAATCTTCCTTTTCAAGTTAACGCAGTATTTTAAAAGTGTAATACAAAATACACAAGAGCAAAACATACATAAAATATATACAAATATATCTTAAGGACATTAGTTAACTACTGCAGAATAAAAATAATATACCTGATCACACACACACAAAAGTTGCTTTATAAACAATGCATCACACATTTCCTTAAAAGTACTAGTGTTTTAACGTAGCATTCATGGCTGTAAGGGCTGTTAAATTCCCTTGTGATCATATATCACTGTTCGTAAACAGTAGCATGAACTTTGTATTTAAACACACCAAGAAAATTTGGTCCCTCAGCAATAGCTAAAATTGAAACCAGAAGGGTTTTTTTGTGGGTGTTGCTTCAACAAGGATTCTGTTTCTCCTTGTTCACTGTCATCTCAAGACTTAAGTCAAATGTTATGGAGGAAAGCTGAAAACAAGTATGAAATGTTAGTACTTTTTTTTTTTGTAATATTTATGAGTAACAGGATAATAAAATGACTTTCTATAGCCAGAGTGTTAAACAAGATTATACTTTCCAAATATCTCTTATCTCCTAATATGCAAACAAATCTCTTCTTATTCTGGTAATGTGTGCAATTTTAAAGAAAAATGGCACAATGAAGACAGATGAATACCCTGCTCTGTTCCAGGTGCAGTGAATATGAATAAAAATGGAAAACATTAAGCAACAGTAACAAGCATGCTAATGCAATTCAACTCTTTTGTTAGCTTAGACAAACTCTGCTTAACACAGGAGAAAAACTAATTTCTAGAAAGTTTGCTGCAATTTTTAATCAGTGATACCATCTTCTATTAGCCCTGCTCCTTACATCACATCCTACATTAAGCAACAGTAACAAGCCTGCTAAGGCAACTGTCCATATTGTGACTGCATAAACTCCTCATATGGGGAATATTTAAATATTCCTAATTGGTATCTTACCAGTGTATATATCTTTATGTGTAATGACGTCACCTTGGTTACTGTAATACTGCAGGGAAGGTTGTGTTCTATCATATTCCGAGCGGGGTTCTCTAATTCCTAATAAAGCCGGTGAGGAGGATGTGCTGCCAACTGATGAAAGAAGAAAGATTATTAGTAGAGGCAATAAAGCCTATAAAATTTTCAAACCTAACCTCTTTTTTCTCTCCACTCCCCCTTTGGCTCCAAGGATTAGCAAAGGAGAGAGATGAGTACGCTCACATAATGCACAAAACTAGCATATACTTCTACCAAGATAAAGAACCTCAGTGACCAAAGCTAAAGTACCTCAGTGACCAAAGCTAAAGAACCTCAGTGACCAAAGCTAGCAACAAGAAACCATCGAACTATCAGTTCATATTTTCATGGCAAGTCACGTCCACAACACTTACAGCTGAGACCTTACTCACTTCGGTTTGTATATGACATCCTGAGAACTTTATTTAGCATTCAAACAAGAATGTGCTTATTTGTGTGTAATTAGAATGTAATACTCCTGCTGGCATTTATGATTTTATGCAGCTTATCCTTAAACACAATTTTAAAATCCATCGCTACCTGGCTGAAATGATCCATGCACACATGTGCTACGTGTTTTGGTTTGCATGCTGAAGGGAGCCCTGGCGATTTTGTGCTCCAGTGGGTTGGTAGCCCCTGTATGATCACAACAGTGGATTACTTATTTTTTTATCCTTGCTGTGAATATATAAACCTGTTTTAGTTGTAATAAGTTTGTTCCAGTAAATCTTTTCACTGAGAACTCAACTGTTTTTTTTTTAGCTTAGACAAACTGCTTAAGACAGAAGAAAAAAGTAATTTCTAGAGATTCTGCTTAAGTTGTTAATCAATTATATCATCTTCTGTTAGCCCTGCTCCTTATGTCACGTCCCACAGTTCTGTTATTATGGACAGTTAATATTGACAGCCATCCAGTGTCTGACAAAGAACAGCTATTACAGCCCAAGTGTATTTTCCCTCTGCTGCTCATCATGCTGTTGGTGCATGGTGCAATCTGAGGGAGCGACTGCTGTACCCTACGGACACAGTCCTCGCTCCAAACTACCAGGCTTCCCTTTACTAGTTTAGGCCTGTCCATGCTCTGCAACAGAAAAGCAACTTACTCATAGAATTCCTTATTAAGTGCTCTTTAAAGCAGTCTCTCGATATTAACTTAGAAGTTATTTCTTTTCCTGTTTGTAGTCCCCAGAACTGAAGCCCATCTTGGGAGAGAAAGCTCCGAGACAGGAATCTGGCAGCAGCTACGGACAATCCAGTCACATACAGGTAGGGTCTGATCAGTGCCCTGAGCCAAATTGCTGTTAGCTTCAATGCTGTTGCTTATTTTGAGAAGCGTTTTTCAGGTCTGCCTGTACCTACACAACTTAAGCAGTCCAAGACTTCAGGGTGTAGGGGTGATGCCAGTGTGCACAATTTGGCAGTGGCTGTAAAAGTAAAAGCTATTTTCAGTACCATGTGCTGTGAGAATGACAAAGGTTTTTGGTAAGGAAAATCTCTCAGAATCCAATTGAGAATGGAACTAAGAGCAGCATAATAAAGTCATGTAAAACAGGCAGATGCAGCCTGCTGTCGTATGGCACTAGGCAAAGTACATAGCACTTCATGCATTTTGGTGGCTGAGAGGGAGTGAGGGCAGGAGAGCTTGGCCTGCCTCCTCCAAACACCGCGTGTGCCGCTTGGGAACATCTGCCTGAGCCCCTGTCTGCTACCTCGCTGCAGGAGGGCTCCTGGCTCCCCGTGTGCAATGAAATAAGTAATTAAGCAACAATATTGTATTAACTGGTCACTCATTTCAGCAGTCAAGATATATACATATCTAAGTAATTAGAGAGATCTGTTCGCATAAAAATGTAGGAGCAAATTGGATAAATCCAATGCTAAACAAGGAGGCCGTCAAGAGGGTTTTATACCAGGCTTTTCCTGAATATTTCAGTCCTAGCACTAGAGAGATTATGGAAAGAAAGGGGCAGCTTTGGTTAAACTGCAATAAACAACCATGAGTCAGAAAAGTCAGACTTGTGTATTTGGCTTAGTTGCCTATTTTGGCATTACATTACTAGGGATGAAAACAGGTTCCTCCCTGGGGGTCTGTGCTGCCTGTGCACGCACGTGCTGGGAGGCCACACGCGACATCCAGCTGCGTACACGGAGCAGAGGCTGCGCAGCAGGAGGGCACTGGCCATAGAGACCTGGCGTCTGCACCGGGCACCCTGAGCATCTTGTTTAAGAATAACCTCACCTGCTCCCAGGAGTGGCTGCCCCTTTGCACCCTACGGAAACACTCTAGGGCTCTGGACACACAGCATCTGCCTCAGCCTCATGCAAAGGAGAATCACACATTCTAAGGCTATCTGCATTTTGATTTGCACTGAGTAAGTGTGGAGACACCCTCAAATTTCTTCTTATCCAAAGTAAATGCTAATGTTGAGACACTCACAAATCCGATGGGATTTGCAGCCAGCCAACAGTATCAGTGAAGGCAATACACTGTACATGAAGCACAGTCTTACTTGTTTAAATACAGCAGGGAGAGAGCAGGTTTTAGGCAGAGTAGTGAGCAAACAGAGAGGATCAGAGTCCAAAAAGAGCGATGCCAGGGACCCGAAGGGAAGAAGCTCTTCTGTAAAAGTCTGCAGTCTTTGACTGACCTGACTGTATGACAGGGGACATCTGTTGGTTTGTTGTCGATAAAGAAGGATGAGATTTGAATCTCTCTCGCTCTAATGTTGACACTGGTGTAATAAAATGACTCTGATTCCATCCATCCTATGGAGTGACACGAACAAAGAACATGGAAATAAATTGCCTTTCATTAAAGTAAGAGTTCTTGTGCAACTGTTTTCATGAGGATGATAATTTTGTAATTTACCTTTTTATAAATGCTACGGAGGTCTCGGTATTGCCATAATGTATTCAGTACCTGGGCAGCTGCCTTGACCACTTTCAGTGAAGACCTAAGGATGCAAAGAATATTACAGTATTGCAAAGTATCCACCCCACTTAGAAAAAGGGCACATTTTATTCAGTACATTTCATAAAAACTGCCATTGCTTTCTTGCTTCACAGTGGTTTTGTTCTTAACAAAACACCTG
Source organism: Nothocercus julius (assembly GCA_013398735.1). Lineage (NCBI taxonomy): Eukaryota > Metazoa > Chordata > Aves > Tinamiformes > Tinamidae > Nothocercus > Nothocercus julius. Next base: position 576,981 of record VZSV01000251.1, on the reverse strand, counting down.
CCCATTCTCAAGAGTGAAGCTAAGAAAAGAAAATTGCTCTAACTGTTGTTAAAAGCAAAATCACATGACTTTTTAGAAGAGAATTGGTAGTAAACTTAGTAGTGGGAGTGAAGGAGGGATTTGAAATTAAATGCAGGGCATCTGTGCTAAACATATGCCTTTTTCTGCTACTGTGAAGACTTATCCAAATTCACCTTTTGAAAAAAAAAGACTGAAAAAAAAGCAGTTTGTAGTGTCAGTCAGTAAAACTAATATTTTTTGCAAGATTTAAAATTTGCTTAGAATATCCCATGTCCTCAAAGTTTCCATGCAACTGCAGCTGTGCCCTGTATCTCAGCGCGCAGGAGAGATGAAGTCACATCAGGGATAGCTGCACTCACGGCCACATAAATCCTGGATACTCCAAATATAATCCACAGTCCTAGACTTTGTTAAAAATGTGGCATGATTATTTCACATCAATCAACTTTTATTGTTGATCTGCATCGGCACCTTGGGCTGATTTTATTAGCTTCCTGCTGTCCGCAGAGGGGAGAATGGGGACACATACGTTGGGGAGTTGGGAGCAGATCAGATAGGCTGGGGAGTTCGGAGCATCGCTCAGAGCCTGGTGGGGTCCACAGGGGTTTTCATTGTGACTTGGTGCTCGTCCTGCAAGGCTCGAGGGCCCTTACGTGACCCCTCGCTTGAGGCTCTGCTCCCCAGCTCTGGAGGTCCCTGCAGGGCTGCACAGAGCAGCAGTTCTGCACAGACCTGGCGCAGCTCTGCAAGGAGCAGGAGCTCTGCACGGAGCAGCAGCTCTGCAAGGAGCAGCAGCTCTGCACGGAGCAGCAGCTCTGCACAGAGCTGGCACAGCTCCGTGCCAGGCCGTGCGTCGAGGGCAGAGCGATGGCTGTGAGTGCCACTTCTTCCCGTCAGTGCTTCTTCAGCAAACCTGTTCCAGAAAATCCCTCTGGAGAGATAAATGCCCACAACCTGGAGAGATTTCCCACATTTGTAAAACCTCTGAAATGGAACAGATAAACACTTTAGTGATGATGAAGCCTGTTGCCTACTCGCCTGTCACCTCTTCCCTTGGTTATGTTCACCAGTTTTTCTATTCCTCCAGTGTCAGCGAGGGCTTTGGCGTTTTCCATGTTCTTGCTTGTGACCTCGTGCAGAGCACAGCAGATTGCAGCTACGGTCTCATCGGACAGTACGCTTGGACCGTTGCCTCCAGGAAGTCGGTTCACCAGATCCCGCATGGCATATTTACCTTTAAAACGAAAGAAAAATATATTTTGGTATTTAAGATGTGTAATTCTAGTACACATCACACATTACAAATCACAAAATTGTATCTGAAAGCAATAAAAAGGAACACAGGAACTTTTCCAAGAATTCACATTTTATCCAGAGGCAAAAGAAACATCAATTTTTCAAATAAATTCTTTTTCTTCTTGTCTTCTTGTCTTAAAAAAAAATGTGACAAATTAGTTTCATTTGTGTATTACTGCAGGATCATTTGGAAATGAAAATTATTTGGAGGAAGAATATTACGTTACTACTTATGCCTGGAAGGGTGAAGCATATTCCTGGGTTAATGTGAGAGGGTTAAAGACATTCTTACAGTAGTTAAGAAGTTTTTATTTCATCCATTCTGTTCATCTTGTTTGTCACCCACAGGAGCTCAGATCTCATTTCTGTCAGATTTCAATTACTGACTGATGCACAAGAATAATCATAATGCAAACAGAGGAAATTAACTGAAGTTAAGGTAAATATTTTTCTTATGTTTAGGCTGTGTTGATAATGGAATGCTTATTAATTGATTTTTTGGAGGACATGTATTTGTATGTAACAGTGAATAATGAATAAGCTTCCCAAAAAGCTGTTAGCTATCTATTTGCATTAGATGCCCAAGGAAATCTTCTGCAAACAAAAGGAACTTTTTATGCCTACTGGAAAATGGCCACACATACTGTGAATATAGCGGTGCTCTGTCACTGCTCTCTTCCAGGAAGATTGCCAAAAGATGTTTTCACATACCAGTTTTTATTGCTATTCATTACAGCCTCCGATCTCTACTCTGAAATAACTTAATTTTCTTCAGAGTTCAGATCACCTAGCCCCATTATCCTGGCCCATACCAACTGTGGTGAAGTCACCCCAGACTGCTTACTGGCATAGGGTAGTTTAGGATTTTCTTCATATCTCAAAATGTTTTGTACAAAGGTGGGTTTTGCAGTGGATCTGCAAAGCAAAAAACTCTAGGCTTTGGTAGGGAGCGGGAGGGGAGGTGCCTAAACTCACAACTCCTGCGAGGAAAGGCAACGACATCCTGAAAAGAAAACTTCACTTGGGCATTACCTGTGTGCATGGGTGTTGGGGAGCACAACTGCTAACATCATTCCTGCAGGCACAGCACACACTTCGCAGGAAAGTATGCTCTGAGAAGCTTCAGAAATAAATAAACTTTTCAGCTATATTTGTGTTTTTGAGAGCTGTATTCTTATCTGCGCAAATAGTTTTATGCATTTATCACTGTAGTTCAAAACAGAACATTCTTCTATAACAAAAGTCAAACTTCTCTATACCATGATATGTGTTAGTAAGATTCATTCAGGCTGCATCAGGCTTGGCTGAGACTGGGGCATGTTGAACACTTGCTGTAACAGAGCTGGAGATTCTTGAGCAAGGAAGGACAAACATTTCTTTTTTTGAAGAACACTAGACAATAATATTAAAATACATGAAAGGAAAACAGTTAAGTTTTTGTTTTTTTTTTTTCTCTAGCAAGCACCACTGCTGATTATTTAATCCAGCAAAGGCATTCACACATTATATATACTGCCCTATGCTGTTCTTTACTAGGAAGGGTTTCTTCCCTCTCTAGCTACCTAGAACTGTTAAATAAAACATTCACTGGCGCATAGTGGAGCTGTCATATCCCCTTATAGAAAGCAAGGAATCTGGAAGCCCTCTAGGCAGGTTACCATTTAGCTCCAAGGAAGCAGAGTTGTGTTTTCTACCATATTTTGTATCAATGGTTTCCTGTCTGGTTGAGTTTACCTGAGGTGACTTCACTCTGCTGTGAAGAGATTGCAGTGCAAGATGGCTCAAGGCAAATCAAAAGACAACATTACTCAGAAAAGCTACTGTTGTCAAAGAGATTAATTTCTGTGACACAAGGGACATGGAATAGTAAAATCATTTATGCTGTTTCTCTTGCTAGACTCTCATCCTAGTGTTTTTCCAATACAAGGCCTGCTGTGCAGGTAACCCTGCTTGCTGCAGCACAGTTCTCTGCTTACCAATAAGCTCCTTGTTACGAACATCTAACGCCATGTTCCTTAGGGCAGTTGCCACCGAAGAAACGACTCTATCGTTATCCATTCTCAGCAGCTCCACGAGGATTGGCAGTCCCTTCTCTTTTCTGACAGCAGCTCGAATGTATGCTGCAAACTGCAATAAAGCTACAGTCACTTGCAAACCTGCTACAATAGCCCAGTTGATACCATCTCTCACAAGATCACAATTCTTATGTATTTTAGAGATGGCATTTTCCAAAGAAGGGACTCTAAGTTAAATGCATATCTTTTCTATTATCATGGAAGGTTGGTTCTTTCCTGTTCTTGGCTCATTCCTAACACAGAACAGTATTTTTTTTTTTAAAATGAGCTAAAAGGCTAAACTCTTAACAGATGACATAACATTGCACATTATATATATTTATATTTGGACTGGCCTTACTTCAGCAGTACCTTCCCATCTAAACTGACAGAGAGATTTTTTTTTTTTTTTTAACTCTAATATGCACTGCAGAGAAAATTTCACTGCCTGTTTAAAATAAATGGCACCAATATCAAGGCCAGTTTCCACACTGCTTCCTTGCCTCTTTGCTTTGTACCACAGAAGCACCATTTTTGCAATGCATAAGTAGAAGTGACACACGCTGGACAGAAATGAGCTTATACAGAAGGGAAAATTACTGTTTCCTCCTGAACTCATCCCAATATCTGTTTAAAAGCAAGTAAAGTACAAGCACAGGAGGGGTGACAGGAATCGAGACGCCCCGCATCGAGGAGGGGCTTTTGCAGCACTACCTTCCAGTTGCCTGCAGAGAGATTCTGCAGGGATCCTGCAGAGCCCTCCAGAGTCGCTGGGTTGGAGCTTTCTGCCAGCAGCGTTAGGTAGGGTTTTACCACAGACGGGTGCCACAGCATTTCCACCCCTTTAGGAGACTTGGAAAAACCCGGTATTGGGCCAACTCCATCCCACTGTGAAATGAACACGCACTTGTGAGTACAGAAAACCTCTATTTTTGTCTTGCTTTCGTCCAAGCCATATGTTTTCATTTTGGCTAAACTATAGTTGATATATTTGTACCAGGAAAAAAAAAAATCAAACCTGATCCTCCTGCGAAGCTTTTTTTTTCTTCTTCTTTTTTTTCCCCCAGCAACTGGGCTCTGAGTCTTTGCTGGGCGACTCCTTTCCCAACAAGTCGTCCAGCTCGCTGATTCCCAGCAGACGCGCCTGAGGCACCTCCAGCTCCAAGCGGTAGGAGAGGTTTCTCAGGGTACACACACAGTTTTCCACTGTCTGAAACGGAAGCAAAAGGGTGATTAGAATTAGTGACTTGGTCACATAGTGATATTGCAAACCAAACAAATTAAGCAGAGATGAAACTCTGGTATTTGGGGCACAAGCAGCAATTTCTAATTCTGGGCCTTGGGCATTGCTACTTCTGCTTCTTTGGGAAAACTGAAATGTTGCTGCTGATATCCCCAGTTATGAAAATATTGCTAAAGTCACCTTTGTTGTAGTGATTTTTTTTCTGGCATTTGGAATATAAAAATAGCAGGAGTGTTTTTTATTATTATTTTATCAAGAAACAAACACTTCAACACTGACAAAATGTTACACACAGAACCAGTTAATTTGTATTATGCCATAGAACTTGATTGCACACGAGCAACTTCAGGCTGGGAGAGACAACCAGTCAAGCTAAGCACATCACAGCCCTAACTTACACCCCAACAGATCTTATCAGACATACAGCTTGGGGTGAGAAATCATGTAGAGTGTGCACGCACCTTGCTGTCATAATCTGATGTGTTCACACACGTATGGATCACGTAGAGCAGCGAATCGACCAGCCCTTCGCAGGACCTCATTTGCTTCCGGGCTTCCTCACCTGCAGAGCTCAGGTTCCTAAAGGATCAAAAGGAATGGGAATGGGAATATAAATGAATGCACAGTGCACTCAGCAGTGCACAGATGTGCCGCGCTTCACCCAGGCACTTGCAGAAGTCTCTTATACAGCTGTTTGACTTGAGCAGTTAAAAGCAAATGCACCGCTTGGAGCAACAACCTTCTCCCACCTGCCACACACTTCATAGAAGATAACTTTAATTCACACTAATTACAAGATAGAAGTGGCTCACTGACAAAGCCAACCACGAGCACAAATCTCTCCCCACTGCCTTTCCCATTCCAAGCTCTCTCAGCAGACCTGACACAACTCTCAGGTCTGTGTCCGCTGCACAACAGGTCCCTGAGCTTGTCCATGTTACAGACACCCTTTGTGGCCTCTTGTACACCCAGGTAAGTTCAGGGAGCTGCTTGATGGTCGCTAACACTGGCAATAGTGCTACACAGACCAATGCAGAGATATATGAAGGGAGTTGTGGGGAAGGAAAACGCCGTGGCGTGTGCAAGAATGTGCAGGGAGGCAGCCGGGGACGGGATGCACGAGGCTGCAGGGAGGAGCTGCCCAGAGCCGCCGCAGCACTGGCTGCACCCAAGCCCATGTGAGAAACAGCCCTGTGAGCAAAACAGAGAAGCCACTCAGGAAAATGCCCTGGAGTTTAGAAAGGTTGCCAGCAAATAAAAAGCGGTTCCATTCCATGTATTTAAGCATGGTGGCCTCACTCTCATGTTTAATGGAATACAATTTGAAATCTAGTGAATCAAAATGATAAGCAAACCTACAAATAAACAGAAATTGTTCATATACTGCCCCTTGTCCTTGAATTTCCTTTTCCAATTTTTTAGTTTTGCATTTTATTATTTTGAACAATACTTTTTCTATGTACTGCTGATTGTTAAATTCACAAAAGTAATAGCCAAACATTTCACTTCTGATATACATACACAGCTTTTAAAAATATATGCAGCAATAAAGAATCACCAAATGCTCAGGCTTTTATCTGAGTAATTTTCATGATCCTGTGGTAGAACAAACTACAGTAATTAATGCCATAATAGTTAACATCTCCCCGTGTCTAACTTCGTATTTCTCACTTTCTTTTAATATAGAAAAAAAACTTGCCTGCGTGGAAGAACTACCTGGAATTTATAGGCTGTAACAGCAATTCTGTTTTAAAGTTGCCCAGTAAGAAGAACCTGCTGAATAACCTAGTTCCTCTGCAAAACAAAGACTCCTGTGACAGCCCATTACCTGAGGCAGCCGGTGGTATTGCGTAGAACCAGGGATGTCTGAAACTTCATTTTATGATCGTCGTCGAAGGAGGAGCTGTTCCAGCCAGAGTGGGGCACGATGACAGTGCTGGTCAGCGTGGACAGCGCGTCCCTGATGATGGTCATCTTCACCGCGTCGCAGGAGGACAAGTTCCAGAGGACCCCTGCGGAAGGAAGGAGCATCATGGCCACATCAGCAACACCTGGCAGCGTCGCCACCCGCAGCAGCCTGGCACACCACAAACCTCCCTGTGGGTAGCACCAGCAGCCTGGCGCACCACAAACCTCCCTGTGCCCAGCCAGAAAATACAGTCCCTCAGGCTGCCAACACAGTGATTTACACGCCGACAGTATCGACCAATACGTGGTCCGCAGAGCTGCCATTGAAAGATTCACTTTACAGACTTGAAATAATATTTTTTAAACTCCAGGTTGCAGTTTATTCAACAGCTCTCAGCTGGGCTGCCTGGTTGGGGCACAAACCCTTCAATGAAAGAGGTGCAACGTGCAATAATAATGAGAACAAACCCAGCAGCAGATCAGCAGCTGTTTCCTGCCACACTGAGAAGGGAAACCTGCATGTTAGTGAGTAAATAGGCTCCTCTTCCTCAAGGAAAACTATCCAACAGAAACACATGTGGTTGACAGGGGAATTTCCTTCCTCCCTTGCTTGAACAGTGGCTTGTTCTGCTCCTGGCCGGCAAGGGGAAGCCCCAGGCACCACAGCAGACTGGACGGATATTCCTCACAAGCGCTCAGACTCATCACAGTTTGCAAAACACCCTTCCATCCTCCTAAAACCTCTGCTATTCATCAGCTACTAATCTCTAAATTAGTCTACGCTCTTCTTAGATATCTAAAGACAGGAGACTCAATTTTGACAACCTTAGACTGAGATCTTAGGTTTCTGCCAGGCAGCTCCAATGCTTCAGTGCATGGACTGACGCTGTGCTGGAGAGGCAGGTCGTGTTGCAGAGGCACACGTGCAGGACACTGTGAGCAGCGCACAAAAACGGCTCTGTGACGTGGCAGCCTCCGGGCCTCCACAGCTTCCATCCGCCACCCTGCCTGCCGCCCCGTGCTCTGGACACTCAGCCCGCCTCAGTACAAATGCCTGCACGTTTCAAAGCGTGCCTGTGCTGCTCCCCTTTCCATACTCCTCATCCGTTCAGATGATGATACTCATCTTGGTCTTCCCGGAGCTCCGGTCCCTCAGCACATGACGATGGAAACCTGCAGCTCATCCCAAGAGTTGCTCTTTACGTCAGCAAACCACAGCTCCTGGAGTTGGCTCCCCGGAAAAGGGGAGAGGGACGGAGGCTCCCAGAGGCTGCCGCTCCCCTGTCAGTCAGAGGCGGCTTTGTCCCCTCGCGCCTGCTCTGCTGGAGCCGGCAACTCCCACACCCCATTCCACGTCCAGGAGGAACCGTCCCCACGGGCTCAGCAGCCCTCCTGTTCTTAGACAGTTCTGCCACTGTTTAATTTTCTGCGGATGCTTGCAGATGATTTTTGTTCAATCTTCTCTCCAAAATTACTTCTTGTACCCATGGTCCTGTTACCTTTTTAAACACTTATTTTGCAGAATATTTCTTCTGTGAGAACTACGCATTTCATTCCAATGCTTCAGCATATTACAAGATAATGCATTAATTTATAAAAGCTAAAGAACAGACCACGTCCTTCACAGTCTCACAGTCCTGAGGAACTACAGATGAGAAATGTACTGCAAAGGATACTTCACACGTTAAAATGGTGAGCAATAACTGAGGCTAAATTTTAATACTATCATACAGACACTTTTAGGGACATGGAAAGAAGTATTTATGACCTTTCTCTCCAGTTCCTGTAAAACAAGACTTCCAGCAAGAAAAGCAAGTAACATATAAACCAGGAAAAGGGGAAAAGAAGTCTCTAGGGTGAGCTGGAAGTATGCTATGAAGATTGGACAGATCTTCATAAATTGCTTGGGGCTTCCGAGGTTGAACTGCATCACATCTGCACGCTCCAAACAACCTGAGGTTTACTTATTCCTCAGGTTTAACAGATTGATTACATAGGGCTATTTCAATACATAGGCAATTTCATACCATAAATACCTCCTGTGACTGTATACTCTCAGTAAAGAGAAATCCTTCATAGAAAATTAATGGTGAGAAATCCAAACGCTTCGCTGGCCAACGGCATCACACTCCTAAGACCTGAATTCATGCAGTTTGTGATTCATTCTAGAAATTAATCTCAACTAAACTCCCCACCCTATTTTTTGTTAAAGCAAGTTGCATAAGAGAAATAAATTCAGCATCAAGTCTCAGAGTACTATTAGATATTAAATTGTCTCCAGTTACATAACGCGGGAGAAAAGAGCTTACCCGATTTGATGAGCCCTCTGCTCATCCCCGAGCCGCCCCGACCGCCTCCCGCTGCTGCCAGCCCTGGGGCAAAGGCTGCTGCTGTCTGGGGAGTTTCCTTCCAGCTGGGAAACGAGGTAGGAGAGGCACACGGGGCTGCACTAGGGAGCAGCTCCTGGGGTCGCCTACAGCTTTGCGTATCATTTAAAGAGGGACGCCTTCCTGCTCCTCACTCAAAGAGAGGTGTTTGTGTGTGTCTGAAGCACCCACCCAAACGCAAAGCCGCAGCGGGGCCGGGGGTCGTTCCTGCCGCGCAGCTGGCACCGCCCTGAGCCCGGCACCGCCGGAGCGGGACCGTGGTGCTGGTCCAACACACACAGGATAAGGTGCAGGCCGCTCCGCATGGGAAGGGCAGGGGCTGCAGCCGCCGGCGCCGCCTTGCCCTAGCGCCTCTTTCCTGAGGCGGAGGCCAAGGAGCAGCCCCGGCGACCGCCCCGCAGCCGACAGGAGCTCGGGGCTGAGCGCTCGCACACGGCCCTGCCCGCAAGGCTCCTGCCAGCCTTGAAATCCCACCAGGTGTGAAGAACAAAAACAGAACATTTAAGGAGGATTTCTGCCTCCTGAAAAGTTGCTGCTCATATTAAAGACTATTTAGTATAGCGAAGCCTAGATGTTTGGCAATCATGAAGTATTCCATCACAAGTATGTAAAATGAACAAAAACATATATAGCATGGATTTAACTGTAGATAAAGTGCCTTTAAATAGCTAAGATGTAAAAGAGACAATAAAATACAGCACTCATATCAAGCTATGCAAACAGTATTGATGAGCGAGAATACATTTTTCTCTAAAATGGCTGAATAGGAAAAAAAAATAATTCAAGAAGGTAAAGGATGAAGAAAGAATAATAAAAATGCTCAACGTATTATTCAGAGCTATAATTTAAGCTAAAAGGCTTTGACAGAAGCTTCTGTAACTTCAGGTACTGACAAAATCAATATATAAATCTAAATAGCTTTAATAAAAGATAACTAAAGGAACATGTATAGGCTTATGTAGTAGATCTTTCCTTTTTTTTTTTTTTTTTTTTTTTAAGCAGATTTTAGGTTCTACACACTGGAGTCCTAGCAGCGGCAGGTGAGTCCTCTCATAGAGCCAACACAAGTCATTCACTGAGGTACTTTAAGACCCTCCTCCTCTTCCCAATTCTGTTCTGAAGCAACTTAACATCACATCACAAATTTGGCACCAGACACAGGATAAGCCCAGGATAACCCAAGGTCCTCCTGAAGAGGACTTGTGAGGACACCAACAGCCAAAGACACAAGCGCCTCACGAGGCTGCTCAGTGGGCTGCCCTGCACCGTGACCCATCTGCCAGCTCTCTGGCATTGAGCTTGATGGCTTTTTCTAACCATAATGATTCCATGATTATATGATGCTTACAGAAAGCAGGTGATCAGGATCCATCTAGAGTCTTTGAAGCTGTCTTGAGGCCTGGGTCTTTCAATGGAATATGCAAGCAGGGACAGGACCAGCCAGTGGCAGCTGATGCAAGTGGGTGCAACCCTGCAGACAGGCAGCCACCAGGAAAAACCCTCCAAGCACAACACCATGACTTGCACCTCATCCATATTTCTAACTTTCTAGATTGAAAGTTGTGCCACAGAGATAAAAACTCATAAATGATGTAGGTCTCATCCTTGAACATGGCGAGGTAAAGCCAAATAACCTTGATGATTCAGTGTAAACCATGGTCTAGCAACAAAGAAAACAGAATTGCCTGGAAGATTTCTGTGTGAAGCTGTCTATAGATGTGGCTACCTAAGGAGAGCAGAGACCAGACAGGCTAAAGACACCGGCATATAAAACAGTGCATCAAACAGTCTAGACGAACTGCTTTCTCCTGCAGGTTGAGCTGAGTCAGCTTTTCATCCTAAAGGTTCTAGATCTGTCTCTAAGATGTGAGTCAAGTTCTTCAAGCAAAACTTAGTATAAGTTGAAGAGTAAAGTAAAATTTGATTACAATTGACCATGTTCCTCCCTAATTTATAAGGCATTTACAAAGCATGTGAAATTTCCACAAACTGCAATGGAGCAGAAACAGAGATCCAGAATTCGAACATCTGGTAAAAATTGGTTATTTGGAATACTTACTTTTAAAGACAAAACTTGATGTTGTGGCATTTAGTGATGTCAATTGTTTTTATCAAATTCCAGTGCCAGTAGACAGGTTAGAGAAACCCCCCAAATCAACGGATTTCTCAAAATCTTCAGTAAGGTACTCTCAACTGGAGAGGAATTATTTATGAAGAGCGGTTCTTTCAACACATCAAACAGTAACAGTCTGTTTTTATATGCTGCTTGCTGTGCATAATGCACATAAAATCACTCAGGAGCATCATATTCAAACATTCAAGCGGATGGCCTGCTATATAATTAAAAAACATATTTAAATCTCCACTGATTCACTTGTAGATTAATAAATGCAGGAGGCTTTATCTCTTATAATAAGGTAGGAAAAGACTGGAATTATAATAGCATAAATGTACAGCTGTAGTTTACTGACTCTACAAAAGGCAGTATCAGCTGAAAACTAGCAGTGAGGTAGATAAGTGACAGTATGAAATTTCACTGACCTTTTTCTTGCCTTTATGTGGTCAGGCACATGGAATGCAGAAAAATGTACACAGCAGTATATGATATATAATTTTAAAAATAATATAAAAATCAATAGTTTGCTAACTAGAATTTATCAAATTAAGAACAGTTTTGCTGTCACACGCTGAAACCAACTCATGAAAGGGAAGGTTTTGTTTTAGTTGTTTTCCTAACGGTCCTTATCTATGACAGCGTGGTTACATGACTGGAAAGGCTGGGTTAGGGCTTTGGCTCTGCACAGGGTGCAGTTCGTGACTTGTCTCTGCTGGTGAAGATCTGAGAGAAACCAAAAAAACACCTCTATTGAGGTAGCTTTCACTGGTAGACACGCACTCTTGACACACACCAACACTACTTAGATTTTAACCTATCACAGGGCTGTTTGCCCAGGTCTCCTCTTAACAGACTCAGCTCTCAGAAGTGCCCAGTGCTCAGGAAGATGCCTATCCGACCTCCCACCCACAAGGCTGCACAAGCCCCGTGAGACACAAGCTCCTCAAAAGAGCTCCTATTGCCAAGCACAGATCTGTCAAGCACAAACCTGCCCGGCACCGCAATTTACCAGCTTTCCAAAATCCAGACAGCTACTCAGGGCACATTCCCAAGTCATTTGTGAGGCTAAAAGCTTGCTTTTGACTAAAACTTCCCTCTTTTCATAAATCTTACATAAATTTATTCATGTGAAACACATCTATGTAGATTGCAAGAAGTTTGCTATTCCTATTTTACTTGATAAAGTAATTTTGCATTTTAAAGTAAACTAGATGGGTGTTTCACGTAAGTGATGTTAGATATACCTGTTTTCTTTAAAAGGCAACGGATACCCACTAGTTGATGCTGCTAATGAGTAAGATATAATTTATTTACTAAGGAAGAAGCCCTTTCCTCAGGAAAAGAAAATGCATATTTCCCTCATTAAGGAATGTTAGATTAGATATTCCATATTATATGAGAAATGATGGATAAGCTGAAATATTGATGAACAGTGTTAATTTTAAATTAGAAATCAGCCACATAGTGTTTCCAGTGATGTACATTTATATTAACGTTTCTAGTTTTGTAAGATCATCTTAAAATTGAAATGCACAATAAAACTGTTTTAATTCTGTCACAGGTAGAATCTTTTAATTAATAAATAATTGGACCTTCTCCACTTCTTTCTTTATCTTGGTATCTACAGAAAGAGTTTAAAAATCTCTGACAGAAAGGTACTGTGGATTTGCCTGCAGTGTTCAGCATTGGCCTGACTCTGTTTTAACAGAAGTCAATGTCACTGACTTAAGCTGAGCAGAATTAGGTCAAAACTTACCATTTTGCTGTACTTGGTAGAAAAAAGGATCATGAAATAATTGTGCTAAAAATTAGGGTCATGTTTTCTGAACTAGTCACCTTGACTATAAGTCAAATAGAATACCTATTTATTTGAAAACTATTTTTGCTTACAAATTAGGTGCTATGTATTTATTGAAAGATAAAAATGTACTTTTTAATAAATAGTAACTGTATAGTCTATAAGCAAAAATCTGAATTTGGCTTTATCTGTGGAACCATCCCTTACCTCTTAAAAGCAGAAGTAATTCAGAAATATCAAACATGGATTTTGTAGAGCAGACAAAGCAGCTTATGTGTAATTCTGCTTTTAAGGATCCCATTTACATAACTATTCTTAAGGAAATAACTGTAAGCTAGTAGAGAAAACACCAAGATGTAGAGATAGCAGAGGTTATCTCAACATTTGCTTATGTGGAAAACGTTTAGGGAAAAAACGCGTCCATGTGAATTTAAAGGGATATGGTTTGCATACATTCTGTACAGAATTATTTTCTCTACTTAATATACTTCCAAAGTGACTAGGCTAAGGTACACGTACTGTTCCAAGGCATTTCTTTGTTTAGAAAAGCTATTAAGATATTTTATTGGAAGTTCATGCAAAATAGTCTAATACGAAACAGAATGAAAAAAAATTACGAAACCAAACCAAATGAGAAAGCTATCAAAACTTGAAATAGTAAGTTTTCTGAAAAACTCTGGTTTCCATGAAAATTGAGCTCCTTCATGTATTATAACTGGAAATTATTGATTATCTCTGCCCTTTCAGTCTGCACCAAGATCCAAGCAGGTCCATGGGCTACAAACTATCTTATGATCAAGAAATGAGAGGTGCGCACAGTCAGGTACAGGCTGGAAATGCACAGGCTTCTGTAATTTGCATACTTGCAACTGCCTGCCTCTACCTCAAGATGCACATTCATAGTCTGGGTTTGTCTTTGAATTCTGCAAGACTTTATTTAAAACTAGCTAGAAGATCTTTGTTTTTTAAATCAGTAACAAGATGCTAAGAGCCAATAAAGCAATAACAATTCAAGTAATACCGGGCCTACATGCAGGAGAATTGCACTGGTCCAAAATTTATCCTAAGTGTAACTACTCTGTTTCACTTATTCCAGTGAATCTATATTTCTATGTTAATATTTTAAATGCCAGTAATCAAAGTAAATTATTTTGTACTTAGAAAACAAATGCACACATAAAATCCCAGACAACATGCTCCAATTCCACTCACTCACCAGCTCTTTCTGTTCTGTTGTCCAGAACAGAAAAATAATCTATACTACGGTTCTGCACCATTTTTTTTCTATACAAAACTTACCTGTTACAAGCTCTTTTATTTCTGCATCCATAGTTTTTCTTAGCAGTCGCAAGAGGGCAGGTATCCCACCAACATTCTTCATGGCGATCTTGTTCTCGTCGGTAGACTTCCCATACACGAGGTTCCTGAGCGCCCCGCACGCGTTCTTCTGCACCTCCAGCACCCTGTGATCCAGGAGGTCCACCAGGTGCTTGATTCCTCCCAGCCGACACACCTGCAGGACGGACCCACAGGAACATCAGCTACTATGCACTTCACACATGGCACTTGACAGATTTAAAAGGCCTTTTTTCATATTGAATGATAGGCTGCCCTATTCTACTCCAAAAAGGAAGATTATCAGGAAATCTTAATTGTAGTTAAGCTAAGAGGCTGTAAGTGAAAGTGTAATTTAAGGCTGCAGTGTAATTTAAGGCTGCAGTGAAAAAACAGTGAAAAACTGTTTTTTGTAAACTTCATATCATTTTTGGATGTTCCTTTCCTATTCCACTCTGTACAATAACTAGTTTAGCAAGTTAGTTTATTTGAGTTAATAGTGTTCTAACACATACAGTTTTTATGGATTTTTTAGCTGAAGAAGTTCACTGTCTTTTACTGACCATAACAGGAAAAGTTTAAAACATTTGTGATGAAAACAGCACTGAGACCTAAGGAGAGCTTTTGAGCAATGTTTTGAGAAGCAGAATCTTTATTACGCTCCTGGAAACTGGGGATCAAATTGACTGGTATCTTCATACACACCTAAAAAGAGCCAAACTGAAGAGGAGAGGAAAAGCAACTGAAATACGAGGTTTCTATCCTTGTAGATATCCTTCTACCTTTACAAAGGTATATACGCTTTTAACTTGTCAAACTAGCTGTTAGGTAGAATAATAGAAATAAAATGAAAGGCAAGGGGCTTGGAAATTTTTTAGACTTCTATTTAAAAGAGAGCATTTTTCAAAAGAAAATCTTAAACTTATTCTTAAAAAATGCAGCTTTACTACTGCTGGAATTATATCACATTTAATAATTTACATAAGGCTTTACATTTCAAAATACCTCAGTTACTGAGAAAAAGAAACTTTGTGTATGTGCACACATACATTGTCGTAAAGCACATGTGTACAAAGCCTGGCATTGCTCTATCGTTCACAGCCAATGCTATGATAGCAGCCAAATACAGGAGCCTTTAGTGAGGGCATTCAGTGAGGGACTTACAGCTATTTACATGGGAAGATTTCTGCAGCTAAGGAGTTTGATATACTATGAAAATTGTCTTGCATAGTATTTATTTGACATAGGCTATATTGAAAGCACATATTGCAGGATGCTATACATTTTTTAAAGCTTTATTCCTTCTTAAGGCAAATAATTCTTATTTCTACATTATTAAATAAATGTAGCAAGAAATAACTATTCACAGTTTTCAGTTAAATCCTTCTTGTATGTCAACACAACAGCACATCAGACATTACACTTTTTTTACACGTTACTAAAGGAAAAGCAAATTTAGGTAGATATTCTTCACGTCAATGTAATTTATTCTTTCCACATAATTTTGAAGTCAATTTAACTGGTAAAGATGGGTTTCTCGCAGATAAGCAGTTTCTTATGCTTCCTCCAGGTTTTAGCAATGCAAGCACTTCAGTCCATTCTGCTGGGCTTGTAATACCCTTAACAGTCTAAGAAATTAATCTGCTCTCTACCACAGCAATAAAGTAATATATCTAAATAATGAATAAAAATATAGCATTAAAGGAGTACTCAAATAGGGCTTTAATGATCTCAGCAATAGAGCCATTACGATCCTTTCCTATCCTGGGCAGCGTCTAGCGCTGGCCTCTGACTAAAGGGAGGATGCTCGTCACGAAGCTCGGCTTCCCTCTCGCCGCAGACATCGCCCCATCTTCAGACATGCTAATTCCTGCCCACCACTGTAACTCAAGGGCAGCTCCTTCATTAGATGCTGGAAGTCAGGTCAGCAGGGAACAGGGGGATCTTTGCTTTGCCTTCCCAACAGTACTGAAAGACTCTCTCCCAGCAGACAGGATATTTGCCTACTTTCTGTCCTAATATTACAAAAAAATTCTAAAATCTGATTAATTCCAAACAAGAAAAATACTGGTGCCACTACGTGGATCTTTCCTTTTTGAAAAAGATAAGTTTTCTGTTTTTCAAAATTCCAGGAACTCCTAAGCAGGAAGGTAGCTACATTTGCACTTTCCTCTCTGGTTAATGTGATTTATCTAATCTTCTAAATCCCAAACCATTATTTTTTCTAGCTAAGCTTTATGAGCTTGGTATCTGATATATTATATCTATAATACCTGGTACCTGAACTGATTTAAAAACATGCCAAATATTTTGAATACTAAGTAGGACAAATAATAGAGACATCACAGAATAAATAATTGAGACATGCAAGTTCTTTTTAAATTTCAGGCTATTCATTTCTTTTAGCTCTGCGTACTTCTGAAAAAAAGCTCGGTGCGTTCCAGGTTTGGGGACGAGCATCCAGCCGCAGACCCAGGGGAAGTGGCGAGATGAAGGCAGAAGGGATCAAAGGGGAAGGGCAACGTCTCCCTTGCAGCAGCTGGGGGTTGTTTTGCTAGGTGAGCAACATTCTTACAGAAGGGCTATCAATATTTCATTAATATGTTATCTTCATTTGTGTTCATCATGAAAATAATAGACAAAACACGCATGGGATATGAGTGGGAAAGCAAACTTCTTCAGATCAATACCTTACAGCTGCTCTGTGGAAGAAGCAGCTCTTTAGATAACTGCTTTAGATAATATTTTAACAAAAAGCTGTGTTTTCACTCAAATGCACCTTTCCCCTACAATGAACTGAAATTAATACTCTCCTCCGCATATTTCCAGGATTGTGATTTCTTTTCTTTGCTTGACAGTTCACTTATTCCCTATGAGGCATTAAAATATCTTTAACAAAAACAGAGAAAGCCTTCAAGAATTATCATTTCTCCAAGAATTGTTGCTTCTCTTAATCTCCAGTCACCACCACATTGCGCACACAGACTTCACCTGCACTTCTATAATTCTGCCAGATTGTGCAACCCAAATGTCAAAGAGCTTCACACAATTTGCATCTGTTATAAAAAAACAGTCTTATGAGGGTCTGTGTGAAGATCTTCATGCACATATGAAGATCTATGTATATTATATATATGTGCATATATTTACATACACCTACATATGTCAACATTAATATGTATCTAGCACAACCAGGAACATGAGACGGTCCAGGAAACTGTGCTACAACAAAAATATGAAAACCGAGGCAGGTGTGTGGCTGTTCTTAGTGCTGTGCAGCCTCCCAGCAAGGGAAGCAGCGGTGCCTACCTCCGTCTTCACTTTGTTGTCCCCGAAGCAGAGGTGCTGCAGGTAGGCGGCAGCGTTGGCCTGCACCGAGGGGAACTGGTGCTGCAGCATGTGAATGACCTCGGGCAGCTCTGGGTCTCGCCAGGCAAACTCCCTTCAGCGGGGAACGCAAGCACAGGCATTAGCTATAAACATGCATTTATTTACCAGGCAGAATTACAACAGCACCTTAAGTGCTTTTCATCAATTTTGTTTTTATTCTGCAGAACCAGGGCTAGGAGGAAAAACAGGTATGTCAAAGCAGTAATGAGTCACCCCATATTTTATTCGTCCCATTGGGAAAGAGCGCTTTATATCCTACACGCTTAAGTTGGGTATGTTGGCCATACAAACAAATGTACACGCTAAAATTACACCAACTGAAACCCTGTAACCCATAAACATCCCCCAGCACTCTTGACACAGAGTGCCAGATGCACACATTTTTTCTAAGTTCTATACATTTAACAACATTGCTCAGGTGCATCACTCCCATAAAGTATATTTTCCTCAATACTCAATGCTCTTCCTTGTCTGAAGTCAATTGTACTTGAAAAAAGCTGTGCAGCTATGGATGTCTTCATCATGATCAGATCCACATAGTTTGCATAATCTGAGTTACTCAGGGATTGCAAACATAATACCAGTTTCATCAGACGTGCTTTACTTAACAAACCATTTTATTTATGCAGACAAATCTGGAAAAGACATCAAGCACATTAGGGCCCCATTCAAACCCAACTGGGTTAGAAATGTATCCACTAATATTTGCTGGGCCAGCTTCCCTTTGTGAAGGAAGTAAAAAAAAAAAAATAGTAGTGTATCAGGTTTCCTGTTCTTAAAACTCCAGGCAAGTTTAGGGCGGCTGTTCCAAGAGCAATGCGTCTGGGGGTGTTCGAAGGGCAGCATCGGCAGGGCCGGCTGGGTCCTCAAGGATCCCTTCACAGCCACTTTTTCAGTGCCCGCTCTGGACCAGGATCACGTAAGGGCTTATGCCTCCCTGCTGAGAGCAGCAAGATCCTGGGGACAACAGCCTCTCCAGCAACAAAGATTCTCTGAACACTCCCCGGCCTCGCTCCAGAGCGATGCTTTCCGGGGCTCAGAACATTGGGAAGTGCACCACCACAGAGAGTAAGTCAGAACTTCTTAGCAGTTCTTTGCATCCCTGCTATCAGTGATCAAATTTTTATGTAACTTTTTGTGAACCAGAACAGATCAGGAGCAAAACACAATGTGCAAGTAGCAGAGGCAAGACTATCAACCTCACTTAGACGAACAAACAGAGGAGTTAAACAAGATTAATCCTGTCTCTCTGTATCTATTAAAATAAGAAATATATTAATATTCGTTAATAAGAAAAATAATACATTTAAAGAAAATCACTGCTACTATTTTCAAGACTGAAAGATAGGGCAAACCTCCAAAGTAACTAAATCATGTCTGTTATAAGCTTTTTGAAAAACAGGTATAAGTTTTAGTGTCTCTTAATCGTAGTGACAATATTGGGACAACACTTGTCTCATGTCCATGTTGTTGACACACACACTTAGATCATCAAACTAAAGGAAGTGTTTTAAAAGTAAGTGTGATTAGCTTTTGCAAAATGGTGCATTTATATTTTTTAAGATTTATACTGTTCATGAAAAATTCATTCAAACAAATTAAGCACATACTTTCTAATTTTGAAAATACGACATTTTCTCTCTCTCACAAAAAGAAGTTTACTACATACAGGATTACAAATGCCTCTGAAGAATTACTCAGAAAGACTGACTATAACCCAGGCTGTTGACATCAAATTTACCAATACTCCTTGTAATAACTTCTATGTGAAAAAAATATGGAAGAAAAGCATAACAGCATTTAAATACATACAAGCTGTTCATCCTTACCGTAGCAAAGCAGAAGAAATTTATTGCTTTAGCCATTCAACAGGATCTTTAAATCCAAATTAGTCATAAATGTTTAAGCAATGTAGAGCTGAAATGCACACAACCAAAGGTGCCCCATTTATTCATGGAATGTATTAAAAAGCTTACTGTTGTGGCACATATGCACGGCTACGAGTGGGGGCAGACTTGCCTGGGGTCCTTCTGAATGCTGTCGATGGAGGGGGAGCGCGTGGTGCCGTCGTCGGCGGGCGCCGCGTGCTGCAGCCGCCCGTACACGGGCTCCGAGAGCCGGAAAGGCACCGACCTGTAGGGCTCTGCGTAGGTGGCCGCCGTGCTCAGCGTGTAGTTGTTTCTTTGGTAGGTGAGCGTGCTGCGCTGACTGGACGATCTCTGCAGGTTTCCCACTCCTGCCATAAAATCAGCATTAAAAAAAATAGGTACCAAATGTCTATTGAAGAAGCAAAGTAATACTTGGTCAAGAGAGTGACCAGAAGAGTTCTATAAAGTGTGTAGCAACATGACCAAAGGGACACAAGGGAGAGGCTACTCCTTCGGCTGAAACACCCGCGGGAAGTGTCTCTGGAAGACGCTGCCAATGGCAGAAGGAAACTTTGGTGGAAACAGATTTAAAGCCTGATTTGCCTGAGCATCTAAAGTACAAAATGCATCTTGCATCTTTAAACAGAAATCATGCTCTAAATTGTGCTTTAGAAATCAGGCTCCAAAGTGTTTAACAAAATTCAGTCATCAACAGCAATTTCAATTTGCCAACAGTACTAAAGAGGGAAAAATAATTAAATAAAAAATCCTATAACTGATATTATATTTTCCTTTTTTCCAACTATTTGCAATTTTTTCCTGAACAAAGCTAACAATAGGAAGAACCAGGATTAAAGATGCTTTCAAAGTATTACAGTTGGGGCTCCAGAAATTCAAAAGCAGCTCTTCAAATGCTGATGTGGTAGTTTATCTTTCTAAGGTAACTGATATTAAACAAAGCAGAAAACAGAGAATTTACATTTCTAGTTAATTTTCCTCATTATCACATCCTGACAAGCATAATTTGTCTGCTTTAAGCTGTAGCAGACAGGAGAGGATAATTGCAAAATCCCTTGTCTCCTTCAATGCACAGCACTCTCAGTATTGCAGCTATGTAAAAAAAGATTAAAAAGATATTTTTAAATGTGTAAAACATGACTTAAGAATTGGACACGCCCCTGTAAATATTTCTGAAGAGTTGGCTGGTTAAATCACTCTAATATTTAGACAATTTTTAGAAATTACTCCACTACACAACTCTAGTGATCAGCCTTAAAAAAAACTGCATTGCAAAATAAGTTTTACATTTTTCTTTACATAAAATCACTTCTAACGTTAACTTTTTGCTTAAGTAGTTCATAACTTGTTAGTAAAAAATATATCAAATATTACATCAAATACAGAAATCTTGTAGTTTCACTATCAAATCTTCAAATATAGTATTTACTACACTAAACACAAACTACACTGCACAAGATGTAAGTGTGCAAGCTATCTTTCACTGGACAGACAAAAAATGAACAAGCTCAGTGAGAGAATCATGCACAAAGAACACGAGAGTGTGTAATAAAGTATGTGTCACAAGATGCTCTTTCTTTAAGCCTTTCCTCAAGCTTACACTTGAGTATACTGTGTCAAATGGAAAATATTCTGGCTCTAGGTTGTCACTGATACACAGTGCCAAGCACTCCTTGTAAGTACCACAACACCTTTCTAGTTGCTTCAAATCTATCTCACATTTCCCTTTGTCTGTACCCTCTGCTCTCTGCCCTGAAGCCTGCACTCCGTACGCCCTGTAGCGCCGGAGGCTCCGCAGGAGCACGGGATCCCTCGGCACAGCGCTGAGGGGAGCACACCGCAGCGCGTCACCCACCTGAGCCCGTTCGATACAAGGCCGCCTGGGAGCTGTGGTGCAGCTCGACGGTGCCGTGGTTGGGGCTGCGGTACACTGGACTGTAGTACGTCCTGCCCTCGTAGATAGGCGTGATGTGCAAGTCGGGAGACACAGTGGACCGCAGTTCTTGTCCCAGCTGGCTGTGCTGACTGGCATATGAGCTCCGCAGGCCTGAACACAGGAGGAGGTGAATATGTACCTGTCCAATACCCCTTTGAAATATGAAAGCAATCATGTGCAAATCTTTCTTGTTTTAGCCATGAAAAAGTGTTAGCTATGTCACAAAACTTTTAGAAGAAACGAAATACAGACAAATACATTAACAGAGGATAGTATTAAACTATGATCAAACACTTTTCCTCAATCTTCTTTGCATTAATAGTATTAGATGATTGACTAAAACTACATTTCTTTGATTATGCTTTGTCTACAAACGGGTAGTTTGTCAGGTTTTCCAACTCAGCCCAACTCACAGTATCTCTGTATTAGCAGTAGTCTGCAGTATACCAACAAGGGCAAAGCAAGGCAGCACGCACAGCTCGCCACACCAGCACTGATGAGCTACATTCTGAACCTGACAGAAATCCAGCTGTGAAACAGGCGCAACTCGAGGTGCAATCAGTGATCTTGAAGCTGAAGCAGTATGTAGCGTAATCCAAAGACTTCTTGGTAGGGGTAGATGGTACCACAGGCCAGGAGCCACAAGTTGCAATGTGCAAAGTTCAGGTCAAATTTCAGAGAAAGTCTCTTCATCAGGAAGGTTGCAGACTGAAAACCATCAAGAGGGCTGCAGCTCTCCAACCTTTGAGGTGGTCGGTCCTCAGCTGTACAAACTTCCCTGAGCTTGTGCTGGTGCCTTGGTCGAAGCAGCGGGCTGGACCAGATCATCAATCCTCTGTAATTCGGGGTGGCTGGGCAAGGTTTGGGGCTGATGCGGCCAAGGTGATGGACCTAACTCCAGGCCACAAGACAGTTCCTCCCACTCGTGGCCAGCCCGGGGCTCCACATGCCAAACTGCCTGAAATACAGACATCCCACGAAACGCTGGCACTGCACCAACATGGTGAGTGCTCGCACGCACACCTCATCTGCGCAAGGAAACTACTTGCATAACCTGTGAGTGCATCTTGCAACAAAAACACCAACACCCCTCAGCACGGGGCAGGAGGCAGACGAGCACAGAGTAGGTGGTCTGCATTGTGCTTGTACGTACTTTAGTATGCCAGGTAGCTTGCTCCTACCAGGTGACTGAGCCTATGATGGGAGGGGTCCTAGAGGACTCTAACAGCAGCTGTCTGGCCTTGCCAAACGTTAGGCATCACCGACACAACAGAAATTGAAGGCTGGACCTCTCAGGTGACACTTGGAATTGGTTTTCAGTGACTTCCTGAGCAGCATAAGGCAGGGATGTCTTTGCATTCTGAGTGCAAATGTAAACTCACGGAGTCTAATTGTGAGAGGTGAGGAGGTCTCTCAATTCCACCAGTGCCTCTGCTCTGTTTCTCAAATTCTCTACAGGTGATAAAAAGGACTGTTAATACTTATCTACATACAGGGATGCTGCAAGATGGGCTCACATATGCTGGATGGAGAATTATTACTGAAGCCAACTGCAATTTAAAGGGATCTGTCTACCATATATGCAGATATCAGCAGTCAGATGAAGCAAAGCACAGCAGCTAAGCTCTTCTTAAAGAACGAGCCCCCTTACTTCTGAACAGAGTCATTACAGCCTAGGGCCATATCTCCTTCTACCTTGTTAAGCTACTAAATTCAATCAGTCTATAAGAATAAATTTCTTAAGCTTTACTATTTCATCAAATTTGAAAGCTTGAATATAAATCGGAAAATAAATGTACATATTACAAGTTTGTATTTATATATTATTGAGTGTTTAAATAAAAATATATTATAAACAGTTTTATATAATGCTATTGCAAGATGTCACCAGTAATAAACAGAATTTTGGAAAGTTGATTAATGAAATTGTTACTAAGATCTGATATGTGATCTGATAATTCTAAATATTAATGCAACCTTGACAAAATACAGTCCAAACTGTAAGTAAGCCCAAAGAGATGGGCAACTTGTTCCAGTTTCCTGCTTCATGCAAGAGAAAATACTCTACTTACAAGCTACAATAGTCCTTACAATTGTCTTGTGTCAAAAACACCAGAAAGCTTAAGATCTTCTTTTCTCAGTTTGAGGGTTCCTCAGCAAGAGGAAGCAAGAGACTGATACAGAACATTTAGTCTATTTTGAGGAGAAATGCAGACATGTTATACTGAAGATATCAACTGGTAGAGTGATTACAAAGTTCTACAAGTGTTGAATTAAGTTCAGAGCTTCAAGCAACAGCAGGATCCAATCCAGGGCAACCCATTGCTTTAGAACCAGACAGTAAGGAATGTGGTTTGAATGGCCTACTAAAATCATTAAGTAAAAACCCAGTTTGAAGAAAACTGAACATTAAGTTGACAAATACATTTTAGAAAAGAGGTAGCACTTTTGGAATCACAGCTATTTCAGTATCTTTAATTCTCCTAATGAAGTAAAAGTGAAAATGGGAGATGATGAATTCACTTCATGAAAAAACAGCTCTGTTCCTGATTTTAATACCATGACAGTTGCTTAAATCTCATCATTTATACACATTCATTCTAATAATGTAATTGTAAAATTATCTAGCCAATTAAAAGATAGCAAGCTTGTTAAATCTTCAAGAATTTTTTTTATAACTTTATGGGAAAAAAATCATTATGGTATTTTTTGTATTTAACAATGAAGTTCAGTCATCCACTAACTTTACTGGCTGTTAAAATGCAAATGGACATATTTTATTCCATTCACTAAATCCTTGTAGATTGCTGAAGTCATCCTGAACAGCAAAAGCTGCCCCTTTGCCTATTACATCTTCTCCCTCTTTTCCACTTGAGGCAATATTGGCACGCACATCTTGTAGAGAGCAGCCTTAGATCCTCCCGAGACACAGCGAGCCTAACAGGCAGAAGGGTATTTGCCTACAGACCAGTTGCAGCATCCTCACCGTTCTAGCAGGGCGATCAAGACACAGTCTAGCCATGGCAGCAGAGTTTTAAGGAGGTGAAGAAAAGCCATTATAAATGTTCAAAAAGCCCATGATATATTTTGCTCTGGTGCAACTGCATACAATTCTCCTTTTCCCCTTACCTTTTGCCATTTTCCTCTACCTCACATACTCCACAACATCAGATTAAAAGCAACATACAGACTGGCATAAATTTCCATAAAATACATTTATATAAAATGAATTGAATTCTTGCTGTCATAAATACTGTCCTTTTGTTGTTCATTACTTTCATTTATGAATATGTTGAAGAGTACAGGTCCCAACATGGCCCTGCAGACTAAGCTGGTCTGCTGGTGACATGTCCTTACTGGTGACATGTCCTTACTTTAAAAAAAATATTTCTATTCATTTTTCCCTATATTGCTTTTCTTCCAACCAGCTTCTTATCCATGGCTTTTTACCCTTCTTCGAAGAATTTTTTTTTTGTGATGGGTCTTAATGAAATACTCTCCTGAACTCTAAGCAGACCATATTAATTTTTCTTTAAAGAACTGCAACAGATCTGTGAGGCACGACTTATCCTCACCTAAAAACATACTGATCAAACTTTCCCTGAAGTATCATATTTATCTCTGTGTTCAATGACTCTGCTCTCCTTCACTTTCTGCAAATCTGCCTGTTACTAACGTTAACTGGTCTGGACTTTCCCAGATAGATCTGGAACTCTCCTCAAAACTGCAAGCTTCTGTCAACTTAGAAATGTACTAGTACCAAAAGCTTGCAGGTGGGATACTGCACATAAAGTTAATAGCTCAGCTCTTGCACTTGTGGATGAAAACCTTCTGTCCTCATTATTGCTACTGAGTGTTTTGCTGATGCATTTGGTAGCAAGTGGGGATAGATCCTTTGATGCAGCCCCTCTGAAGAAGGCTTCTAGGTTGAGTGTCTGCACTGGGAACAGACATACAATTGCTTTTCCAAATTGCATCTTAAACCCATTTTGTCACTCTTCACTGAACTTGAAATCTTATATCCTTTTCCTTCCTTCTCATTTGCACACAACTTTACCTTTTTGAATGATGGGTTTTTACTTTTCATATCCTCCCTCACAGTAGTGTTTAGCCACACTGACTGTTTAAAAACTTTTGTGCAATCATGCTGTAAAACCTGGCATGCATTTTCCTTTGGTCTTTCAGTGTAGCATCTTTAATTAACAACTACAAATACTTTTACTTCATCTGTTCCTCTCAAGTTTGGACTTCTCTTGGCCTCATTTAACTTAAATATCTCCACATAGAACTTCCTGACAACTACTTGTGTTCCTTGTGAGCGTACAGTGTCACTGACACGTACGGCTTGACATGAGTATTTACAACTGATTCGCAGAATCCACCAGAGCTGTGTCCTAATGCCACAGAGCTTCCAACACACAACTACAACTGCATTATTGGTTTTCTGCCCTGGCTGGTTTGAACTAAGCTTTAAGCTGCATCTTTACCTTTTTACTAACCTGTAAGGCTGTCTGGACGTGGCGGGACCATCCTCTCATATATTTCGTACTGCTGTCCATACGGTTCCATATCATGAATTGTCCTTTGTAACGTTGTTCCCAAGTGCTGCGGGACTGCAGTCATGCCGGAGCGTTTTGGGGAGGAAGATCCCAGCTGAGTTTGAGAGGGAGAGGCTACTCGGGCTTGCACATCGGCGAGGGCCAGAGGGGAGCCAACGTGGGCCGAGGTCGGGTACTGGGCAGCGCCGCCGTTGGGGTTGGAAGCCTGCCGGGCCAGGCGCCGCGTGGCTGGCGGGGAGGCAGGTCTCTGCGCGGCGTAGGGGGACGCGGCGCGCGGCGCCGGCAGCGTGGTGGATGAGTAGGCGCTCGCGGGAAGGGCTCTCGGCTCGGCAAGCGGTGGGGAGCCGTAGCCGCTGCCCAGGGAGGTGCGCAGCGAGCCGCGCGACGGCGAGATGCCCGTGCCCACCGCGTAGGAAGGAGACTGTGCCCGGGAGGGCACTGAGCTCACACGCCTCATGGTGCGGTTGGAAGCAATGCTCACTGATGGCTGCTTGAAAATGAAAAGAAAACCTCTGTCAGATTTACCTGTTAGGCCAGATATTACTCTTCCATAAGCTGTCAGAGAGAAAAGTCAACAGGACACGTATACGACTTAACAATATATAAAAGGAGCTGAAGAGCAAATTTACCCTAAACATCATTCATTCTTTAAGTTTTCCTACTCTTCACATTCCAATTCTTCATCTTTTCTTTTCTCTAATCAGAACTTCCTAATATACAAATCGGCAATTTAGTATTAAAGAGACCCTCCATTTGTCACTCTTATTTGGCTTTGTAGGTTAATGTAGTTAGGCTTTCTTTAAAAACAAGCTAGTACACCGGAAATTCAGGAATGGTTCTGCAGAGAACTCTGGTAGAGCGAACAATGCTTTTTGATTACTTCCTTAATATTGACCCAATTAATGAAAAAAAGGGAAAAAAACAAATGGCAGAAGATACAGGAAGATAAACAGCTCCTTTCTTTAAGCACACATTTACATATGGGCTAAAATGCAGGATATTTTATCCAATATCACACAGAAACAATTTTAATGGGATGATAATACCTTGGCAGTATATCAGCAGCATACTCTGTAGTCAGGAGTCCCCAGAAGTTGTGCTTATTTTCACTTGTAGCAAATGAATCAGGTCATATGAATGCTGACATCAGTGAACAAGTCTGTTTTGCCAGACATTTATACTTCTTAAGTAGTGAAGATGTGAATTCAAACAATGTAATTTAATAGCATTAATTCCAGCGTATAGCAAGGGTAGCTCCAACTACGTATCTATCGTCTTTAAAACTTTGTTACGGAAAGTAGATACAAGAGCACTATTTTGAGCATACCTGAACTAAAGTCTGTCCTTCAGCTCGTGAACTTCTCACCAAGTGGTTGTTAGTTGTTCCAATGAGGGAATGTTGCTGTCTACTTTCTGAATTGCTCAGGTTTTGGCTGTTATGGAAACTGCTTACTTCCTGGTACCCACTATCAGAATAAGAATTCATTTGTGTTGAACTTCTTGAGTTACCTACAGATCCTGTAGATATGAAGCCAACATAGGAATAAATGCTTTATATACCTTTATGAAAGCAAAGTTTTATTGCATTGTTAGAGAATAAATATAGAAACATTCTAGTATTTAAAAAGCACACAACAGACCCTCACTTTCATGGAGAGATGTCTGTTCTGGGGAGTAGAGGCTCCCCTGCTCTGGCTCCGTCCGGACGTGATAGGCATTGGTGTGAGCGCTCTCTGACATGCGAGGTTTGTTTGCGCTGCTGGCTGGAGCATCTGAAAGAACAAAGAAACTGGGTGAACCCAATGTACTCAGGTAAGCTTCCTGTAAACTCAGTAATAGTTATTTTCTCATACGTGCTCTAACAAAGAGCTTCCAACAAGACACATCTATAAACAGAGACTGCTGGTTGACTTGTACCAGCTACCACACCAACCAAAAGGAACGTACTCTGGGCTTAACGGGGAAGGATCTCACTGTCTGCGCTCCTCAAGAAGCTCTACAATTCTCAGCTTTTAAATGTACTTTCCAAGCTATTGGAATGAAAAATGTAGCTGATTATATAGAAAATATGCAAGATGCTTCTGCTCTGAAAAGTAGCTCTACTGGAGTACCCAGAAATAGCTACCATATTTTTTAATTGATAATAGTAATGCTACTGTTATTTCAATAGAGCTTCATAATTAAAAGTTCAGGTTGAATTTTAACCATACTTGTGTATCATCAACAGAAGCAATAATAAAACACAAAATATTAATAAAATGTATTGCGTGGAGGAGCGTGGGCTCCACGCCAGCGGCTGTGCAGGCTGGGGGACACGGGACACAACTGCTGTGCAAGAGCTAGTGAAGTGTCGCTCACACTGACACCGGCCGAGCTCAGCACGCCAGCTGGCAGCACTCAGCAACAAAACAGAGCAGCTACTGCGAGGGCCTCGCTACACTCTCACTGCGTTATCCTGCAAAAGAGAACTCTCAATTACTGAGCACTTGTACTAATCAAACCAAAAAGAAGTACCCTGACCTTTAATAACGCAGAGCTCTACACATAACACTGGCATCTCAATGACTGTACCATAATGCCAAATAATTGCAATATAATGCAATATCTGTACCTAAAATGTTACTCAGTAAGTGCTATTACAAGCAGTGATTGAATACTATTCAAATACTAGATTAAAAAAAAGAAAAATCACAATCTCTTATTGACAGTCAGCAGTTATTTGACAGTAGTACTTTCTTAGGTCAAAACAATCTAGTAATTTGATGGTAATTAATTAATTACAATAAAAGCTGTTATTACCAAATTAAAATGGGATTTGATAAGAAATTAATTAATTTCATAATTAATTTCACCCAGAGTGCCCCTAAAAATGATTCACAGACCCACACTAAAATAGCTGACTTTCAGGATCTTGTAACACCAACCTGGAACAGCACATGAGACATAAGTGGGTATTGAAACATACTTTTGAATAAAAGAGTTTTGAGCCTTGGACATTTAAACTACTCCCTCATTATCTTCAACAATAATATTTTAATTTTCAGCTTGTTTGGTTAAAATAATAAAAGACCTTGTTATTTTGTGTATTAGGAATTATATGACACTAGATCGAATTGAAAGTGACAATTTCAGAAGAAACACAGAGGGAGAATCAAAGTCATTTGCACAGTGCCACACAAATGTTCCTAAGCAAAACCTTGGTTCAGTCACGCATTTGCCATCAAGCAAATGCTTTCACTCTGCTAAAAAAAATAAGATTGTTTAGACTCTCTAACAAAGGCAAGAATGCACAACAAAATGACTTTTTGTTTCCCTATCTCTTTGTGCTACTATTAATCATGAGAAGAATACCCTGAATAAAATAATAGCCTTTTATAAATTGCTGCTGATCTAATATTCTATTTATGAGCATCTGCAAAATAACAACATGTTATATTTCAGTCGAAAATTCTGTATAGTTCAACTAATGCATTAAGTACTTTCAGTTAAGGTTGCATTTTATCACACCATCCACTGATTTTTTTTTTAATACAAACCAGTATTTGCACAGGAAAAAAGACGACTTAAGGGAGCATTTTCATTTATTTTTAACTTCGATATTTTTCAGCTCATAGATGGTAAACCATCACCCACCGATATTCTTTAAAAGAAAGCTTAATAGTAAATAAGTAAAAAAACATCTACCAACCTGTTAAAATCACTATCTAAATTTAAAGACTATATTAAATGTGTATCAATTTAAATTCTAAACAAAATCTTTGCAAACATACCTGCTTTTGAGCAATTACTCTAGGTGAGCCTTACTTTGGATACATACAGACATGTGAGGAATTCTGGATTTATAGTAATGCATACACTATTTAAATAGAAATACTTGTTGTTATTGTTGCTAAAGGAAAACTAGTATTTTTGCAACCTGTTCTTCTAAAAAAAGAACTGCATTCCTAGGCTTCCTGGCTTTGTTCCTTTCTCAAGTCCTACCATTTTACAGAAACTTAATTTTCCCCTTCTAGGACGATGGGTACAGAAGATTTCTAAGGAAGAAGAAAACAAGTGGCAGGAGACACTTGAAGTATAAGATAAGAAGAAATGGATAGATGAAAAGAACAAAAAGGAACTCATGGAAAGTCCAGGAGAAAAAAAGGAAACAACTGACAAAGCTTTTTGCTGCAGCAAAAAAACTAAGTAGGAAATAAAAAATAGATGCAGAACAAGATGGAATGAAACTGGATGAGATGAAACCACTAAAATAAGGATCGAGATCTGTCAAAAGATCTCTCTTCCCATTGTGGACAGTCCCTGGTACATTACAGAATCAAGGAAAATAATTTGAGAAGAAAAAAGAGTTTTCAAAATGAAAGAATGAGCCCAACTGATTTCTGAATTACTTGAACAAGCTTGCAGCACAATGATTAGCAAAACTTAAATTCAAAGGCAATCAGGTTATTGAAAATCTTGGACTTAAAAAAGAAAAAGGGCTAATGACTCAGCTGAGGTGAAACCACGATGACAACTGAAACCATGCAACTCCAGTTATCATAGACTACATTTAAGAATTTAACCTCTAAATGAAAGAAAACAGGAAGGAAAATGGAGGGTACGCAGTTTGAGAAATATTCTAGGGAAAGGAGTAGAAACTTTATGTTTCTCAGCGCTCAGGAAGTCCTCTGGAGCTGTAAATGAACAGCAGCAGAAGAAAACAGAATGGCCTTTCATTTATCACAACATCTCTTTTCCCATGGCGATTCTGAACAATTCTATCCAACTTGGAAGGTGGCTCCAATTTGGAAGCTGCCTCTTCTCCGGGGACCGAAGGGCTGCTGGACCCAGCCACCTTCAGGGCCCTTTCCAACAAATTCTTCTACAGTCCTGAGACCTGTTGCATCCATTTTTTGCAAGTTGAAACATGAAACCTGGTCTTAAAAAAAAGACCTACATGCCATCTAAGATTGCCTTATTTTCAGCATACGGAAAGCTAAAACCAAAAGATATCTTCTTTGAAGAGATTTTTAGGGAAGGCAGCTGCTTATAGGAATATTTTGGCCTTAAGAACCTTCTGCACTGGGAAAAGCAGACCTTTACTCAGGTTAATCTTTAGTCTAGGCAATGATCCCTTCTGGTATTATAAGTTCTTCAGTAGTAATTCTAGTACCAGAAGACTGTTGTTTCGAAAGAAATTTTCTATTGCAATGCAATAGAATAAAATGCCATAAAAATGCAATAAAACGCAATAGAAAAAGAATCCAATAAATGAATAGGCAATCATGGAAGCACAGTGAACTATTACTATAAAAACTTCACGCTAATTAAATAGGAAATTCTCTGCCTCTTTTTTATACTTACTTACTCTTTTTTATACTTCAGTGAAAATATTTTCTGGTTGGAGATGGGCAGTAAGTTTTAATTTTGGATAAGTGTGTTATTCTTGTATTATTCTTTCTTAATTGAGCTATCATAATTTAAGGCAGAACATAACAGCAACTTGCAGGTGGAATCCAAAGGGTCTGGAATTGCCATAATTCCAAATACACTCCAGTGAATGACTAAGAGGTGCTGCAGAGGTGGGATAGCTGTGAAACCTGCATGCATTCTCTACATAATTAAATGCTTTCATCACAATACAGAAGTTAATAAACTCTTAACAAAAAAGCTAAAATTATAATTGCATTTTTATTACATCAAAGCAGTTTGGCTTAACCTGATATTCTTTCAAGAGTGCACAACTGAATTTGAGTAACACGATATAATGCAAAATCAAGCAAGCAGGGAATCCAAGTCCCATTTCGGGTCCTGCTGTGTGTTCTGGAGATGTTGATTTCTGCACATCCACTTCATCACTCTAAACAGACCACCAGCTGTTCAAAGACTGACTCTTCAAACCACTAAGTGTTGTAATTGATGCAAAACCCTCATTAGCTAAATGCTCTGATCTGGGAAATTTGAAGGTCAGATTAGATTATTTTAACAGTCCCTTTTGGCCTATACACTTAAATGTTGCCTTTAATAAGTAATCCTATCCACTTTCATCTAATATACTCAAGAGAAGAAAGATGTAAATGTACTGCAGACTAATCTCTCTTTCTGGAAAGAAAGTTCAAGCTATGCTGAGATACAAAAATAGAAAAAATACTTTTGGGAAAACGCTCAAAAAATGAAGGTTATCTCAGTTTTAGTAAGAGTATCCGTAAAAAGAAGAATAGTCTTCAGGATTAAAACATATAGTATTTTTTTCATGACCTTTACCAGCCAAGGGAAAGACTGAAAAGTTATTTTTGAATAAGCTGTAAAGGTGACCTAATATACAAGAAGACTCCTGCTACCATCACACACATCTCTCACAAAAATTCAAGGGCACAACAAGGTGTAGTCCAGGCAGCAAAGTACCTACGATTACCTCTACTTAAGCCAAAATGTACTTCTGCAAGAATGGATGAACACACAACTCTCTCTGTATCTGAGAAATAGTACATTTATGTTACAGTTTGGAAAAGATACTTGAAAAAGATACTTAGCACCACTAAGGAACAAGGCCAATGATCAGCTTAGTTCAAAAGAAGCAATAAATGACAAAAAAAAAAAAAGAAAGGAAAGTTTGGAGGCCATAAGGCACTGAGACGGCAGAAGACACACAGACAGAACATACCTGATGATCTCCAAGGAAATGATTTCTCAGTAGAGCTGTTGAAAGGGAGAAAAATAAAGAAGGTTCAGGTTCATTTTTGTGACTAAGTGGCTAGTTATGGGTTCTTTTTAAACCAAAGCACAGAAAATTGTACAAAAAGCAGTAGACAAAGCTCTGATACTCTGGGTAAACAATACACTGCAGCATTTTACACCTGAGAATGGACCTCTGTGTGCTCCACTGCTCATTCCGTAATCTACTGCACTGCAGGTGAGCGAGAGGCACCCGCAGCGCAGCGGACGGGAGCGGCGACGACGGGCTGCTCCTGCCGAGCGCAACACAGAGGCAAACGAGGGCAGCGCTCCCGCAACGCCCGGCCGGGCCGCGGCGCACGGCCCTCGGCTCTGCTCCGCGGAACGTCTCTCCTGGCGGCCCCAGGCTTCGCAGTTCTAGTACATCATCTGCCGAGCGCCACCTCTGCCTTAACTTCGGAGTGTTTTTTTTTTTTCTTTTTTTTCTTTTTTTCTTTTAGCACATTTAGGGGTTTGTAACTACATGACAAGTAAATTTTGTGCAACTTCATCAGCTTTTGGCTAGCAAGCTGAACCTTGTACCTTTCTTATTACAGTTCTTATTTTCTTATTATTTAAAACCACTTCTATTGTCAAAAATTCTACCAAAATTGGTATTGAATTCCACAGAGTTTGTATAGAACTGAACAGATTTTATTTATTCAAAGCTGAGTTTTGAATGAAAGCCAATGTACACGCATACTTTCCTGTGTGCAATCTTTGCTCTTTACTAAGTCCACCAAGACACAGTAAGTCCTTAATCATCACTATAAGCGTATTCATTAATACTCTGCTCCGCTGAAATTAAGAAATAGAAGTTATCTATTTGACACCTACAGATCTGAGAATCACAATGCTACCTGAATGTCAGATCATACACACTGTACCTCCCCTTTCTTTCCTTGATTTTGAAGAAACCATTTCATATACTGACATGACATCATTCACTGGTGCTAGCAAAAAAAAAAAAGTACTAAACATATATAAATACTGCATTCTTGCATATACAAGATTAAAAGATATATAATATATATAAATAGTAAACATTTTAATATATATTGTATAAACTTTATATATAAAAATATATATATAATACACACACATATAAAAATGTTGAGAAAACTGCTCCTTAAACAAGCCAGTTAAGAAATTGATTTAACTTAATTCTTAATAAATTATTTTCTGCAAAAATTGCAGTGTCTACTACCTAATGACTTAATCACATAGTTTTTGTTACCTTACTTTTTGAAATTACCAATTTTCCAGCTCTGGTAAGCATGTGTAATGCATTTTATTGTATTCTTTTGTTTAAAAGCAAATACCGCCCTACCACTGAGCAGCTCTGCAGTCATTAATTTAAGTAGTCTTGCTATCTCCTCCTGATATTAATGTGTAAACTAGAGAACCTATATATGTTGTACAGCACATCTAAAAACATTTAATTTTGGTCTGTCTTTATCCTTGAGAAAGAATTAGATGAGTAGGATAGACATGCAGAAATGACACTTCTTTTTCACAACTGTTTGTTATAGTGTGTAGAATTTTGAAGTAAAGAAGAGATAAGTATTGTTACTGTCCAGTAGCTATTTACTAAATGGCACAGAAGGAAAGCATAGATAAATCATCAGACATGGATGAAAGGAAAGCACAGATAAAACATCAGAGTCACTTATTTACATGGAAATAATCTTCTCATTCCTTCTCAGCCTGCTTTGCCCGGCAAGCCAAGAGCGCTCTAGAGGCACGGGGTGCGTGCAGAGGGTGCGGGCTGTGGCGCTGCGGCCTGCAGCTACGGGCGCAACCAACACGAGGTGCAACCAACGCGAGGCACTGCGAGCGCCGCGGCGCCTCCGCTCCCCGCGGGCGCATCCAGCCACCTCTACTGCCCTCCTCCCTGCGCTCTCTTCTCTTCCATAGAATCACAGAATACTTAAGGTTGGAAGGGACCTCTAGAGATCATCTAGTCCAACCCCCTGCACACGCAGGGTCACCTAGAGCAGGTGGCACAGGACTGCGTCCAAGCGGGTTTGGAAGATCTCCAGAGAAGGAGACTCCACAGCCTCTCTGGGCAGCCTCTTCCAGGGCTCTGGCACCCTCACCATCAAGAAATTTTGCCTTAAGTTCCTGTGGAACTTTTGGTGCTTCAGTTTGTGGCCGTTTCCTCTAGTCCTATCAGTGGCCACCACTGAGAAGAGGCTGCCCCATCCTCCTCCCTGCCTCCCTTGAGGTCCTTCTAGACACTGCTCAGGTCTCCTCTCAGCCTTCTCTTCTCCAGGCTGAACA
>VZSV01000251.1:531262-541711 GCA_013398735.1 Nothocercus julius | reverse complement strand
ATTGTCTTTGTTGAATTTCATAAGATTTCTCACTGCCCAGCTATCCCGCCTGTCCAGATCCCTTTGGATGGCAGCGCAGCCCTCTGGGCTGTCGGCTACTCCTCCCAGTTTTCCTCAGCATCTGTCAGATCAGAATCCTCAGCATCTGTCAGTTTTTCCCTATTTTTATACTTTTTTTGCCAGCTCTTACAGCTTTATTTCAAAGATGGTGTCTTAGCTACATGATTGAGCTAGTCGCTAGTGCGGACGAAGCATCTGATAAAGGGAAAACTTTTAACCACTATCCTCTTTGGAAGCAACTCTAACAGTTAATATGTCCGGCTTCTGCTCTGGAGAAGTCTGGTGAACCTAACGCCTTGGTGCTACTTACGTCCTTGGAGACACTACACGGCACGCGGCAAATAAGCCTATTGTCTTCGCAAGCATTCCTCAAAATGGAATATGTTTCTACAATTTAAACAACTTTCCATGAAAGAAAATTAGCAGTTTCCATTTATATTTATTTTGACCACTTGCATACACCACTGTTGTCATCAAAAAGGGCAACAGTGGGAAAAAATGAAACATCAAATTATTTTATTAAATATATTTCAACATATTAAAGGTATTTGAAAATGGTGGAAAGCTTTGAAAAGCAAAATACACAAGAATTTTTGAAAATTTATGTACTTCATATGTTTTCACCATTGAAAGACACATACCCCATTAGCCAGCAAATGGTTTCTTCATGGGGATCCATGTTTGTTGCTTCAGCAGAGTTGTCAGTCAAAACTTGTTGAATATATTGTTTCAACTGACCTTTATCTTTCATTTTAAATACCACCACCCAGAAGACATTTATAATTTTATGCGCTATGAAGGCTTCAAGATTTGTGTAGCTGTAAATTCTTAATACAGGGGGATTTTGCAATAAAGTGGCATATATTTAACTCCATACACTGTAACATCACAAGTAACTGGGAACCACCAAAATCAATATAATGGCATTTCACATTTTTGCTATTCTTTGTTGATAGCAAATATTGATTCTTGATGACAAATATTTTAACTAAACTTCAAGATAGCTATTAGAAAAGCTGAAAAAGACTGCAAATCATCCTGATTAGGTGAATCTTAATGGTTCCCTAAGGACTGTAGCTACACAGCACACCACAGTGACCACTGCGACGCTCACCCTCCTTCCGAGGAGTTTACACGCTCTCAAAGCCACCAGGGGCTGGAAGCGTAGCACACACCTCTGATCTGCCACACATGTCTACCCGAGAGTCTAGGGCTGCCTATGCCCTAACGCGGGACCCTCCTGCAGAGAGCGGCCCTCCATGATAGCGCATCCTGCAATATTAAAGCAGCTGATGTTGCCTGAGTGCCACGAGTGATGTGCCAAAGGAGAAATACAGTACTCAGCAACCAGAGAGGTTGATGGAAAAGAAATGTCTTCTTTTCCTCTGAGCAGTTTTCTCTTGAAGACTATTAAAATATTTAAAAAGGTAGTGATAAAAAATATTTAAAAGACTTTTACAGAAAGAATTTGGAAAGAACTTAAAAAAGAGATTGAGTTGCTACTAGTAAAACATGCAATTATTGTTCCAGTGCTTCCTTTAAGTATATAGTAGACAACAGTGGATATATTGGATATCTGAATTTTCTGTTTTGATATTTGTTTTGTTATGATTTTTTGTTATGAAGCTGTTATTTATTTTGTTAAGTAAAACTAATTTAACCCAGAAACATATGTCACTTAATATTTTATGATAGAAGCAAACCAAATGCTTAGAAAAAGACCAACCTGTCTCTAATCTATCTGAATTTTGTGACTGGTTGAAAAGAAAAAACGAACAGCAAGCCTATTATCTTTTATTTGAGTTTTCAAAGATTTCTGACAAAGTTTATGACAAAGAGTCGCTTAGATAATTGACTAATCATGTCAAATTGAGAAAAATATTTCTGTAAGATTAGAAAATAGCTTTACTTTATAATTTTTAAGTGACAGAAGATACTTGTAGAATATTCCCAGAATTCCTACTGGAATGAGGGGTTTAACTACCTCTGTGCAGAGTACTGAGATCTGTAGATAACGTTATTTATTAATGACTTGATAATAAAGGGGAATATCTGTATGGAAAGTATTATGGCAAAACTGGAAGTGGTTACAGGCAAGGAAAGGAGTATTAGGAAGAGCTAACACACCACAAGTTCTATGCCCACTTTAATCACTAACCGAAGTACCCAGAAGTATCACTCTTACTGCTATTCACACAGGACTGCCTCCAAACCTGAAAAAAATCTAAACTTCCCTGTAGGAAAGAAACTGAGCAAACATGGAAGGAAACCTGCCAATGGAAACTTCTGTACAGTCAAAAGAAGCCAATAAATACCATGCTGTGAGAGAACATGAAAAAATAACCGAAAAACTGCTGATGCTGTTACGTAAACTAGCAGCCCTTTTCTGGTTGTCCTTCCTATCAGGGAAACAGCAGAAATGGAGATAAGAAGGAGTTAATGTCATAAGATAATTCTAAAATAAGAGCATATGAAAGTGTATAGTAAACCAAATGGCACAGAGAGGAGACACACTCAGTGAGATTAATGGTTTTGGGAACAAAGAACAAACAAAACCAGCACAATCCACTGTTAAGTTCTGTAATCAAGGTCAAAAGATATGATTACATTCTAAAATGTAATAAAATAAACCCAGATATTTAATGTAATAAAATAAACCCCAGATATTTATCTATTATTTTTTATAATGCAGAGAATAGGAAATGTATGGTTAGATTAAAGAGGATTTAAAGCACTCTAAATAAAAACTATAAAGCCTAAAACAATCGTGGCATGGAGCAGTTCCTAACAAAAGGACGTTCTCTCACCCAGCAACAGAGCCGGTTTCTTTGCCTGCAATGGATAGTACCAGCCACGGTCAGGAACCTGAGCACTAGTTGTTTCATCCAAGAGGCCAAGTAGTTCCTAGCTAGCCACTAATAATCTAATCATTATCCCCTCTACATTTATTGAGAAAATACATTTATTGAGAAGATACATTTTATCCCTGCTTTTACTGTGCATTTCTCTCTAGGACAAAGATAATTATATCTTTTTGTATTTACATTTTGTATTTATTACAGCTGTTTGATTGTTTTTGCTTGTTTTGTTTACAAATTTGAATATGAATACTAGCTCAAAGAACAACTTAAATTACTATGATTTTTTTTCCTCTCTCCAGAAAGCATATACTGATTATAAAGGTCATTTTTATGGACATCATAATTAGCCACAAAAATGGTGACATCATATATTACAATATATGTAAGAAATTTCAAATATCATTTAAAGTGCTGAGATATTTGATGTTTTGTATGAGCAAAGGTAACCAGTTTCCATAGGAGCCATAAGGGAAGCCCAGCTCCGCTGAACACCTAGCCCAGCGCGGGGCCCGAAGGCCTCTCACTCATCACAGCCCTGCAAACGAGCACACAGCACCGACTGACTTGGCCCACCGCTGCGCTTCTTCCCAGCAAAGCCCCTTCCTCTGCCTGCACTCTTTGTAAAAAATATGTGTGTATGCATAAAGTGCAATATATGGGGTTCATCCACAGAAAATTATCAGTGCTCTATTACAGGTTAATATTTTACCGAATCCCTCTAGACTTTTTCACTACTGCAGAAATTGCATGTAATCTTCTTTTCTCAGTACTAATTAAAATATAATCTGTTATGTAACGCAAAAAAACCCCACCATTCTAGTAGCTATAAAATACATTTAGTTTCATAAAGCCCAGAAGACTTGGTGTTGTCACAGTGTTACTCAAATTAAATGAATATACTTCCAGATTAATGACAATACTTCAACATAAATCACCTATAGATAATCAGGTACACATGTTTAATTCCAGCTGGTAGGAGCCATTACCCTCTTCTTGTTATTGTGGTAATTGTGTTTTTTTCCTGACATCCAGATGAAGCTGACCCGTGCAGAAGTGACTAAATACAGCTTTTCAAGGGGCCTGCTCGGATGATGGGAGCATGCTGACCAGCCAGCACTTCATGTGTCAAAATATTTTTTGACTATTTACTGCACTGCCAACTGCACTTGCACTCTTTAAATGCCTACTGTGCCCCTCACCTCGTTCTGCCTTCCTTTGCTAAAGTGCCCTTGACCAGCCCCTGAGCGCAGTATTTCACAATTAAATTAACAGATAGGAGTGGGCTGGTTCCCCACAGCGCCGCGTTTGGACACATCCAGAGACGTCAGAAGGGCTGGCTGCACGAGTACAAACCCGCGGGCGCCATGAGGGGCGGTGGCCGGATCAACACAGGTGGTTCTGGGACACGGCTCCGGAGGGGACGGGCTCCCCTCCCACCGCACACCTGGCAGCCCAGAACCGCGTCCCCATCAGCTGCTCCTTTACAGTTGGGCGCCATGGGGAGCAGGAGGCTGAACCTCCTGTCGGCTTCTTTCCAGGGAAATGTGTGCGCAGAAGGGAGCAAGAAGTGAGCAGATATAGCTGGAACCTCACCCTGGTCTTCTGAGCCATCAACAACCTTGTAGCGTATCATACATGTAAAATACTTAATTATGCATAGCACTGATATTATCCTGAGTCATTTCAGTCTCTTAAGCGGTTTGAAAGTGGATGGAACGTCATTAAAAATCTCAGAAGGGCTGAGCAGATTACCCATTTATAAAAAAAATTAAAAGAGGAAATAATTTCAACACGCACGCAACCTCCAGACAAACTAAAGACATACAGGAACCCCAAGCTACCTCTCACCTACTGCTTGCTTCTCTCTACCCCTCAGATTCACTGCTGTCCTTGTCCTTCACACTCCTTGTAGGGGGAAAAAAAAAAAAAAAAAAACAATCTATCACCTACTCTTGCATGCTGCTTTTACAGTTTGGCTGTAAAACAGGTGGGCAACAGAATAACAAACCTAAACCACAAATACATTTCCTAATGGCCAGTTCTTGTCCTGCTGCATCAACAGGAGTTTTTCCTCCTATGTCCCTATATGGAGGACTATGCAGAAATATCTGTTAGCAGGTAAAGTGATTAATTCTAACTAGTTCTTCTTTGAAATAAGTCATCTTGTATCTGCTAAACATAAGGAAAATGTCAAGGAGAGCAAAAGAATACTTTTGAGGAGTTTATTTCATGCAACAAAAATGCTAAAGGTCAGTCAAACCAGGCACTGTGCTAATTCCAGGCTTAAATGAACAAAATAATGTAAGGAGTGTTACTTTCCAAATACTGATGGGCAGCACACCAAGGTACCCTCTCTTACACGGCCAGCACAACCCTTCCAGTGCTGAAGCAGCTGCGGTCACTGCAGCAGGCGGCCGAGGACAGGACCGGACAGGACAGGACCGCTCTCCTGCCGCGCAGGTCCTCAGCCTGCTCAGACCGGGGACACACGCTCCGCGCAGTGCCTGCAGCCAGGGAAGGGGCTGGGGGCAGGATGGGCCAGTCCCCGTCCCCTGCACGGCCTCTGGTGCGGCCTGCTGGGCCCGGCCACGGGGGGCCGAGCTGCGCGACGCCGTCCCCTCAGCAGCAGTGCCACCGCCCCGGGAGCTGCCACGGGCGCGCAGCCACCTGGGCGACACACTGCCTCGCCGGCATCATTTCAGCGAAGCACAGAACTAGATTAAAGCTCTATTATTATTTTTATATTCCAGCTCAAACAGCTCTCTAAGCCAGCTTGAAGCCAAAGCCCCCACAACTGAGACAGTTCCTGTTGCCACAGAGGTACCCAAGCACAGACAGTACCCGTGCACAGGAGGTACCTGTACTTCGGTGGTACCTATGCTCTGGCTCCATGCAGTACCTCCTGAGCTGACACTGATTTGCAAATCTGGTTTGTGAGCAGGTCAGTTAGAAGCAATACCACATCCCTGAGGTCAACATGAGCTTGAGTCGGACCTCAAAACAGCGTCTGAGCTCCCAAATGTTTTTATCGGCACCCTCAAAGCCCTGCCATTTAACCTGCAAGCATGAGGAGATCAAAGCACTGGCTTTGATACAAAACAATGCTTATCTCCTTGGGAAGAGAAAACATGGGCAAAGGGGAAAAATGACAAGGTTTTTACATCCTATACTTTAATGTCACCTTTTTTCCCTCTAGACCCTCTCAGGACAGACAGATACTGTACTGGCTAGGAAATACCCATCCTCCTCCCTCCTGAGCGCTCACTGTTCCCGCGATTCCTTGCCCAGGCAGCCAGCCTTGCCCAGCACCCAGTTTCCAGCACTCGGTGCCCTCGTACTGAGCTCTT
This sequence comes from Nothocercus julius, assembly GCA_013398735.1. Taxonomy (NCBI): domain Eukaryota; kingdom Metazoa; phylum Chordata; class Aves; order Tinamiformes; family Tinamidae; genus Nothocercus; species Nothocercus julius. The sequence goes on along the minus strand of VZSV01000251.1, from coordinate 535,443 downwards.
GTCAGTCCCACCAGAACACTTGCACCAGCTGCTTTGGGAGAGCACACGTTTCTATGGCTCTAAGTTTGGCTGACGTCTTTGTGGCTGCTTTGACACTCCTCACCTCAGCTGCTGTTCTGCCTAGCTTGGCTCTCCCAGAGCAACGTGAGGAAGCAGAACTGCCTCGTGTTCACACACGGGTTTTTTCAGCCTCTCACACAGCCCTCAGAAAGCGCATGCATGTTGAAGGATAATGAGTCAAAGAGCTAACCAAGGTCACGTGCCTCAGGGCCCCTGCCCAGACGCAAGGTTTAACCAGCCACTACGGTTGCACTTGTGCAACATGGCCACCGCCGCGCGGCTACATCTAGCTGAGGTGGGACCGCTTAGAAAGATAACAGGGGTCAGAATAGAGCAGTGTCTGTAAGAATTAAGAATATAATTAGGTTTTATTTTTAAGTCTATGAAGTACTTCATTAATGAAGTACGGAAGACTTATGGCCCCTGAAAACATGTACTTGAAGAGTTTAATTAGAGTCACAAATTTACACATGCTAATATACATAACAAAATAACTTCATTCAGGTATGAATGTTTTCTTCCTCTACACTTTCATTATCTCTTTTGTACATGTGGCATTAAGCCATAAGAAAGCAACCAAACCCAGAAATTACTCCATATCTACAAATGCTGTAAATTATGTTTTCCATTTTTTCCATACTAAATGATAGTATTTGATAAAACTGTATTATCTCTAATGCATCATACAGACTGATAATTGCATATTTCAAAAAATGCACTGACCATTAGATTATTTATAGGATAAGATAGCTCTGGTCTTCTCTGTACATGAAAATACATCCCTATGTGTACACATCAACATGGAGTTTGCTGTAACTTGAAATGCAGGTACAACTGTTTCATCAGAGATGATATTATTATGAAGATTTTCAAATTCAAGAAAGTATTTAATATTTTTGAGACAAATGACCACCCAAACACATGTAGTATTTAAAAGTTTGCAACGGCTTCTATTCTGTGATTCCGTGAAATATCAATAATAATAATCATGATCATCAGTATATTATTTGTAGTTAAAAAAAATTGCGATAGCTATTGCCGCTATATGTTCAATAAATTAGGTATGTTCTACAATTTTTAAGATATGCTAATAACACGCATATAACAAGATATCCTGAAACAAATTTAACAATAGAAAGTTCTTCAAAAGAGCTGAATAAAACTAGATAAAGAATATGGAAAAAAACAGAACTGTAAAGATTACCTGATTTAATTATTAACGTTACTCGATACAAATATTTTTAAGCCTACCACATTTTTATTGGGATGAATCTTTAAAAACAAACTTTAGCAAACTTAAAGCAAAACTGAAGCTTTACAAACACTACACTGAAAATGCAATCCATAATTAGAGATGCCTTTTTAACACTCATAACTCTTCATGGCAAATCTACATTTTTTTATACTTATGATACTCATGGGAAGTGAACAGCTATTGATATGTATGTTTGTATATATATGCATATATATGTGCATGCATATGTGAAGGTATGTGAAGGTGTATGTATATATATACATATAACATATATATATATAACATAGGCACCACTAAAAAGCCCTTTAAATTATGGGACATATGAAAGTAGAGTCATTAAGACTTGTACCTTGTGCTGGCGATACTTGGTGATTCTGCTCCAAGCCTACATCTTTCTAGCTGATTAGCCACAATTTGCCTTTCCACTTCCAGTTCTCTGGTAAGTCTTTGAAATTGGAGCTCCTGAAATTTCAAAATAAAAAGAAAAGCATTCTTGATGTTAAAAAAAGGGTGTGGATTAATTCTGCAGCAATTAGTATCTTGTTTTGACTCCTCTTCACTGGAATAAATTATTAGAAGATTAAAGCGGGGATTTAATGGTTCTTTAGATCAATGCTTCATGCAAATACTAACTTATCACCTGTTAAAAAAACAAAATCAGTGTTCAAGCATTGGTAGTTTTTTTTTGTCCTGCAATTTGAATTTTGGTATCTCCTCCTGCTGCCACAGCCTAATAAATTAAGGGTCTGTAAAGTCAGACTCCATTTTCATCTATATCAGAGGTATACTGGAAAATACTGTATCCTATCCTTTCCAGATGCAAAACTTCAAATCCTAAACTACACTATGTTGCAACTTTAGTATTTAAAATTTTTAAATGTATTGTTTCAAAATGGTTGAGGGTAGTGACATGCTCTTTCAACATTTCTGGTTTCAGACTTTTTCAAATTTCTTGGTCAAAGTTACCAACCCTTCCCCATTTTACAAATGCTGGCTTTTGGAAAATAATGCTCAAAGCAAAACAGAAACAAGTGACTACTCAGAATGATCAGTATTAAAATCTAGAAAGATCTTCTATAAACAGAATAATCTAAAATCTGTATTATGTCACCAGGGGATAAGAGAGACCTTCTGCTTTACAGCTAGAATCCTCTTCTATCATTAACAAAAAATATGAGAGCAATAGTATTATTTTTCAAATTGGTGTTCCACATTCACTGAATGTTAAGTAAACTTTTGAATAATATATAAAATTAGATAAACTATATAATTTAAGAATCGGATGAATATCGCATTAAGTCTTACATCAAAGTAGCACAGAAGTATCTATTTAACTTTAACGAGTAAATTAAATTACTAATAAGCTTTATTTCCTGAATATATATCGTGCAATCATATTACATATTAGTTACTTGCCTTGCTGCATTATAGAAGTCATTTCAGTCATGTATTATAGCTAACAGACACTATTTTTTACACCTTAAACAGAAAGGAAACTTAAATACTTTATTTTCATTAATGGACCCTAAAAGAACTTCTTGCAGCTTGAACCTTAACTCTTCATGACCTTCCAGACCCTCTCCCACTCCAGCTCCAGGGACTTCACAGCAGCACCAGCACCACAGCAGCTGTGGCACGCTCCACAAACAGGAGCTGCCTTGCAGAGAAGGGGTAACATTTTCCCGAGCTCTCTGGTGAGACTGTTCCCACAGTCCCCACACAGCCTCGGTGGCAGCGGCTCCCCCGGAAAGCAGCCGAGGGCTGAACCAAACGGCAGAGGTAGCACTGATGAGCTGAGCCTGCCCTGATGGCAACAAACCCAACTTCCCAGGCCTGACTTTACCCTCCCTCCTCCTCTTTAAAACAGGACAAGTCGCAAGGTCAGATTTTTGGAAGCCACTGGATTTAATCTTCAATAAATCAAATACCCAGATATCAGCAGAGTAATAGTTGGGAGTCTAAAAGTTTATAATAATTTTTTAGACTACTACAGAAGGAAACACTGACATAAGCTTCAGGGAATAAGTAGAAAGTGCTCAGTCATTAAACATATTTCTTTGATGATAGCATAGATGATGAGTTCTTCTTAATTTAGAACTTAACTAAAACCAATTTGGGGTTTCTATATCAAGTAATACTTTAAGATTGCCCGGGTAATACTTCAGAACCCTAAGATAGCTTACTGCTTGTTTTGGGCTCAGGTAATCAAAAGAACCTAAAAAACAGAGAGCTATCTGGATTCTGCAAGTCCAAGCATGACACTTTTCCTTAAGGCACAAAGGATTTTTATTTTGAAGTATTTGCATGCTTACAGTAAAAACCCTTTCCTCTCGCGACAAAACAAAAGCACAAAACATGGGATAGGCAGGAGAGCAATGTGGTCCTTGCAACCCAGATCTTTAGCTGATGGAGCTATTCAACTGCTTGCCTACCATACAGAAAACAATCCCTTTCATCAGATTGGCATATACTGGCAAGCTTCAGAGCAGGAAAAGCTCTCCAAGTCAGACATGGAAAAAGCATTTTAGGACATACATCCTAAACGAGCCTCTTTTAAATGGGATTCTAAGGCTAAATCCTTTTAACCCTGAGACCCAATACAAAAGCAAGGTGAATCACAACCTCTGGACCATAAAGTTTAGGGGCCTATATACAGGCTAGAAAGCAGAGACAGTATGAGAAGGTTTTTACAACGTGTAACTGCATCCAACAGTGAAGATCCAATCTTTGGAATTTGATGGCAAGTCTTAACAGGACAAAATTTCATGTTATATCAAGAGAATCATAGAGTCACACAATACTTAAGGTTGGAAGGGACCTCTAGAGATCATCCAGTCCAACCCCCCTGCACACGCAGGGTCACCTA
>VZSV01000251.1:497528-530552 GCA_013398735.1 Nothocercus julius | reverse complement strand
TTCATAAGATTTCTCACTGCCCAGCTATCCCGCCTGTCCAGATCCCTTTGGATGGCAGCGCAGCCCTCTGGGCTGTCGGCTACTCCTCCCAGTTTGGTATCATCAGCAAGCTTGCTGAGGGAGCACTCTGTGCCTTCATCCATGTCACTGATGAATAAATTGAACAGGACTGGGCCGAGGACTGACCCCTGGGGGACACCGCTAACCACAGGCCTCTGACTAGACCCTGCGCCACTGATCACCACCCTCTGAGCCCTGCCCTCCAGCCAATTCCTAATCCACCTCACTGTCCACTCATCTATCCCACACTCCCGGAGCTTGCCCAGAAGGATGCTGTGAGGGACGGTGTCAAAAGCCTCGGTGAAGTCGAGGCAGATGACGCCCACGGCTCTCCCCTCATCTATCCAGATAGTCATTTCATCATAAAGAGGTGCATATGCATCCTGTCACTACTTTTTTAAGACTGTTATGTTTTGGAAAGAAAGTATTTAAAATACATCCTTAGCAAAAAATTAAATAGACAAACATATATAGTTTACTTTCCATTTACAAATCTGAATATAGATGAAATGGTAACCTAAAACTTGTTTCACTAGCAAGTCATTAATATGCTAGTGGTAAATGCAATGATTTTCAAAGAAATGTTCACATACTAAACCTCCTTAAGCTTTGAAACAAGTGATGGCATGATGAGGCCTTCTCCAAGTAAAAATATATTAGAAAGCATGTAATATATGTGATCATTTTTAAAATAAACAGTATTATGTTCCTTACTTGTAGTGATATATATAAAGATCACCCTCTGGTTAAGGCTTTCCTGTTCCTTGCTTTTAAATCAATATTTAAATAGCAACATCACTCATAGTGATATCATTTCTACAAACTATGCACAAAAGCCTCAAACTGCAAATTTGTTATTCCAAGTATTACTGGTGTTTTTTACTAGATGAGCAAAATTAAACAGATGTTAGCCATTAGCCTCTCAATTTGCCTTGCATTACAGAGGCATTAACAAAAATAAGACTGTTTTCTAGAATAATGTTATTGCATGCGACAAACACACATTTGCTTGCACTTGCCCTCACCCCGCACCATCTCTTGCGGCCTGACACTGTCCCCTACACCGGGGCCCTCACCTTTCTGCCCAGGGGACATTGTTATCATTGGGCCATGCTCTGTTGCTCTGTGTTTTGGAAGAAATGGGGTTACCAAACAGTACGAGCATGTGGAAATGTTCCAGAAAAGCTTTTTACAAAAGGCAAATCAACTAAGAGGGAATATATACCAGAAGAAAGAGGACGCAAAATGGAAAAAACAGTTACAGCAGTAGGAATCAGATGCACAGGAGAAGGAAAAATAAAATGCAGGCTTGTCAACATCTAGTCTGTTCTTGTCACAGCAAGTCTTTCCTAAAATATTACAGAATTTTAAGAGTTGCAGAAAACACTAGTTTTTATAGAGCAGAAACATGACAAAAAGTGGAAGATTTGCTGTGTTTTTCTTATTTCACAGCCGACCAAGAGGTGCATGGTCTCTCTCCTCTGCTCCATGAGAACTCCATAGAGCAAATTCTAATTTTGTAGCCAGAAAATAAAGCTCCACCAATTCCAAAAATCACCTCAAGAGTTTAGATTTGAGGATTTCAGGCAAGTAAAGAAGAAAAAGATTACTAAGATTTAACTGCAAGCATCACAGAAGAAGAGTCTTTTCTTTCTGCATCCTTGATTGATCTTCTAACTTGACATGGTATTTCTTGAATATAGCAGGTTGGTCTATGAAGTAAGAGCAGAATCCCTGTTTCAGAAATTATAGGATTTGGTTATGATTGGTAGAATGAGGCAAAAAGATGGGTATTTAGCACTGGACTGCTATGTGGCCTGCACAGAGTCCTTAGAGACAATTTTTCCTCCTAAGAAAAAAAAGTGACATATAAACTGGAATAGGCAGTTATACAAATCTCCAAAGTAACAAATGTTCCATTAAAAAAATAAAGCACATTGCAAGAATTCAAAGCTGGTGGCAGGTGCATGGATCACACTCCAGAGCTCTGCTTCTTCCTACTGACATTTTATCCTGCCTCCCTCCCATCACCCTGCTGCACCCCCGCCCTTAGGCTTCATTAACCATCACTTATCCTTAATTTCAGACCATAAAGTCAGTTCTGAGGTCTCAAATTCCCTTTGCAGTAGTAGCACTTTTTTTCCAGCAACAGATGCATTATCTATGTTAATGCTGCTACGTTCATACTCACCATAAAAAAAGAGCCCTAAAGACACCACCACCAAAAGCTTGCATCTTTTATTTAAGTATCAAATAGACTGAGGAGAATACAGGTTTGGGGAAAGCAAAGGCCGCCCCGAATCAGTGCCTGCCCGCAGGGCCGCACTGCTGCAGGAAGCCACTGCCTTTGCCACTCCAGGCAACGTCTCGGCACGGAGCGGCAGCACACGCTCCTCGGGCAGAGCATTCCCGTGCTGTGGCGCCTGCCACCTGCCCCCGGCAAAAATCACCATTAACTACATTTTGTGGGACTGGCCTGGGGGAGAGCAACAGGAGGGCAGCCACAACACCCTTTTCCACTCGCAGCAGAGCACGGATGCTGCACGACCAAACTCGAAGGCTGCGCGAGGGTGCAGAGCTCCCTGCGGCCCTGCAAGAGCACGTGCTGCCAGCAGGACGGTGCCGAGCCTGCCAGACACGGCGCCCAGGGCTCTCCGTCCACGCTGCACGGTGTGTGCTGGGGCAAGCTCACCGCAGAGGCGATGGGCACGCATGGCACCCATCTCCAAGATTAGCATCCTGGCATGTGTAGCTTTGGATCACAGGACGAGGTTCAGAGCTGACTCGCTGCTTCCTACATGTGCGCTCCAGTACAACGCAATATTGCAGAGCCCCAACACTGACATTTTGTTGAATCTGGAAATTCTTCTCCCCTGGTAACACGGTTGAAAGCGCAGAGTACATTCAGGGTGTTGAAAATAAATATCAGCTTCTTGCTGCCCTGTTGTGGGTGACCATCCTGACAGAGCATCAGGGAGCCAAGGCCCCTAAAGAAGCAGTGGAAGGTCCAACTGGCCAAGGGAGCTACGGCTGTGCCGAAGGGGCCCGACAGTGCCCCGTGACAGCCGCCCTGCCCGCCAGGACCGCGCAGGAACTGAACACACGAGGGTGTCCCGCGAGGGGCAGCCTGGCCCCACGCTCCTGCCGGCTCCGGGCGCAGGGCAGCGGCAGGATGGTGCTTCTGGCTGCAGTACCACAGGATGCACTAAACTGCTCAAGCTGCCAAAAGTCACCAGCTTGGTGCCATCTTCGGAAGTAACTGTACACAGACCTACATGATGCCTTCCCAACAAGAAGATTTTGGTGGCTGAGAGATTCGGTTTTCGGCTGAGCCACTTCCAGTAGTCCAAGAGGGACAAGGGTAGTGATGACCTAGAACGTGCCCTTAGCCGTGAGAAAGGAGTATTTTATTTAGAATTAGCTCTTCCTCCTTCATGTGCCATGTGCAGTGCAGGGCCAGACACCTCCCACTGCCTGTGAAAGTCCAGGGGTGCTCAGGAAAAGAGACAGTCACGTTCTGGGCGCTTCATGTCCCAGACAAAGACAAGGATTTCAAGCACAACCCTGGGCCCTTCTGCTCCCCTCACACTGCCGACTCCAGCACGTGCACTGAGCGACGCAGACCTCTCGTTTCCGCCCGCTCTAATTCTAAGGTATGTTCAGAAACTGACTACTAAAAAAATACATTGAATACTGTACTTTTTCCAACCTGAATACCCTATGATGCAAACCTCCACCAGACTTTCGAGACAAAACCAAACTTTTCACTGATCATGTTAGATTTTTTTTTCTTTTTTGGAAAAACAAAGTTTACTCGCAACACAACTGCATTTGCATGTGTTCAGTACTTCAGTATCTTCCAAAGTGAAAGAGAAAAGATAGAAAAATTGGAAAGGGTGAAAAGAATCACAGATTGCAGGATGTGAAATGACCCAGCTACAATTATCGGCTGATCTCACTTGCTCTGTATTCAACAGCAGCAGACCATTAAAGCCCTTAATGTGCCTATGCCAACATTGCTCACTAGCCCAGTAAAACAGTTTAGTGCTGCTCTAGCAGATGAGGGATCAAAATCTAAGGAAAATGGCTAGCAACTCATAGGAAACATATGGATAAGCAATGGCAGAGCCCGCAAGGAAGGAGCCACTCGAGGCCTGCACTGACTTCTCTCTGGCACGGCTCTCTTTGGAAGCTGTTGCGATACTTGAGGTTGTTTTAAATCGGTGCTGAAGTAACATACCCTGCTGAGCCAACTGCTAACTAGAGTTGTGTTCCTGTGAAGTAGATAGGCAGGATTTCAAGGATACCTAACAGCTCCAGGTAGGGTCTTTTTCAAGATTCCTCCACAGAACTAACAAATTTTGAAAAGAAAAATCAAATTCTACACTTTTATATTAATAAAGCAGAACACTGAATTTTGATGCAGGAAATGAGTTAGCAGTTTCACCTGAGACAAGGGTCATAGGAGATTTTCCCAGACTTGATTTTACCGAGTACAGAAATGATTGTAAACAGCAAAAATAGTAAACGTCAAAGTTAGGGAATAAAACCAGCAAGAGAGTTTAAAAAAAAGCCTCTTACAGTCACTCACCAAATTTTTTTTCCTCACTCATTCACTGCTTGCTAAGCAATTAAGAGAATGAGAGAGAATAGCCTTCGTTCAAAGCAGACGCAGATCTGGCCATCTAATTAATCACTGGGTGTATGCAAAGTCACACTTCTTTTTTTTTTTTTTTTTTTTTTTTTTTTTTTGTGTAGCTACCAGGAGTTCAGCAAGTTCGCAAGGCTTCGTTTAGATACCCTCTTCAAGTTACATATCTACAAAGATTACGCCGTACTTCATATCAAATTGCTCCATATCTGAGCTGCTGAAGAACTCTCCTCAACAAAGTACGCTGGTATGTAATTATGAGTTTGAAAAACACAATAATAAATCTTTTGCTGTACAGAAGATACATTCTCTCATGTTGCCATATCTCAAAAAAAAAAAAAAAAAAATTTTCTCTTAGGTCTGTGTAGAAAGAAAACTATGAAAAAAATGTTGAGAAATAAAGAATTTTGTACTTGTACAATGAACAAGAGAAAAAAGTAAAGCACAGAGCTTCTAATATCTGGTTCACTATAATTACTAAATAAGAAAAGGCTTTGCTCAAGTGTTAAACAAAAGGGAACACTTCAAGGAAAACATTTAATCACAGGTCTCCCGGGGTTTCCCATTCATGGGAAAGCGTACCAGCCATCCTTAATGCACCACCCCCCTTTGTAAGGGGAAAGGCAATGAAGAGCAGTACAGCTAGAGGACAAAACCACCTGCGCTCAGTCGGCTTTTAAAGTCGGAGCAAGCTTTTTCCGGCGAGACTTTTCTCTCTCTAAGCCCAATCACCAAAAAGGAAAGCCAAAATGCGAAACAGGAAATTTAATTCTGAATGATCCAGTCACACATTTGATCCTGCCAAGTCAGCAGCAACTCATTTTAAATTCAACAGCATGAGACTTGCATGCGTAAAGTAACAAATCTATACCTTAATCTTGAGAAGCACTTGGCAACTAGCTGGCTTTAACATTTCAAAAGAAATTACTGCTATAATGTTGCTTTTCCAATTTGTATAAGCATGCTATTACAGTGTGCAAATGCTCAGCTTACTTGAAATGTGAATGAGAGACTCTCTATAGAGCCAAACTTCTACCCAAGTATTCCCCAGGATTCAGTTTTCAGAAATAGTCACATATTTTAGTATTTAAGTTTTATATAAAACTAGTTTCAGCATTTCTAAGATGCCTCTATCCATAAAAGCATGCAAACTTCATAGTATTTTAGAAGTGAAACAGGTAGATTAGGAAAAAAAATAATCCATATAGCAATTGGAAAAAAAAGATAAAAAAAGAAAAAGAAAAGGACAAAATATGTTTCAGCTTCTCTACAGTTGAACAGTCTCAGGATTGCATGCATTCCAAATGGAAGTCCTCTAACAGAGAGACAACGTGTGTGTGCGTGCCCCAGCTTACACTAATACTAATTAGGGATGCAATTTCATGCTGAAACAAAAATGAAGTTCTGTCAGAAGAGCACAAAGTTCTAGAAAACTAAGTTCCACCACAGTTTGTGCTTTGTTCTGCAGCTACTATTTTGTAACATCAGAAATGAACAGATAGATTTTTCTGACTGATAACCTGTCTCAGGGAGGGACTTTACCCGACTCTGCTTGGTCACAGTGCTGCTTTCAGGTGATCTGCAGCCACGAGGAAAGAGGAAGCGCCAACGGACAGGCCGCGCCGAGCGCCCTACCCGGCCCACAGCACAATTACTGCGGCTTCTATACAACCCTAGCTATGCGTGCCATTGCGGGGGGCATTGCTTAAAGTTACTCAGTAAATTAAATCCTCCCGTTTCAGAAGCGCTGTAGTAGTTTAAGTACTTTTTGTTAAGTTAAAAACTCTGCACAGATCAACAAGTCCCAGTACAGATTTTTCTGTGCTCTGGCTCTGCTGCAGTAAGTGTGTCTAAAGCACTGAAATTCTAGCTAAGGTGGGGCAGCTCTATTGCACAAACACAGACTCGCTGCAGATAAAAGAGATTCCTGAGTAAGAGGAAGTTAGGCCATAGCAAACAGCATTTTAGCCTCTGTTCAAGCATAATAAAGTAAATAACCATACTGGAAAATATTCTGTTCTGGGCTTTTTGCCATACAGGAAGGGCGTTAAATGTGTCAGTGTCCACAATCAATATCAGCAGTAAAAAAAGATCTCAAAAGGCACAGTTTGGTCCTCAACACCTTGCTTTACCATCTGCAAGACAAAAGCACAAATTTCCATCTCCCTCCCATTCACTCTAAAGCGTCCATACATATTACATCTAAGCTATAATTTTGAAGTCTTTTTCACCGTTTTTGCCTCTTTGATCAGAATGGAGTTACTTAATAGTCCATATATTTAGTAGTCTTTCTTTGAACAATCAAGAAAAATATTTCTTCTGTAGAAAAGGGGATATTAAAAAATGCTTTTCTTATTACATGTACCATGCATCAGTCCCATATAGATACTGTGGTCATAAATGCATTTTCTGTTTAAACATTCACTGTTGCATTAAAATTGCCCCAAACTCACTTTAGGATGGCAATTGCAGCTATATAATTATTGGCAGGTAATTGCTATGAGTTACACTGCTGTAATTCACTGCAACGCTGCTCATCATCTGAGCTATGATTACAAGCATGTTCTCTGTCTGTTAACTGCAAAATAAAACAAACTAACTTAAAATCATCACAAGCGTATTTTAAGCAAACATGTCCTTTTTGACATGTGCAATAGGTTAAGGTTGCACAAGGCCGATTGCTGTCCCTCGCTCAAGATTACAGGCACCCAATTGGACTGTGACTATTTGTATCTCGGTAGCCTCCAGCATTAACATCCTTCATACTGAAAGATCTGCTTTATGCTTTAATATCCCTGAGACACTATTAGGGTTGCTATTGCCATCTTAAGGAGCCCTATTCAGATGTTGTAGTCTATATATTACAACACGACAGCAGATCATTATTTATAGATATGACACTGGAAAGCCAACTTTTCTCTCTTCCTTTTTTATATGAAAACAAACAAACAAAACAACAACCAAAAGCACCTTGGTTAGGAATTTTCTTTTTAAAACTGATGTTTTCCCTTAAAATAACATCCCAAATTAGACTGAACTTGATTTCAGATTTTTTTCTTCTATAGAAACTATAACTAAGATATATGTTCATACATATATCCATAAATATGTTATAGATTTAACATACAGTATTATTTTGATGGTATTTTATACAGCTAAAACTGAACTCAAAGCTCAAACCATTCTTTAACAAAACATAATATCTCATACCAAGTCTTTACCTGTGTATTTCTGTAACACCATATGGAACACACAGACTGGACAAAACCTATTTGTTCTCAGAGTTGCCTAAGTTTTACGCTAGCATTTACACCCTGAACCTGCATTTCAAGTCTGATTTACAACAACAGCTTAATGCACGCATTACAATGGATACAGATTATTATAATGATGCTTCTGTTTATTGCAACTAAATGTACCCTTTATCTTTGAATTCTGACCTGTTTCTTGTCTAAGTCAGTATTTGAACAACTGCAAAATATACCATGTTACTGGTAGGAAGCCCATTTTAAGAACCAATGACATTTCTTTTTGGAAATGCAGGAAAGGACCGTGATGGGCCCCTAGGGAGTTCAGTAGCCAAGGCAGAGGGAGCTTCTCACCCCCGGCGGCGTACCTGCTCCTTCACAGAAGCCAGGATGGTGGTGGCGGTCGCCTCCGCTTCGGCGCCGGGGCCGGCGGCAGGTTCCTGTGCTGGCGGCGGCAGCCCCTCCTCCACTACGGGGGTCTGCTCCGGGGCTGGCATTTTGCCTGCAATAAACAATGTTTTTAAACAGTTTATGTTTTGTGCTGGTGAGCTTTAAATTAACCCAAGACTTCAAGATTCCAGATTATTACTCCTGTCTTTGTTGTGCAAATTTTTCGAACTTAGCCAAAATTGAACAAAAATTTGTTATCATCAATATCAACATATGTTGCTATTCTTGTGCTTGACCCTCACAAATTTAAATTAGGATCACGTACGGAACATGAAGGCTAGGCAAAGCAGCCAGGCAGAATAGCGTTTTAAAATTATTGCAAAAATGCCATCTTGCAGAAGACATTAAAGGCAGCAAAATCCATGATGTCCATGGAATACTACACGTTTTAATATTACACTTCTAATGATCCTACCCCTTGATGCTTATCGTGTACACTTTCCAGCACACAAGACGGATGAACGGAACATCAGAATACTGCTTTGCTGTTGAGCACAAACCACAGAAGAGACTATTTTGACAACAAAAGTTTAATACAAATAAAGCTTCTTCTGCAGGTGCTGAGGAAGAGAAGGCTGGAGCAGTACAGGCAGGGCCACGTCCCCAGACTGTGGAGAGCGAGGCCGGCATGGCCGGGGTTGGGGCTCCTCAGTTCTAGGCTCCCCTTGCATGGAGGCAGCTCCAGCCCGTGTGAAAAAGACAAATTAGCTCTCAGGAATAGAGAAGCTGCTATTAAGCAACACTACAAGGACTACTATGACATGTAAATGTTTGATAGTTTTAAAACACCAAGTACAGGGTATTCAATTATCTTCTGGACATACACTATGCTTTAGCTTCCTTAGAATGGAAATAAAGCTCATTATGCCCAATTTTGTGCTTTAGCAATAAAAACTCCGCTCTAGATTGTACTGGACACAATCCTGGTACACCCAGAGAAGGCAGGAAGCCCAAGCAGCAGCTCACACTGCAGAGGGAGCTCGGAACTGGGGCAGGACCTGGGCCCTGAGCGTCCTCCTCTGCCTCCGGCCTCGGCACGCTGCACGCGAGGCTGTGCCCGACACACGCGCGGCTGGCACAGGTTGCTTCACCTGTGGCAGAGCCATTTCCCACTGGGCTGCAACACTGCAAGGTTCCACTTTGTGCAGAGGAGCAGCTCACTGCATTGACAAGCAATCGCTTCTGAAATCACTCTGAAGGGTCACTCACTTCAGGGCATTTTCTGCATCTTCTATTTGTATCTGCATACAGAGACCAGGCTCAAGTGCAGAGCTGTTTTGTCAGGGCACTCCTATGCTATTGCAGGCAGCCTTAATCAGAAAACATTAATGGGAACCAGAAGAAAGATGAAAATCCTAGTGAAAGAAACAGCACTTTGTACAGCGTCGCTTTTGCTGCGAGACGGATAACTGTAGTTCAGGCGCACAAGCCAGTCAAGCACCGTGGCCGGTGCTCCTCGCAAAGGCAGCACCGCAGGCTGCTAGCAGAGGTGGCGGCAGCCGCAGCGCTGAATCACAGGCAGGATCGCACGAAGCGCCGCGGGAATCGAGTGACATGAGAAAGCAAAGCGAGGCGCGAGCTGAAGGCTGCGCGTGCCGAAGGCTCCTGTGGCCGGGATGGCTGGCGCACGCGCAGGGATCCGCTTGCCGGCCCGCCCCATCGGAGCAAGCTTTATTGCTTCCTTACAACCAGCCATTATTAAGCAAAATCTAATATAATGAACAGCCCCGAGAAAACCTCAAGTCTTTTCCATAATTTTATCAACCCACTATTCACTGTGTTGGGATGAGAAGAGAAATAAATAAGCTCTCAACCCACCTAGAGTAAACTTCTGTAGGCATCCAGTCAAGAAAATTTACATCTGAATGAGCTTAAAGGCATATCAATTTCTCTGAACAGGAAACATCCTCAAAACTGAGTCTCTGATAATAATGCTCAGACAAAAACTCACAAAATTAGTTATTAATGAAGATGTCAGTGTTAACTGTACATCTATGCGAGTGCTAAAAGGTGTAATCAGAGCTATAACATTCCAGAAAGGCAGTTGTTTCAACTGCCGCTGTTTCAATTAACACATTTCTTGGCAGAGTAACCAATTCCCTAATCTTGATTTCAAGATGAGACAACTGTTGGCTTTGATCCTACAAGCATTTACGTCGGTGCTAACCCTGGCAAAAGGAGCATTCCCGCTTCCTGAGGCAGCAGGCACTGCCGGGTGCCCGGTGAGGCCCGTGGAGGACGGACGGTGACTCCGCTCACTGAGGCAAGTCAGGTCCTGGCGGTCACCTTACAGGAACCGGGAATAGCCAAGCGTGGCACGCACATCAGCCAGGTACCTAGGGGCAGAGCCTTACAGTAACTCCAGAAAGTAGGTTCATTACTGGAAAACAAACAGCCAATTCCCACCCTGCTAAAACCTCAGGTCAGTAGGTGCACTACCCACGTCCCGCACCACAGCCGCGCAGCTCCGTCCCGCAGCTCCCTGCTCTCCATGTCTCTGAATGTCTGTTCAAAGCCTCATCCTCCAAGATCTCCTGTGATGGTAACACAGCTGCTAAGCTGCAGACAGGACTGATGGGGCTCTGCCTTCTGCAAACCTGCTGGAGATAAATCACTCCAGGAAGGACCATGAAGATGGGACCAAGGAAGATAGGGCAAGGGGCTACGCACACTCATGGGCACAACACTGCCCTGCAAAAGGCAAGAGCCAGGTTCAGGCCCCTTCTCCAAACCCACGCTCAATGGCAATGTATTCCCCATGTCCAGAGAATAGATCCTGAGGACACGGAGGTCCCTGCCACCAAGGTGAGAGTGAAGGGAAAGCTCCTTCCTGCCTCCAGGAGCCACATAGAGGTGAGCTCTGCACCTCCCCAAAGCAGAGCCTGCACAGGTGAGGATGGCAGGGAGGAGAGGAGAGGGGAGGAAGGGCTGCCGCAGGTCAGGACAGCTCCCTCCTCCTCCTCCTCCCCTTCGGTGGGTCTGAAGGGCTCTGCGCTTCTTGCACGTGTTCTGTGTCTGCAGCAGCTGGTGTCCCAGCAGCGCGGGAGCCAGCACCGTGTGCGCACTGACACAAGGGCAGCTGCTACCAAGACTTAAAGGAGATTATTAAATGCCTATCTAGTTACTTGACTTTTTCTAGCACAGATTTTCCATTCAAAATTCCTCAGTCTAGATAGAAAATAGCTCCTAACTTCATATAACTGTAGTTCACCATTCCACATCTACAACAATTCCCATCATCTTGGGAAATCTTGGAAAATTTTCAGTCACCAACATGCACCCAGGGTCAGAAGTACATTCGGACAACTGAGAGGTGATCTACAACTTGTCCATCCATTAGCAGAGAATTTCAGAGACCGGACTTATGAAAAATGCACACCAAAACATATACAGCAACAACTATTTGAGCGTTCTGTTAGTCGCCGCTTCTATCTAAGCTGAAGTTATTCTGCCCTTTTCGACTGCTCGCCCTTTCAAACGTACCATTACACGTGCTCTCTTCCAACCTCCTACTTAAGGTAGCCCGAATTTCCACTCACCTTAAATCAAAGGCTTCTTTTTCTGCATTTAGCATCCAACTGGCATGGTGAATAAGGGGAAGGACACACAGATATGTACCTTAACCTGTACAGTACTACACACATGGTCAAAGCAAAATGGGGCGAGATAGCCCCACGTACGACAGCCCTAAATGAACCCACACCTGATGAAAGCTTATTTCAGTCAACAAAAATACATCCGAAGTCTTCTGAAAAGTCCCTGCTATAGACACCAAGAACTACATTTTCAATAAAAAAACTCCGACGTGGCCAGCACCTACAGAGACAGAAGATCTGCTACAGCCATTGGTGCAAACTGTGGCTGCCTGGGGGAGAATGGCTCGAAAGGGAAGGCGCGAGCGGCGGCAGCAGCCCTGCCCAGGGCTGAGAGCAGCCCGTGCTGCCAGGGACGGTGCCGAGGCCCCGGGAGCAGCCCGGCAGGAGCACAATGCTGGCCACGCAGCCGCCTTCGCTCCAGCCCTGTGCTCCTGCAGACCCCACCTCTGCGACCTCCCTCTGCTCCCGCTCAGCGGGCCCTACCCAGATTGAAGTGTTTATTAAAGTAGGCTACACTCCTTTCATTGCACGTGGAGATACTCACTAACGGAAATCATTCTGCTTTGAATTCCAGGGGACACAACTGCCTTGCAATTATTATGGCATTCTTACAATGCCTGCATGCTCTGCTCCGCAGTGTATCGGGGCCCGTAACAACACGGATGCCCTCACAGCAGCGACACTGCAGCACTGTCAGGAAACAAAATATTTCCATGCGAAGAGCAATTCTGCCCATCTTCCAAGAACCTCCGATTTTTGCTTTGCCACTCTTCACCTTCGCGTAGCACTCAGACATATATCCTTACGCTGCAGCGCGGGCAACGCTCTCTTTCCTCACTTTGCTGACGAGGTTGCCTCAGTGACTTCTGCAATGAAGTATTAAAGCCGAAACATTCATTACACTATTTCAATTGGCAAATATTTTATTTTTCCAGTACCCATGCCTGGCTAAATAATAAAACAAATAAATAGCAACAAAAAAGCTAAACAAGTTCAAATCTCTGTATTTGTCACGCAAATTTCTGTATTTCATTGTATTTGAACAAGTTCAAATCTCTGTATTTGTTAAAAAAAGTTTAAGCTAAATCTCCGCCTGCGCATGAGGAAACAGAAGTTAAGAAGGGTCTTGGAGAGACCACATGTGAACCCAACTAGCTCTGCCTTAATAGGGAGAAGCTTGACTAAGAATTAGCTTTGTTCTTATAACACCATTCTGTCATTCTACAATCTTCTTCCATTATTATTATTTTTATATACCTAAGGCCTGTATAATCATATAACTTGACAGTATTGTGAACCAAGGATGAATGAAGATCAGTGATAATGATCACAGCTGGTGAAACAAAAAGGAGAAACATGGAACGTTTTATATATTATGCAGAATTAAGACAATGAGGAAATAGACCTTCCATAGCTAGAAATAGGATGGTAAACAGACTACATCGCTTCTATTCTAGCGACTTCATTAATATTGCAGAGCTTATACGATTTTGTTCAATTTCACCTAAATTATCAGCAGAGAACAGTAAATATCTGCTAGTATTTTCCTGAATATTTCAGTCTCTAACCAAAATAGGCAACATATTACATATTTTCTCAGAAAATTGTTAAATGTTTCATACTGTGGCATACATCTGAGAAAATCCCTAGCATCAATTCCGAATATTGACATTCTCTCTTTGAAAGTGCAAGACAGAGGATCGGAAGCAGGGACGATCTACCTCTGCATTGGCCTGCGCTTACATTTTCAAACCAGATGTAAGTGTGCAAGAAAGGAAAGCGAGGCCATCTGACGCAAAGTCCGCAGTCCAAAGCACCCTGCGCTAGCTCTGAAAGTGGTGGCTTCCCCTTCCTCCCCTCTCCTGAGGCTCACTCCAACAGCCCCATGAAACCACGGTAAGCTGCACCAGAGCAAACCACGCCGCAAAAGAGAAGTTCTCCAACCCCCAGCTGACGGCGAGGCCACCTCCTGCGGCGCTGCCCAGCCTGCAGGGGCACAGTCGCCACTGCCCCGGCCCTCCCCTGCTGCTTGCAGAGGCTCCTCGGGCGCCACGGGGCGCGTAGGCCGGTGAGTGGCACTTGTGTCTCACCAAAGGTCAAACAGCTGCACAGCAGGGAGCTTCAGCAAGCTCCTCTGACACCGTGTCTTTCTTTGGGGAGCATGAGGGTATTTTTCTGAACCAACGCATCCATACAATCACTGATGCAAGGAAACAATGAGAATACTCAATTGAGGAGAACAAGAGAAACACAAATCACTAAGTCAGGTTTATGGAATGATGCTTTAATTCTCCTTTGTTTCTGCCAGTTTCCATTCCCCACCTTTTGCTGCCTCCCCTGTTACTCTCAGGGACACCCAATAGTTTCTCCAGGGCTTAGTAATTCCTTGCCTTGTGGTGTGGGCAGAACTCAGACCTTCCTGTTCTTCTGAAAGACAGCAAAAACAGGGCTTCCTATGGTTTGCTGCTCGTTTCCCTTCATATTCCTCCTGCTCCAATGACAGATGATTCTCCAGATTTTCTCCTTCCCTGTGCTCCCTGTTTTTCCAACCCTCAGCACTGTCCTGAAGCCGTTTTCTCAGGCCCCAACAAAAGCCCCCAAATTGACTGCAGCTAAAGAGGTAATATAACTCTTACGAGCACTGTCATCCAGGATAGACAGGACTGCATTATTGCAGGAGAAGCTTGAGAAAAGCAATGAGCAACGCACCTCATCATTAAAAAGTCACTGAAAATCCTCATATTTATATAGCCACAAGATTAACTAAAGCCACATAAGCAAATTGCTGTGAAAAGCAACAGATGCATTGCTTGAGAAATGTGAAATGCATTTAACTACTGTATTAGTCTCTTCCTCACTTTCTTTGAAAAAGTATTTTTTTATATATATATATATATTACATACATACGTGTGTGTATATATATAAAAAAAAATTCAGGTTCAAAAGGTTTCTGGTACTATATGCTTTTTAAAATATTAAAAACAATTACCCTCATCTTTGGGTAACTGTATTTTATTTTTTGCTACAGCTCTCTAGAAGAGGCAAGAGTTTTTTCTGGCCGATGGCAACATACTTTTGCTCCGTTCTAGCGAGCAGGCAAGACTCTGCATCCACAAAAATCCAGTTGCAACATGCTCACAAGATTAGTATTTTTATAGCTTTCGAACCAGCCATTCAGAAGAAGAGATCAGACAGGAATAGCAAGAAGGCCATCTGAATAAGCGCTTGCGATCGCATCCTCCGAGGCCCGAGGCGCCATTTGCAGCTCTCCTTGGAAAGAGGAGCGTTTGCCAGGCACAGGGCAAGCACGGGGAGCGCCACAGGGGCTGCATACGGACAGTCCCCGCACCCACCCTGCTCCTTCAGACTGCTCCACGCCCCATATTTTAATTTATTGGGGCACAGCGCTCAAAACCAACCCTACAGACTAGTAAGCACATCCCTGCATAGCAGTAAGTGTTCAATCTCATCACAGAACACACTGAGAGGGAGGGAAAATGTAGCATGTATCCCAAAGATTTTAATTTTCCAAGCAGGCTGCCAAGTGACAGAGACATTCCCCAGTTATTCACCCTTCAGAAGCTCGAGTGCTCAGTTCGGCGCTGGAGGAGCCTCGGCTAGCTCAGCTATGAAGTCACTCACAAGGAAGAGCGCAGAGCAGTACTATTAAAAACTGCAGCCGCCGAGTGACCGTGCTGAACGTTCGCTGAGCGCTGCTTTTACCAGATACTTGCAACACGTATGAGCTCCAAGCTTTCCAATCTCCCCTCGAAAAACCCTTACAAACCAGCAAACAGCTAATTAGGAGCAATTTTAAGCAAAGATAGAAACACTACCAAGCAGAACAAAGCTGTAGGAACTTTTCAGTTTCTACTTACATTTTCTCTGTCCTTCAAAATTATTACTGCAGTATTATTCTCTATATTATTGCTAGACAGAATACACACTACCTTATAGGCAGATATTTGTCAAACGGCAACATTATAAAACCAAATCTATTTTACATATGTTTAAAAAAAATGTATCTCAACATTGTTATACAGTATGTTTAAAAATGCATTATATAAAAAAAACTCCAAAACAAGAAATTTACAGCTTCAAATAAATGCTTAAAGACAGTGAAAGAGCTGCAGAGCTCCGCGCTGCAGTTTGCTCCCGCCGCTCTGGCCGCCGCGGCGTTTAAGGGACGCGGTGCAAGGCGCACGGCTGGCGGGTCCCGGCGAGGCCCCACCAACCTCCCGCTGCGTCCTGCCTTCAGCGGAGCAGCAGCCCGGGTGAAAGACCCCGGGGTGAGCGGTGGGGAAGGAGGAGTAACCACGGAAGGCTGTAATTAAAGCAGCGGTTCCCTCGTACTGCAGGGCACATCAGGCCGGTCGTGCCACGAGTGTGGCATTACCCATCACTGTGACCAGCCAGAGTGTGGTCGAGTAGCAAGGCAGTTACTAACGTGTGGTGGGCGACAGGCAGCGTGAGGAGACTGCACGTACCTATAGCGGCAGGCTCACGAGCAACAGGAGATGCCAAGCTCACAAGCAACTGCTCCTAACTCAGCCTGAGCTTCAAAAACTGCTCTTCCCGTTCTGGGCCTTAGGAAGTCTGCGTGGCCCAGAGGTGCCGGCTGCTCCAGCAGCGCTTGCCAACGCCGCCTGCCCCGCAGCACCTCCAGGAAGCGACGTGACGCTGTGGCCCGGCCAACAAAGCAAAGCAAGAAACACCCCAAAACAGAGCGTACTCATCACTACTGCTTGTTTGAAATTGCCCTCTGCGTGGAAACGCACGATCCTCCCCACCTCCTCAGGTGAAGTACATCTACCTCCAGGCATGACATTTCAAGTTGGATCGAATGAAAAGTTAGAGAAGAGCAACCAAAACTCTGCAAAAGCTCCTGCTGGAGCAGCCTGTGCTTAGTGGTGACAAAGACTAAGGGACAAAAAATGAGGACAACTAAAATATTAAATCACTGAAGGAAAGAAAAAATACCGATTATATTTAATATGTAAAGGTTACTATTATCTTCTTACCAACTAGCAAAGAATATCAATAATTATTAATACCTGTTACTTCTTCCTTGTAAATAGGTTACTGGGGTGCTTTCATGTCTTTCAAATTCAAAGAAACTTTATTTTTTAGGCTTTTTGATAACTATAGACAACAGAATGATTAATTGATTGCTGTTGATTTAGATATGCCTGACAATACTGGTATATTTAAACAAACAGACCTACTTCCCCACAGGAAAGGTTAAGACCTTAATCGTTTAGTTCTATTCTGCATTAATGTAAAGCTCAAAATCTGGATTTTAAACACATATCTACCAAAAGGAAATCCTCTCAATAACATGAAGCAGTTGAAAAAATACGAATTCCTTAAAAAAAAAAAAAAAAAAAAAAAAAAATTAATTACTGCTTTAGGGGATTTCCACTTTCAAACTACAGAAACCTGCTGTTGCTTGCACGATGCAAGTCCAGGAAAACATCAACATCACTACTCAGGAAATACATTCATGGATGACAGTGCCAGAAAACAATGCACTTCCAGGACTTGCAAGGTTTGTATGTTATATAATGCTTAAACAGAAAGCATAGCTACAGGCTTATCTTTCCATTTTTAGAATAAGCCTTGCTTTTGTTTTACGAAAATAGGTAATTTCCAATGGCTGATATTGAACTGCACTCCCACGCAGTGAGCAGCAAGGAGCGGGAGGCAGCCGAGCAGCAGGAAAGCACTCCAGCCAAAGAGCAGCTCCATAGCCCTCCCGCAGGATAGCACTAACACAGTCCTCTGGAGAGGAGGAATCTGCATGAACACCCGTGAGGGGAGGAATCTTCACAGACACCCATGTTACCGTAACGCAAAGTGGATATATCCATTACCTGTATCAGGCTACCTCAAACTGAAAAATTTTAGCCAAGTTTCCAGACATTTACCACTCATCATCTTTTCAGTCCCACAGCCAGCAGGGTAAATTGCACATTCCACCAGGATAAATCCCTAGCTAACTCCATTTTCTGCATGGTCTTTTTGAGAGATGTCATTTCAAATGCTTAAGTTTTAAAGCAAAGCTTTTGAGCAAAGGCACAGATGATGTTCTACAGAGGGTTCAATTATTATTATTATTTTTAAATGCTCACCTAATACTCTTTATTAGGTCAGTTCTCATATAACCAGACATGTGAAGCTGCAGATGGCAAAACAAATGTTCTCTTAACATGCTCAACAAAGGAGGGGCAAAAATAGGACTCAAAAGTCACCCTTAAACATCTCTTTCTAGAACATAACTCCGCATTTTTTTTGGTCAAAAAAAAGCACAATAAAAACATTACAAACAATGTCTGCATTTATAACCTCCTCTCACTATTTCTTCAAATAACATTTTTAAGGACATTCCTTACTTACAGTGACGAACCCAGTGGATGTTTGGCTTCGTTATGGTAATGCTGCCAGTTAACTCCAAATAACTCTCAGCACACCTTCCCATGTGCCGTAATATCTTTTTTTTTTTTGCTCTGTCTTTTAAAAATAGATTTCAGCTAGGCTATTAATGCAAACTTCACATCAACATGTCCAAATACGGTGAGGTGGACACACATGCACTCGCACACTAACTTATCCCATTTTTATCCCGTTTTAATTCTGTTATTGCTGCTTGTCAACATCCTCTCGTTGAGCCATAGGCAGGATATGCACCAACAATTTTGTCTGACACATGAAATAACCCACAAGTCCCGTAAGTGGCTATTTCCAGTGACCTTAGAAGACAGCGCTCACTTGCAGCTAAGCTGACAAATATCCATGTTTGTCCGCCGGACGGCTCCCGTCCCCAGACTAGCCAAGTGCCACAACTGTATTTGACACTCGCCAGCACCCTGGGCAAGAGCGGCGGCTTCTCCACCGCGGGGAAGGGCTCCCGAGGACAGGCTGGTCGTGCTGGGGTGACCACGCAGGCCAGGACGACCCCGAGCGCTGCAGAGGGATCCTGCGGGCCGGGGCCCGGCCGCGGCGCACGCAGCACGCGCCCCACGCTGGAGCCGAGGCAACGGACACCAGCTCCCTGCCCGCCACGCTCTCTGACCCCGCAGGAAGCCGGTTCCGGCACCTGGGCACATGTCACCTCCTTATGATGGAAGTTGTGGGAAAACACATGGACTCCTGGAGGATTCACTTTGCTCTGATACCAGGCTGCACCTTAAAAGTCTGAATGCATAAGCAAAATATACAGACAAGTAGTTTCCTGCAAGTATCCTCCTCTGTACTAAAATGGCATGTGTCATGTGGAATGAAACAAGAGTAAGACTTAAAACACTTGCTTAAACAACTATTTCAACTTTTAATAAATCTAAGGTAATGTGCTGCTTGGGACAATCAAACAACTGAAGGCAAATGGGACTGGTACAACTTAAATTCATACCACACACTATGTTTTGATTCAGCTAAATTGAAGCTTAGATGTTACTTCATAACCTAAGTTTGTTTTTAAAATATACTGAAAAAAAAAAAAAAAAAAAAACCACAAATCAAAAGAAACAAAGGCACTTCCAGCAGATTCCAGCCAACAGATGCGTGCTGGTCACAGCGCAATAGAGCTACGCTTCCCTTCTTGTCAGAAGGGCCCTGCTGCACCCGCTGCAGACGCACTCCCACAGACACAGAGCAGCGCTTGAGCAGCAACCGTCCTTCCCTGCTTCTCAACTGGCAACAGTGGCCAGAAGCTTACAAGGAGACGCACACGGAAATCACCTGTTCAAAGTTATCTTTCATTTTTAAGAAATGTCTCAAGTTCCACAGCTTTTATGGTAAAGCATCTTCACCAAAGTGAAAACTTATACCTGCTGAGATGACAACAGGAACTTCAGGCTGTCCATTTAATGAATTTAGACAAAGAAATTCTTACTTAAACTACTGATTCACTGCATCTTTAGAGCAGATTGTTCAGTGGCTCTTAAGCACACATTATCAGTGAATTTTACAGTCAATATATTGGAAATATAACAAAACAAAGTAAAATCCCAAAGACAGCAGTAGTCACACTACCACTTTTCAACTTGAGAGAAGTGTCCTCCTTGGAGATGGTTTTTACCCGTAACTGTCTGACAGATATGACCCTCTACCTGAAGGAGAGTAACCAGCCCGGGTACTTTTGGGAGTCTCTGGGTGGGGAGAAGAGATGAGGCTGGTAGAGGCTGCTGCAAAACCTGGCAGGAAAGAGCTGTTAGGAACAAACATTGCTGGAGACTGTGCTGCAAAGTATTTAACTCTTCTGGCCATTGAATGAAGCATGAATAATTGTCATAAACCGGGGCATAGGTATTTATTTCATAGATACGGTAGCTAAAGAGCAATTAAACCAACAAAAAGTTTATTTACTTGAGCTCAATCCTGACAGACATCACAGAAAAGTCAGTTGCAGAAATAGCCATGGACCACATTATTATGAACTGTTTTAAATTTTAAATGAAAAGACAACCAGAAGTAGCCAGACCTGTAGCTGAAGTCCTCAATTTCAGAAGAACCAGCCTTATTAAACAGGAAAGTATGTGGTGAAATCAGGCAGCCAAGCTGCTCACGAGAGCAGCCTGATGCTAGTACTCTCAGAGATAATCTGCATCCATCTAGAGAGGAGGGAGGGAGGGAAGACGTACACAGGTATGCAACACACATCTAAGCCAGCAAAGAAATACTCCTTACCCGGGAGCAAAGCATACCTACTTTAAAAAAGATAAAAGCGAAAATTCAGAGCACCCTAAAAAAGGAGGGTTCTGCACATCTAAGAAGCCTGAGAACTGGTGTTCTACAAGTCAAATGACAATGGAATGAAGTGAAAGGTTCAATCAAGCCATGCAAGAACTGCTAAAGAAGCAGGGAAACTCCAAAAGAACAACAAAAACACGTGGCCAAACGGAAAACACAGTCAGCAGTAGCCTGCTGGGTGCCTAAGGCAGAATGACCCCAACGTGGTCTGCATGTTCAAAGGATTACACTGTGTTCAGCCTGCTTATGGGAAAGAATACAAAAAGATAGTGTTAATGAAAAGCCCCATCTGGAAGGGGTTTTCTGCACTAGTAACACTAGGAATCAATTCCCTTCGGACTGAACTTGTTTAACATTGCCAAACACCCACAACTTTGGAAAGCACCCGAAGGCCATTTTTTCTGGCAGACAAGGAGGACTTGTAGCATTATGCAGAGACATTATTATGGAAGAGCCCAAGCAACCATCCTGCTGCTGTTGTGTGGCCAAGACAGCCAGGGAGAAGGCCTGGTTTGTGTGACAGGCAGCAAGGTTATCACAGAGGAGCTCCCCAGCTCTGCTGCGCGTGGCACCGCGGACGCCCGAAGACAGACTCCCCACAGCAACGCTGCGGCGTTAGCTGCACCTGCGCTCGCTGCCCATGTTCAAGGCTGGCTGCGCCAGTCTGACTCAATTCAGAGGCTACGGTGATGATCCAGGAACATAAATCCCCCTTTCTGACAGACTCTCTGGCCTTAAAAACACTGAACCAACATTATTGCCTTCTGTAAATTCTTTAGGATTAAAATTGAGGGCAGAAGAGAAATTTGAAATACAGAAACATCGAGACAAGACTAAACAGGTCTTAACTGACCATAAAGAAAATTACATTCTAAATTAGGTAGTTTCACATGACTGCAATAAGCATCTTGTCAAAGTGAAAAAAGCATACTGAAGTTAAATGTTTTGATAATAGGATTATTGGTGGCAATTTTTAATTACTACTGTAATTGTAGTGTTACGACACTTCTTATTGTATTGAATTGTGGATTCTTATTGTATTGGTATATCCAGTTCGTTTTCTCTTATGGCAAAAGGGTAAATAGGCATAGACATAAATTTATATCTGCCATAATGGAAGTTAACTCATGTGATTAAAATAGTTAAAATCAGGAGAAAGGGGCCATCTCCTCCAGGATGTGGTTATAGTCAGCATTGTTTTGACTTGTATCCTGTTAGCTCTTTGCGTTTGGAAAACGTTCAGGTCAACTCCAGATGCCAAACAAGCTTTAATCTGTAGCAAGAGGCAGTCACTTTAGTTAGGGCTCCTGAATAAAAACATACACAAATACCTGAATAGTAGCTGAACTCATTAATTAGCAAAGCTATCTCTGCATTTGACACATATCCAGAGCACTGCAACAACAAATGCCAAGTATTCCCGGATTTAAGACTTTCACAAGCAAACATTGTGGTTCGCACACAGACAGAACCGAGTATTTTCTACACACTCGTAACCTTACTGCCTTTTCAGCAACACGGAGGCGCTTACGCCATTAACAACCAGCAAGAAGGATTCAGCAAACCACACTGCAGCAGTCAGCATCTAACGGGGCCGTGATGGCAATCGACAACAGCAAGAAAAACAAAAAACACACTGATGTTTTGGGTAGTTTGCAAGATCTGGACCTGTCATGAATTTAGGTTACTAGCTGGACCCAACCCACCTACTTTGACACTTGCCTCTACTTGCAAAAGAAGCAAAAAAATAACACATGCTATTAAAACATTCAAGTTGTTTTCCTTTCGCTTCTGACTTTCAACTGACCTTGCAGGTACTGCACTGGTGCTCCATTTTTAAAGGTATAAATTTAAGAGCACTTAATTCAAGCCACTGTATTTCCCTCTGATGGCTTTAAGACAGACTCCACGTTTTATTTTTAGTTCACCTGAGACCAAAGGGAACAAGTTGGAAGGAGTCAAGGCAGCCAATGCGGCAGTTGGTCTGAGCAATCTGAACAGAGGAGCACGGGGGTAAAACCCACACAGGGGTGGCTGTGCCATGGGAAACGATAAAACTCCTGTGTGGAGGCGTTGCATGTCCTCTATCCAAGTAAACCTGCACCTGTAAATTATCATTCTATTTCTATTTGAATATAAAATACAAATCTATACACGAATTTTGATGGCCACATATTCTCTGAAGAGGTGTTTCTGAGGTTGGCCGAGACAGTCGCTGAATCTTCTAATAGACACTTTGAGATCAAACAGCTAAAACTAAAATGAAGTCACCCTTATTGTCACATGTTCCTAGGTTCACTTTCAGGATACTAGACAGGATTAATTATATTGAACACTAACTCTGTCTGCAAGGAACAGGAGAGTGGAAAGCCAATGTGTGCTTCAAACTGAAAGAGTATAGTCGTATACCCATAAAGTCATAACCTCATACCAATTTATGCATTTGATCATGCATCATCATCACATCAAACTTCCACATTCAGAGAAAAAAATACTCTGGTAAAGAGTCTAAATTTTGCACCATGCTAGGTTCTCCCATCAAGGACTTTTGGAAGGTAAACAAATTCACCAACACTACCGTGAAGAAATCTGCTCACTCTGCAACGCTACACGGAGATGATTAAATGCACAAAGATGAAGAAAGCATGACATTTGCAATAACAGTATATCCTCAGTTACAGCATCGTCTCCAGCGTGGATGGCCTTGTTTCCACCAGAGACTGAAAAGGTCCCAACAGCAATCAAATGCACGTCACGATTCCATCTACCCACAAGAACATAGGAAAAGCTTCATCGCACCAGATGCGAAATGTATCCAGCACAACAATCCTGACAACGCAATGGTAGAGGCTTCACACCTACTACTTACAAGTACTAAATAAATAATAATAAAAAAAAAAAGTCAAGTTGCCCTTGAACTTCTGGTGTAACAAGGTGTTTTTGCACCCAACATAAAAGTCTCCAGCCTAGCTGAAATTCTCTGCAACGGGCAAATCATTTCAGTCAGCTACAGGAGAAAGAAGCTAAGACAGCCTAGATGAGATCTCGGGGGCAGGGGAAAGAGTGGGGTTGGAGTTCATAAAATAGTAGTCTTATCTTCCCTTCCTCCAACATGTTTAAGTTTGCCCATCTGAAGACTTTGATGGGAGCTAGACACGTCAAATATTTTGAAAGAAAAGCCTAAGCAGGCAGGTAGCTGTGTGCCACACTCAGAGCTATAAAACACTTTTATCAATTGCCCATTTCAGTGAACCTCAGGGAAAACATTTATTATTATACAGAATCAATCATCAGCTCGAAGATGCTCACAAAGTACCAAAGACACTACCAACTCAGTGCTAGCAGTCATTGATTTTTTTACATAGAAATTCCTATTTAAATAAAAGAATGTATTCAGTTGTTGGATTCTAAGATCAAATATTTCTGAATTGCCATCAGGACAAAATGCACCAAAAGTGGTGGCATTGTCATAAATTTTCAAATATTGATATTTTTCTGAAACATGATCAATTGCAGCACATGCAAACCTTCACTCACAAAGAAAAGACACCTTATTCCTCAGCGTGCAGGAAGCATCTGCAGAGCAAGGTGCTTCTCACACTTCTCACTCATGAGACAAATTTGAGAGCAATCAAGCCAGAAAGACATTACACAGTAGATGTCAGACCGGGACAGAGAACATGGACCCACACCCCAAATACTGAGAAGTTGAGGACTTGGGAGATGTTCCTAAAAGCAACCAAAATGCCACAACAAGCACAACGCTCCCCCTAACCATTGCAGAAGTGTTTGATTGGTGCCAATTAAATACTTCTACTATGTGTATTGATGCATTCTGACATAAAAGCTGCATATAAATTAACCGGCTCACAAAAAATTCTTTTCCCTCAACCACTTCAATCCACAAAGGCTGGCATGCAGCTCAAACTAATCAATGAACTATTAATCAGGTGATACTATTAGAACTGTTGAAATGTGAATGTGTGAAAATAAGACACATTTGTAATAAAGCATCAGTATTGATTCCATAGCAAGAATTATCCAGAGTACTACCAGAGTAAAATATACTTGCGTCTATGTAAAAAAGTGTTTGCTCTGAATTGAAGGGAAAGCGTCCTAAAATAATAGCTATCTTTGCTGCCCGTAGCAGTTTTAAAAATCATGCATCTTTCTTCCCTCTTTCAAGTTTCAGTCTTTCTGAAATAAATGAATATTTACATCATGGCATATATAAATATAATAGTAGTATAAGTCAACTTAATAACACAATGCAATGAACTATATCACTAAAATAGCAATCACTCCAATTCAAATATGTAAAGGCTTTTTAGACCTAATGAATTACAACTTTATTAAGTACAAGGTAGTGGCAATTTACAACATGTTGTTTTAAATCTTTAAATTAAATGAATGTCAATAACCTAGTCATTATAATATAAATAAATGTATTCAAGCTCAATAAAATGTCTCGTCTTCTTATACAGTAAAAGTAAAATTTTAGACCTCATTTGGGCAAGAGCAACTGAGAATCATAGAATGCTTAACGTTGGAAGGGACCTCTAGAGATCATCTAGTCCAACCCCCCTGCACACGCAGGGTCACCTACAGCATGTGGCTCAGGACTGCATCCAAGCGGGTCTTGAAGGTCTCCAGAGAAGGAGACTCCACAACCTCTCTGGGCAGCCTCTTCCAGGGCTCTGGCACCCTCACCATCAAGAAATTTTTCCTAAAGTTCCTGTGGAACTTTTGGTGTTTCAGTTTGTGGCCGTTTCCTCTAGTTCTGTCGTTGGCCACCAATGAAAAGAGGTCACTCTTTTCCTCACTGCCTCCCTTGAGGTCCTTATAGACACTAATGAGGTCTCCTCTCAGCCTTCTCTTCTCCAGGCTGAAAAGGCCCAGCTCTCTCAGCCTTTCCTCATAGGGCAGATGTTCCATGCCCCGGATCATCCTTGTAGCCCTGCTGACAGGTAAAGTGCTCAGCCCTGCTGAGAAAGGTAAGTGTTTTTCCTGCTCCTTTCTAAGCAATCTGTATTGGCCAAAATTGAGTTCAGTAACTCCCGTATTCAGTCTGTCGTGATAATTCAACATATTTTAAGTTAGTGGATTTTTTTTTTTTATTTTGGTGTCTGTATATCACATAGAAGTCATTTTTAAAGAACACAAAAAAAGGTGACCATGTTCCACAACCATATTAGAAAGACTCATATTACTGGGACATTGATTATATTGGCACAGGCAGAAGAGGATCCTATAGTACTCAGTGTTTCTTCCAGAAGTTCAACACTTGCTGGGAAAAGTTTTAGACTGTCAACTGTAAGAAGCTCCTTCAAAGCCTTAGTATTCTGAGGAGAACTCTAAGCAAGGATTTTTAAGAAGTATTTTCTACAAAGTAGCAAATTTAATTACAATGTAGACTTACAAGTCTCAATGTATAGTGTAACCATAATTTATGCTAAGAAACAAGTACAAAATTCAATAAAACTTGGTAATTCTGTTTCCTTACTGCATAATCCAAATAGCTAGGAGGAAATGAACACTTATCGCACGAGTTTAAAAGCCACTCTGAAATTTTTGTCTTTTTTATTTTTTCATTTCTTTCAAATAATAATAAAAAAATCCTCAAAGCAGAAAAATGTCCTACATCATCTCACAGGCCGGTATCTTCTATATTGGCTAAAATACAGCATCAATTATTTTCTTTACCTTAGTTTTCACAGCTAACCTCGATGAGAAAAGACTGAGGCCCCTGCAGGTTCTGCTGGTGCAGCTTAGATCGAGGCTACATCAAACAACACAGGTCAACAGACGGCATCATTAACGGAAAGCCCAAGCAACCCGCATGAAGGCTGGTAACACTGAAGTCACGGGCTTGGTATCTTTCCTTCCACTTGTTCCACTCGTCTGTTGAATTTTGTCTTGCTGCTGATCAGCTCTGCTGGGCATGAATCTTCCTCTGCTTTGTAAACTGCCATGCCAAGCTCTGCTTACAGATATACAATCTGTATCACTTTGATACTGTTATCATTTTACTCAATAAGAAAGCCTGGTGACCTTTAAAAAGAAAAATAAGGTAAAAAGATTAACTGTTTTTCCCAAAGAACTGTCTCTATAGTTGTCTTGGTTATCATTTGACTTGAGCATGAGCCTGCAGAAGACAGTCAGCGAACACTACTATTATGCATATGATGTTTGCATACACAAGGCTGCCTACTCCAAGACTCGACTTGTTTGGACACCCTTGAAACCAACTGCATGATATATGTCTTGTTTTAGTAGAAGGTACGAAATGAAACTTCCGTTTTTAAACACATCACATGTCCAGTGACATGGAAGTGAAGAAGTTAGTATTTGTCTCGCACTGCATTGTTTCAAAGATAAGTGAACTCTTAAAGCTTGTAATACTTAAAAAAAATAAATAAATAAAATAAAAAAAAATACAAAGTAAAGAGTTCACCCTACATCTATTGAATTTCAGCAGATATCAGCATTAGTCTTGTTTGCAGAGACAAGTCCAGAAGGAAGCATCTTGGGATTTACATCCTGCACCTACAGTAGAACAGCAATGGAAAGTCTCCAAACGATACAAAGAAAACAAGGCATCTACGCACTGACCAAGGCATCCACACGTTATGGCTCTGTGTCATGCTAAGATACGTGAGCAAGTTTTAGTACCTGTGTTCCACCAGCATAGCCTAAGGGAAAATGATTGCAAGTTTATTAATTTTCATCAATTAGATTTACCTTTATGATACACAAACACATGATTATTCATGTTTTGCACAATAACAGAAAATTCTGTGGATACAAGAAGACATAGAACATGCTTTTGGAAAAGATTTCCTTTAGGAATGCTAAAGAAATACATTTTGCTGCAATGTATTTGGCAGGAAGAAGACAAAAATCCACAACAAATTGGAAAGTCTCCTATCTACATCACATTTCCAGAAGAGATGGCAAAAGCAAAAAATATTTATAGTAAACTAAGATACAGATTAGGTAACTTCTATTTGAATATACATAGTGCAAATGTAAAAAGCAATTAAGCACGTTTATGAAAGTTAAAATAAATAAAGTTAAAATAAGTTAAATAAAGTTAAATAAATAAAGTTAAAATAAAGTTAAAATAAGAAGCAGTATAGCATGGGGTGGTAGCGTAAGGCTTTCCACACCACTTCTGCACCTTAGTTAGATGTTGGGATTATGTTAGATGATAAACAGGAAAGTTTTTTTGCACCAAAACAAACAAACAACAACAACAAAAAAAGAACAGGATTTTTCAAATGTCTGTTCCCTGTTTCTTGTAGCCAAACATCATTTGAGAAAACTGGAATGTCTGGCACTGCTCCGTGCTGCTCCTCCCTTTCCTTTCCTCCCCAGATCCCAACTGCCACTTGCCCTTCCTGGCTGCAGAGAAGCTGCTCCCATCCTCTTGCATCCAACTCCATCGGCTTCCAGGACACCCCCCACCCACTCCCAGTGCCTGGGTTCAGCTCCACCAGGCCAAGTGCGGGCAGAACCTGGCTGAGGCCACACATGGAAGCGGGACAGGGGTGCACGGGCCAGGCCTGAGCAGACACAGCATTCCCGCCGGAGAATCCCGCATCTCATGCAAGGCCGCAGGGATGGCAGCATCAAGGGTCTCGCTGTGAGGCAGCGCGTGGGACAGGAGGACCAAGGGCACAGCCTGCACAACACGAGACGCGCCCGCTCTGTGCTCCCAGCGGCTAAAGGGTAAATTCTGCTAACTGCCCATAATTGCCACCTGTTGGTTGCATAAACAGTAAATACATTAAAAATCCACACACACACACCCCGACTGAGCTGTGCTGCAGAAAACAAGTTTCAGCTCATACACTTTCAAAGGCCTTATAGAACTCCTCTCTTCCTTATCACCTGCAATACTGATTAGAATATAGAATAAGTGTAACTTTGATAGAACAACATTTCAGCTGGAACACTCAGCACTTTTTACAAGCAGGGATCCTGCCACTAAGGGGAGGGAATAAAAAAAAAAAAAAAAAAAAACTCGGTTTTAGTTATTCCTTCAGGAATGGATCAATCATTCTCGAATAAAGTAACAATCCAGCTTTATTTTAGCCTCTAACATAACAGTATAATGAAAAATAAATGCAATAAATAGGAAGTTGACTGGTCTTGCAATTTCAAGTGCTAGGTAGGAACTTTGCATAATGCTACAATCATTAATCATCAATTAAAAGATGAAAAATAGATTTGTAAGAGATGGTCATGGAGACACCTACAAGAAAAACAGGAATTTCTTTTCTTTTAGTAAGCATAGTATTTAAAATCTACTTATTAGCAAAGAGTACTTTACTTATCTGTTTGGAAAACCAAAAAAGACAGCAGGAAAGCACTCCTGCATTAAAAGTATTCCCATTTATTTTAATTCCTGTTAAAAAGCCATCTTGCCTAAAAACACTGAAACAGCAATAATACCTTTTCCCAGTCTTCACAGAGCGGCATTGTCTTCATTTGCCTTTGAGAGAAGGATGCAACAAAAGGGAGCAGGAGGATAACCATGGAAATCCTCACAGAGGCGCCCGTATTCAGTACTCACTCCAGAGCGGAGCATCAGGGGCTAGGGAGAACCTGGAAGGCAGGGAACCGGCAGAACTGGTTCAGAGCACTGAGCGCTGGCGCCTGCAGTGCCAGAAAGGGCTTTCCAGGGAGCGGGGCTGGGCTCCGCGGGGCAGCTGTGCCGTGCCAAGGCACCCGCCTGAGCCCCGGCCCCACAGCAACCAACGTGCAGGGCCCTGCCCCTCACCAGCAGCCAAGGCACTCGAGCTCAGCCAGGTGCCTCAAAGGAGCCTTCTCCTTGAGCCTTTCCTTCCTACACAGCTGCTGGCTCCCTTACCTTAAGGGAAGAGCTCACCCAGCACGACGCTGGAGGAGCCCGGGCTCTTCTTGAGTCTCATGTGCCTCTCCCTCCACGGCGGCGAAGGAGCCAGTCACTAGGAGCAGAAAGAGAACGTGGTCGCGACAGTGAGCAGAGGAGAGATCTGAAACGTGAAGCCAGTTACAAAGACTTTAACCGACAAGAAACATCTCTGTTTTTCTGTGCTCACAGAAGCTTTGGGAAGGTCATTGGAGGAGCTTCTGCTGGTGGCATTTGCCTTCCCCCTTCCTCCACAACCTCTCCCCAGAGGCACGTGTATCACCACGCAACTTGATTAGGAACACAAAAACGCGACCCAAGGAATCAACACGTATCACCAGCCTGGGGAAAAGCAGATGCGAATCGGCAAAACTACAGGCCATTCCCAGAAAACCACTGCAGTGCCAAGGCCAGCGCTGGCAATGCCACACTCCTATTCACACGTTTGTCACAAGTCCTGAGGTACAACCGGAGCCCTCGCTCGCTCTAGGAAAAGAGGCTGTTTCTACAGGTTTGTGTTAGGCACTTAGCTCTGCCACATATTTACTGTCCATACACACGATTACTTGAACTGTGTTGCTGACGATGACTCTCCAAATCGCAACAGCGACTGTCACGAGCACTGTCCACAAAAAGAATCCCGTTTTGAGTCTCTGCATTCACACGCGCACAAAGTTACATTGGCTCCGTCTACTCGCCAGCTGGAGTTTAAAACAGCTCAGATTCCTTTTGCAGTAAGAGCAACTTACGACAACTTTGGAACGTGCTACCTTAATTATAGCAGACCAACCCCTTCCACCCAAACAAAGCAAAAAATCATGAGAACTCCGTATTTTTGAATGGCACCAACAGTTGCTGTTCAGGAGATGCACATACGCTTTGATACCAGAGAACAAAATGACTGATTTCTGCAGCAACTCTCACAACTTGTTTCCCATCAAATACTTGGGAAGGAAGCTACTGTTCTAGGTTCATTAGCTCAGCACCTTCCATATCATTTTTCTGGATGTCTACAGCACATGGACTCCCCAAACCAGTGAGGCCCAGGTCACAACTCGGGTTCCTCTCTTGCAATAAACTTACTGTTTGTAAGCGTGTCTGCATACGCAGATTGCTCTGGCTTAACTAACTCATCAGCTACGTATAAGTGCAGAGTCTCACACAGAGGAATTTGATTTTAACCGAAGGTCAGTAATTTGATTAAAAATAATAAAAAGTAACAACAGTTGAGAGCAATAAAAAGCACCGCTAAAAACAGACTCCTAAGTATTTTTTCCAGAAAATTATCCCTATCCTGATCACATTACAGCAATGACATTCAGGTAACAAACGCACATACTGTCAATTATAACAGCTCTGTTATGATTATGGAGAGCCCTGCACTAGTCAGGGCTTTCAGGAAGCACAAAAGAATATCAGAGAAATGCTTTCAGAAATTGTTTTTCAGTAGCAAAATTAAAAGAAAAAAAAAAAAAAAAAAGAAGAAAGAAAGATGATACTTGCAGAGTACCATTTTCTGGAGTTTCTTTCCCATTTCATCTGCTATAAACAATTTTCTTCCACAAACCACGCAGATTTCATATACCAAATACCAGACCCAGCCTATAATTCAGGACTACTGCTACTTTTACACTGCACATGCTAAAACTCAGTGTAAAATATATTTCAGAGGGCATTTTGAATGGTATTTTGCTAGTACACAAAGCTGCTAGGACAAAAGCAATGCATCGTGCCACCTTCCTTGTTTGTATTGTGATCCAGTTCATCTCTCCATTACAGAAGGACTGTGAGTTACTAATAAAAACAATAATTAAAAAAATGAACATGGAAAGGTAGGTAATGCTGTTGACACCTTAAAAAAGAAAACAACTAAAACAACAACAAAAAAACACACAGAATGAATACTCCCCTCTTACAGAAGAATATTCTCTGAAGACATTATCTCCAGCTGTGTTTTATAGCAAAATGTCTATTATTATTACTGCTATTTATCCTTAACATTTAGCAAGATAAAAGGGTAGACATCATCATTTTTACCTCAGAAAAAGGTCTATTAGCTGTCTACCTACATTAAAAATATGAAAAGTAGCTTATTTCAATAGCAAGGCAGCACTTTAGACAAAATAAGTTACCGTGATCCATCTTTTCCACAGACAAGTTATACTAACTTTTCATCTGCTCTTCTAATATCTACGCAAGATACTAGAGCACGTTAAAGCCAACAAGAAGCTTTTGTCCCCAAACAGCCTACCCCATGATAATATACAAAACTGAATTATTTTATGTCAAGGAATTAGACAAGTATCTTTGGTAGGTAACGATATTCCTATCTCAGTAAACTTTCACTGGGGAAAATACAGTTGAAAATACAGTATTTTAGTTATAGCAAAAAGCTTTACCACCCTTGCCTTCTCTCAGTCTTGAAATCATGATCTATCAAAAAAACTCATAGCACTGAAAGATTGAAAAGGTAGTTAATAAAATATTACTAGTGCAAACATCACCACACCTTTTCCTTCAGATAGGTAAATCTACGGGTAAAGACTAATATAAAATTAACAAGCAGCAAGAGATTAAAAAATTAGGCAAAGGTCCATGGACCAAGCTTAAGCATGTTAGAAATAATAGTTCTTTGAGATCTGTATATTCACTGAAGAGTTAGCCAGGAGGGGAATGGATCAGAAAGCATCCTGTACCTCAGACGTGTTTCTCTGCAGCATATGGAATCTCTGCTTTCCTCATGACACCCTCACAAACCCATTTTTGCCAGGACAGCCTGGGTTTGGGGGGTTTGGTGTCAGTGCGCAGCTCTACCAGCCATCACCTCACCGTTGGCCACAGTCCTGCGGCACCTCAGCCAAGGGGCTCCCTCCCCGCAGGGCGCTGCGGCCGTGGCCAAAGCAGCTCCCCTGGACCTCATGGGCAGCTCCTTTGGGCCTTGTGGGCCTTCTCACAGCCTCTGGGCCTCGCGGGCAGCTCCCCTGGTCATCAAGGGCCTCCTCACAGCCCCCTCGACCCCACAGGCAGGACGCCCAGGCCTCCTCATGGAACCATGCAGCACTTGGCCACGACAGAGCTGCTGGTCCCGCAGGCGGGACGCCTGGTCCTCGCAGGCCTCCTCGCAGCTGGCTGGAGCTCAGGGGCAGGACACTGGGCAGCCGGCTCCCTCACTGCAGGGCCCTGCAATGCGTGGCCACAACAGACCCGCTGGTCCTGCGTACAGGGCAGCTCAGGGTGCACCAGGCACCCCGCAAGCCACTGTGCCGGCCCGGCCAACCTGGCGCCCCGGCTGGGGAAGCATCACACAAAGACACTGGCTCTGCCAGCTGCGCTGCACCACGGCACCAGGGCAAGTGGCCACGGCGGCCCCGGCC
>VZSV01000251.1:436620-487212 GCA_013398735.1 Nothocercus julius | reverse complement strand
TCCTTTCTTTTGATACTTTTTTTTTTCTTTTTTGTACGAAATGGTTTTAAATTTAATTTTATCTTGCATTTCTCACATAAAATGTACAAAGAAATACAAGGAAAGTAGTACTCCTTTTGAAATGTGTGGATTTCTGAGAAGTTTTGTTTTGTTTTCTTGCAG
Organism: Nothocercus julius; assembly: GCA_013398735.1. NCBI lineage: Eukaryota > Metazoa > Chordata > Aves > Tinamiformes > Tinamidae > Nothocercus > Nothocercus julius. Next base: position 487,050 of record VZSV01000251.1, on the reverse strand, counting down.
TGTCACCAGGGTACTCCATGAAACTGGTAGTTCTAAATGTTATGTAACCTGATCGTCCTATTTTGGATTAAGTTTTGCTTAATGAGGAAATAATTAGATTATTATAGACAAAAAGGACCCTGTCTCTTTTTCAAATGTGCGGTTTTGGTATCTGAATTGATTTCGATGAAATCTGTAATTCTTTGATGAATGAAAATTTGAACGATACTTGCACTGTGGGGCTTCTCCGGTAGCTGCTCTGACACTGGATGGACAAAACCATTGTACTGCACGGGGAAGGGATGTTTCACTGTTGGTAGCTCTTGAAGATTAAAATGCTGTAAATGGGTGTCATTTGCAGATAGTTAGTTGAACCAGCAGAAGAGAATGGATATGATTAAGGGATAAAGTTGGTTATTTGTTTTCTCTTCAGTCTCTGTAATTCCTTGAGCCTTTTCCCTAGGAATCATTAGGATCACAGAGTTCCAGCAAGCCCGTTTGATGTTCCTTCGTTTGAATGGACACTCACAGTAGCGCCGCGATTAACCCTTCCTTTAGACTCCAGAATCTATGCGAAACCTCCACAACATTTCTAAGTAACCTCGAGGCCTTCAAAAGGCCACAGTGAAAACAAGGGGCTCCTTCTTGACAAACTTGGAGGAAAAAAACAAACAAACAACTATATCCATTCAAATCTGTAGCTAAAAGTCGCAACTGATGTTCTGTTAGAGATTTAAATGTCATCTGTGGTTCACTGTTGGTTTTTATATTTGAGTGCATATGTGCACTACTGATTTCCTCAAGCCCCCTCCAGGCCTGTACCACTTGCTGTCGTGAAGCTAAACAACATTCATTTGCACAAAATGCCCATACAAATTACACTGTCACCGACTATACTGTTAAAATTGTATTTTGTGTAGACATGATATGGCTGTTTATTACCGATTTTATGTTTATTAATTTGACTGATTTAACTCATGCTCAGAAAATGTGGGATAGCATGTCCAGATGATGGAACACCTTTCTGCTCCCTCCCAGGAAATCTTGCTATTCTGTTGGTAACAGCAATTTATTGGAGAAAAAACTGAAAACTCACGGCCTGATCTGCAGAGTTTCGGCATGTAAATGTGCAAAAAGGAAGCAATGAGGCCTAGGCTCCCTCAGAGTTAATGGTTAAACCCCGAGCTGGGAGTACTCCTATGGATAAATTACTGCCTCCGTGTCAGCAGCGCATGAGTCATGGCAAGCAGTGGTGATGAGGGCTGCACCGCCTGCGCTGGCTGCACAAGTGCTGACTAACACTTGTCCTCTTCAATTCCTGTTTAGATTAGAGGGAATGGGATCTTGCCTTAGTTCTTGGTATCCCCATATTTAAGAATTTCACTTACACCCACGCACAACTAAGTGATTACATTAAGAAGAATGCATTAAAGTGTCAATTGAATCGGGGGCATAATCCTACACAGGCTATTTATTACCAAAAAAAGAAAAAAAAAAAAAAAAAAAAGGGTTTTGAATTATAGTGGAGTACAGGAGCAGAGAGGGAGGGCTGGCAGCGCGGTGCGTTTGCCCATCTACAGGTTGAGCAGTGGCTGCTGCCCACGGCCAGGAGCCCCATCCACCCCGGCCCCCCTCATCCCCCCTGCGCAGGGGAGTGGCCAGGAGCCCCCTCCCTGCTGCACAAGGGGATGGCCAGGAGCCCCCTGTCCCCAATGCACAGGCCCCCAGGTCCCCGCTCCACTCGCGCCTTTTGCTTCCGATGCATCTGGGCCTCTCGCCTGGAGGCTGTGGCGAGGTTGGAACAAAGCCCTGGGACAGCGTCTGAGCTCCGACTTGGATGAACTTTTAAAGTAAGGAGAGGGTTTTAGATGTGTCAGTATTAAAGCAGAACTCAATTTAACTTGTGCTGCTTTTATAATTTGGCTTGGTGTGTTTTGTAGTTACTGAAGATAAAATATGGATTTAAACAAATCTTCTTTATTCCAATGTTGTTTTAACATCTTCAATTTCAGGCTTCTAGAGAAGTGAAGTCAGAAAATAATTTCCATTAAAAAGTTGCGATCAAATACAGATGCATGGTGTCACTGCAGAAAACAAACACATAGGCTGGAGGGCAGTAAACTTTTATTTAGTTAAACACAGTAGCCCTAAAATTAAGAAGAATTGCCAGGACATTTTTGCTCTGTCCCCTCAGATGTGCTCTCCTGGCTCCTCTTTGAAGGAACTGCAGCTAATGCAAGAAGAGAAGCTAATGCTGGCGCATGGGTTCTGTTAAAATGCTGACGTGCTACCAGAGCGTTGGGAGCACGGGGAGGTGTTGGCTGCTGGGCACTGGAAGGAAAGAGAGAGGGGGTAGCCAGGCTGCCTTGACGTTACTGCTGTCCATAGCTTTTTTTTTTTTTTTTTTTTTTAAAAAAAAAAAAAAAAAGAAAGATAATGCTGCTTCTGTTCTAAGAAGCTATAATTTCTGACCAAGCAGACGCAGATTATGGTGGTGGGTCCTGATCTGTTTAATATATGACAGTGGGACTAGTACAACAGCTCAACATGGAGCAGGAATGAGAGGGTTTGCAGTGAGAGGTGTGGGTACAATGGATCCATTCCCTCAAGTACTCCATATTTCCCATTAGCCAGTTGCTTTAGTCCTCATGCAAGGTTAGAGGAGAATCATCACGTAGTGTTCCTATCCAAGCTCGTCTGTGGCAGGAGGAAGGTTGCCTTGCCTATGGCCCAGGATCAGAATCACTTTCCAGTTTTGGTGAGCAACTAGGATGTTAGCTCCTTGTGCATTTATTTTTCTAAAGGCAAATGTGTCATCCTGCCTTCATGTTGCTCAGCATTTTGAAATCTCTGTAATCTGTTTTTTTTTTTTAATTTAACCTAACAAAATCTATTGAACATTTGAGGCAGTAATGGAAATGTTAACTGGTATGCTCCTTGTCTTTATTTGCAGTTGTAATTCCTGACCTTGGCCTCTTTCTTTTTAAATCCATGCTGTTGTATTTTGGCTAGGCACAACAGAACTGGAACAGAAGTGGAACCCCCATGCCCTGAGTTGAGGGGGGAGGCAGGAGAATAATCGGCTTGGGAATCACAGCGGGGATGGGAACTATGAGCTTTGTCATAGAAAAGCCTGCTCATTCTGTCAAGCATGGATATGGATCCTTATCCAAGCATGGATAAGCATAGAAAAGGTAGTTTCATCCATCTGTGCAATTATAAAACACAATATTCATTGGCAGAGCTCTCTAAAACAACCATTTTTTTCCTTCTTTTAGAACTTTCCTCCATATCTAGTAAAAACCAGATCTGGTGAGTCATTTCATTCCTGGTTGTCCCGCTGAACCGCTCCCTTGCCCATCCCCTGGCACTCCAGGCTGAGGGCTCCACGATGATAGTATCTCTGGCAAAAGCAGCATCCTGTTTATCACAGCGAGGTGGAAGGTGCTCCGTTTGTAGGAAGTTATCGCTCTGATTTTGCCATTAGTCACAAATCCTGAGCAGTCTGTTCACTCACGCAGTACTTGAACAGGAGGTAGCTTCATGTCTATTTAGTGCTCTTAAATATCCGAGCCAGTCCTGCTTTCAGCCTGTCTTTCCTTTTGAGAACAAATTTGAGCTTAAAATTCATTGCATCTAAAGTACCTGTTCAAAAACTTGCACTCAGTCAGAGGCTCTGGAGCGTTTTGCAGACTGCGGCACGAGGAGGAGCGTGGCCTTCGCTGGCCCTGTCTGCGAGCGTGGGAGCGGGGCCGGGCTGCCGGGCGCTGCGGGGCTCGTGTCACCCGGGCGCCTCCCTGGGAGGACACAGGGCTCTGGGGCACAAGTGCCAGCAGCTTCACATGTTCCCCTTGCCACCCACGAGCAAAGCTGTGTGTGCCCCGGCTGCTGCACAGCAAGGCTTGGCGGGCAGCGTGGGCAGCGCCGCCGCTACTCTCGTCCTGGGCAGCGTGGGCAGCGTCACCTCCACCCTCGTCCTGGGCAGCATGGGCAGCGCTGCCGCTACCCTTGCCCTGGGCAGCTTCTGGTGTCCTCTGCCTCACACCCCACCAGCCTGGGGCTGAGCAGGGGAAAAAAAAAAAAAAAAAAAGATGTTTTTGTTTTTTAACACCCCCCCATCCCTTTCTCTTTTAATATGAGTAATTGGACAGTGTTTTGGATTAAATATTCAAATGACAGGTATCGTATCTCATTTTGGTTCGGGATTCCTGGATGTGAGAAGTCAACACTATTGAAAACCCTTCCAAAGAGATCAGCCCTTCATACCCACGGCTTGGGCGGTCATGCAGCGTGTTGAACCCTCCTGCCGAGCGCTTGGAAGGGCTGAGCTTCCCTCTGCCCTGCGCCTCCATCCCTGAACACTGGGTAAGGTGTGATGAGGAAGGGAGGCTCCTGCTCTGCTGGGAATGGCAGCCGAATTTCCTCGTGGCTGTATTCTGAAGAATAATTAAAAACTTTACATGGTAAAAGGTTGGCCTTTTGGAATCCTTTCTTAATGGCCACAAATGACTAAATTTCTATATAAAGAATTAATCTACAGCTGTTGATTAAATGTCTTATATCTCACTGTAAATTTATATCCATTTGATTTTAATGCTGATTCCAAAACTAGGAGGAATAATAAAAGATCTCAGAACTTAATGAGAGCATTAACATAGTGAAAATTATTCTTTTAAAGTTATAAAATCTTATATTTACATGCAAATATTCTAATGATTGTTTCAACAGCAAAGGGAACAGTGCTGAAAGTCAGTATTAGACATTTTGAAATAGAAAATACAATGGCTTTTCTTAAAAACTACACCCCCACACTACTTGCAATACTTGTCAAATAGAGATGCAAGATGAAGTAAGCAGTATTTTGCTACATATAATTTTCTACGGCGTATGCTTTTAAGAATGAAAATGGAAGTAGATTTTATGCTCTCTGAATGTGCTGAATCATAGTTCTTTCAGTCCACTGTGCAGACTGAAATCAGCTGGGATTTCATCAAACTCCTGCCTCAAAGCCATGTGCTGTAAGAATGCTCTGTCAAAGCAGTTGGCCCATGTCAATAAAAAGTAACTCCACCATAATATTGATGAAAGTGGGCTGTAAAATTGATGGTGGATGCTTAAATGCTCTTTCTGGGGGCTAATGTTTTGATAAGAGGAAAGTCTGAAAATGCTTTGAGATAAATTGTATATTTTACACTACTGTACATTTTTTTTTTTATAATCCTACTGAAATATATATGCAAGTAGAAAGTTATGTGTAGATAATTTGAAGTGTAGATTAAGCTTTACCATGACAAAAAGGCCAAGGTTGCTGCAGATATGGAAAATCACATCATTTGTCTGTATGAATTTGCCCATGTTATAGTTGCAACTTAAAACCAAATAACTGGTTTGATCAGAGAAGAGTGGAATCAACAAAATGAATGTGCTAACGTTTTTTTTTTTTTTTAAACTTTCAGAGAGGATAGAAATGTGAATTTATTTACCAGGAGCTTTAAGAAAGCAGAATACATACTTACTTTTCAAGAGGGAAATGAACTTTCTGTTTTTTGTTTTTTAACTTGCAGGTACCTTAAATTTCAGTGATGATAACCGTAAGTGTAACTTCTTACCAATTATCCTTGTCAATAATATTCACAACAAATCTTTTCCAAGATTCCTCATTGTTTATGGAATGAGCACTTAAATGGCATATAACATTCGGTAATTTTGGCTTAGTGCAAGGGACAGTTTCATAGTGCTACAAAAATATGCATCAAGAAGAGCTGAGAGGTGTCACTTGGTCAGCAAGCATTTGCTGTTTCTTGCTTGGTGTGGGGGGGAATATTCAATGTAGAAATCCTGGCGGCCATTAATCTGCTTTGCCTTGTAACCTGCATAGTCAGTTAGTGCAGAATGAATATAGAACGTATGTACCACATGCACAGTAGTGTCTGCGTATGCTCTTAGGGAGGTAAATCACATTTCAGCTGTATCCGGGGTTTGTCTGCAAGGAGAGTGGAAGCCCTTTCATGGAAGTGCTGTCAGGTCAGTCTTTTTTACATTCTAGCTGCTGCTGATGGTTTCGCAATGCAGTTTTCTGTCATGAAGGCTTATTATAGCTCTAACTATCAGATATATTTAAGTGGTGGTGTATGATACCAGGTTGTTGGTTGCAGTCTCGCATTTTGGGTTGATTCAGATTAATAGCTAACTGCCAAAGAATTGTTCCCTTTCCCTCCCTCTGGCTGCTGCTCTTCCATTTTCTTCGTGATACATCGAGCTCTCTGCAATTTTATGGATAAGCAGGTTCAGATCACCAGAACAGCAAAAAAGGACTCCGCAAAACACAAATTCGTAGTTTTTTGTGGCTTCCTATTTGCTGTGGATTGGGCCGAGTGCCAAGCATGAGTGGCAGCAGTTGGCACTGTGTGCCAGGAGATGTGGGTGAGAGTGAAGCTGGGCTGAGGAGTGGGGCCGAAGGCTGCCGGCCGGCCCTGCTCCCCGGCGCTGTGGCTCCACGGCTGCGGGAAGAGCGCGCCTGTTCCAGCCGGTGCTGCAGCGCCGGGCGCCCGTGCGGCCGCGGTGCTGGTGCGTGCCGAGTAAAGCTCAAGTAAGCTTCAGGGACCTTAGAGATCTGAAATTATCTTACAGTTCTTATTAAATGCTAAACATCAAGCCTTACCCCGACATATTTTGAATACTAACCTTGATCTGCACTGCCGGCCACCATTGCTCATCAGGAGCTAATCCACTGACTGGGGTTGATGCAGAGGCTCTTAAAGCAGTGTACAATGATTTATACCTGAACAACAGTCTGTGAATATAGGAAAAAAGAGAGACCTTTAGAGAGACCTTTTTAGACTTTTTTTTTTTTTTTTTCTCCTTAAACTCAGAAACTCGATCTTACATTTGGGCCAATATGATAGTTAAATTCTGAAAAACCCAAAGCAAAGAACAGATGATCTCTTACATGTTAGTATTACAGGTTCATCAAAGAAAGAGTGTATGTCTTCTGTTTCTTAACTGCTAAATAATATTAGAAAATTATGTTGATGCAAAAAAAAAAAGTGAAACTTCTTAAAATGAAAGGTGAACCTGTTCAGTACCTGTCCATTACTAGACATCTTCTGTGAGATAATGGGTCCTGTCTCCTAGGAAAACAGTATGTATTTATTGCCTATGTGTTTTCAAATTATGAACATACTGTTGGTATTCTTAAAAGATCTGTTTATTTCTCCACAGACACTAAAAAAAAATGAATGAATCGGACTGTGGAGCATTCTTTAAAACTCATAGGATTAGCGGTGTAGGTATGTATGATGTTATGACTAGGTTTAATTGTTTCAGCACAACCTAGAATAAAACTATTTATAAAATACTTTGTGCAGTTATTACATACATATGGAGGCTGCTGTAGCATTCCAATTCCTGACATGAAAAATCTTTTCATTATGAGGTATCATCAGGGGTCACTTTGTCAATCTTTCTGCAAGCATGCAGCAAATGAGAATTCTTAGGAGAGGATTTTGCAGGATTTCCCTTAGCATTTTATATAGACCTCTTTGCAAAACTGTCTATCAGAAATATCATTTGCAGACATTCTTTTTTTTTTTTTTTAATAGTGAATGAAAAAAGAAAAAGCTTCCACTAATATCTAATAACAAGTTTTGCTGTTATATGTACCTAAAAAGGACTGGAAAGAAGAGGCCTGATTCCACAGGCATTCGTTATTCCCTTAATCTCTCTAGTTTATATATGAAGTTAGCGGTCATCTGCACACTGAAGTCTTACAGTACAGGAGCAAAAGTTCAAGTCTTTTCATTCAATATTATAAATGCATTTCATGTTTCAGCACTTGTTTGATGCAGAAAGTCATGAAAGGTTTTTTCAGAATCCTATCTTTTCTGTCTATGAGTAATATTTTGTGGTTTTATTCACATATATAATTTTGGGTAATTCATTCACACATGCGTTTATAGATGTCTATTTATATCTATATAAAATGTATTGGATATGCTTTCTGTTTTATAAAATAAAGTTTGCACCCTGTATGCTAAGACAGTGATTCTGGACTGTAATCTTACACGGGTGGACCTCAATGACTTCAGATTATTCCTCGAAGAAGAGTTTTTAATAGAAGATATGTACAAAAATGAGCAGTAGGGATTCAGGAGGAAGTTCAGGCTGAAGGAAAGGAAGTATATGGAAAGTAAAGATGGAAGTTAAACAATTCTGGATTAGAGATTTGGAAACTGAATTTTTCTTCTTGCCCTTCTGATGCATTTCCAGAGATAGACAAAGTAGAGAATTCTACATCAGTTGCAGTAGGAGCTGCAGGGAGGAGTTCAGCTGTTTTTATCCCCTGAAGACGATAGTCCCACCTTTGCTGTGCCATAGCGAGGTTGTCTGGCGGTGGAATTTGAAAAGACTGGATCATGGTTTTTCAAAGATCATGAGATTCATAAGCACCTCTCCAAAGAAGAAATACTGAGTTCGTAGTTAGCGATGTCTAGTGGTAGTTAGTGTCATTCAGTAGTACCTGTAGTAGTTACTGACTCTTTTCTCATGCATATGACAGGATACATCTACTAGCTTGACTTCTCTCCCAGGTGAACCTGATTTAGAAATTGTCGGGAATTGTTCCGGAGCTCAAGCTGACTCTTCTGCCATACCCTGCTGCTTGTGCATGTGGCACTGATGTTACTGCCACAAATGACTCTTAGCAGACTAGAAGTGATTATGAGGCTTTGGGAACCGTAATGAAGGAGTAATAGGCTTAGGTGGAAGATCTGAGTGAATGGTTATTCACAGGCTTCGGCTACTAGACTTCTGCTTCCTTGAACAAGGGATGTTGTTCCATGGGCTGCCAGACACGGCTGTAATGCACCTTGGAAAGAAGGGAAAAGCCATGTTCACGTGATATCCCGCTAATTTAGGGATGAGGACTGAAATTTAGATTGGGTAAATTTAGAATGAGTACAAAAGTCCACAAATAAAGTAACCTAAAGGTCTAAAAACCAGGAGAGAGGAGGCTATTTATACCAGGCTATAGGAGGGATACACTTTTCATGTAAGATATGTAGAGAGCAAAAATATTTTTTTAGTACAAGATTGAAACTATCACTATCACTGGCATAACACTGATTGATGGGATAATTCACATGATGAGAAGATTAATGTGGGAGAATACATGTTATCGAAGAGTGACATGCAGGGGAAAAAAAAAAAAAAAAGGAAGCCTTCCTCTATATAGGAGACGCAGACTCGAGTTCAGAGAGAATATCCTGCAAAGGGAATAGCTGGGAAAGCTGTGGAGTCTGATGAGAGGGGAACACACAAGGCTGTTTTAATTGGGGTCTGCTGTGGGTCGGTAAGCCAAGAAAATCTATTGATTAATATTATGAAGCTATATATCAGATTTCCTTAGCGTGTTTCCCTTTTACTGTTGACAAATCTTGTTCAGGCCAGATTTGCTGTCTTAGTTTTCTTGATTTGTTCTGTCACGACTGCTTCTCTGTCCTAGCCTCACTGAGTTTTAAGTGTAATACGTGAAGTGCCTGGGGTTGAAGTGACCATGCAGCGGAGGTTGCTGGTAGGCAAGGGACAGGAGAAAGACACACACAAAAGACACATTCAGTGTAGGACCCCTAAGTAAATTGTGGGAAACTGTTGTTTAGGACATACAGCATTCCCTTGGTGAAGCTTTTTAAAGACAACTTTTAAAGTTCATGGTTAAAGACTAATGTAGTTAAATCTTCATTGATTTCAAATGCTTTTTTTGAGCAAACTGCTATTTTTTGACAAGTTTTTCAAAACTGTCATAATCTTTCAAATACAAATGAAAGTGAACATTATAACCCATACTATATGCAACAGAAATGAATTATGTTTTTTTCTTTGAAATTCAGTGCCTTTCTTGTTTTAAGGAAATGCACTGTTTTCTCCAGAGCCTGCAGAAGTTCAGTAGAAAAGGTATGCCATTCTTTTGGTCAGAGATTCAGTCAGAAATGTACCTGCAATAACTTGTTTTCTGCTGCAGCTCATTATGTTTACCTGTAAAGAGTAATTTTAATATCTTTTAAAGAAAAATGACACGTATTGCTCAATCTGTAGATTGCAATAAATGGTAGTCTTCCAATTTATGAAATAGGAGTGCGTACACTGAAATGTACGTATATTTTACAAACATAACTGTTTTCAGTGAACTATGTGTAAATAAGCAAACAAAGTTTCTGCTACCATTTCTACCAGCTTATAGTTCTGTTTTGAATTCACATTCACCAACTACGAATTTTATTTTCCTAGAATCTTTTAAGGTTCTGATTTAATTTCTATGTATAATGTTTCCTTTTTATGATTTTAAAGTATTTCTCCAGAATTTGAAATGACTTTGTGTGTTTTATATGATAACTAGAAAATTTCGTGGTTCCTATGAGAAATGGACTTTGCAGCCAGAAGTATAAGCCTATTGACTATAAACATCTATATGAACTTGCTAATGAAGAAAAAAAGGCATCTACTAAAATTCAGTTAAAGGTATGTTGTCGTTTTTTTATTTCTAATGTTTTTGGTTTTTTTAAGTACAATACTCATAATTCTTTTTGTGGCCTCGAGGAATCTCAAAATGAGTAGGAATATCAGCCTGCTGTAGTAGTATTCATGGGGTGAAAAATGGGCGATTTTATCACGGTTAATGTTATTTTGACTTGGACACTTTCATGTCCAAATGTGATTTAAAAAAAACTTAGCCATTCTGTGAGTCTGTGATTACTTCCTTTACTTCATGCAGATATCCTTAATCAAAAGCTCTATTATTTCTTCATTGACTGGCAGTACAAAATTCTGCTGCATTCATCCAAGCTCTAAACCATTTTTTATCAGCTGTCTTCTGGTATTTCCCTTTTCTCAAGACTTCCCCAACAGAGTAGGTAGCAAAACTTGTATGCTGTAAGCTCCACATGCATTTCTCCCACAACTTTTTCTAATGTTCATTAAGGTCGTCATGAAGTGCTGGGTTATTCCTCCATTGATGTGGAACCAGATAGATGATAAACCAGTTGCGGACTATCTACAGAAAAATACAGAGCGTGTACAAAGAAGCTAATACTGTAGTAGTTATACATAAATGTCATTTCTGTTGTTGTATAATTTTAGGACCGTATGTCTAAGATGCACATCTCCTTCATCTTTTATTTCCCATTAGTTTTAGAATTGATTTGAAGATCACAGAATCACAGTATCACAAAATTGTTGAGGTTGGAAGGGACCTCTAGAGATCATCTAGTCCAACCCCCTGCTCCAGCAGGGACACCCGGAGCACATGGCATAGGGTGGCATCGAGGCGGGTTTGGAAGATCTCCAGAGAAGGAGCCTCCACAGCCTCCCTGGGCAGTCTGTGCCAGGGCTCTGTCACCCTCACAGGCAAGAAGTTCTTCCTCACATGGAGATGGAACTTCCTGTGTTTGGATTCTTTTTTTCTTATCTGATGAATATTAGTAAAGTAGACTTGCTGACTATCCTGAAAGTACAATGGGTTATTTTTGCCTTTTGAGTGTTTTGTAGGACAATTACATCCTAGATGCAGTTTTTCTTTAAGTGACTGGCTTTAGTGCTGATTTAGCTTTATTTATAAAATGGAATGGGAGTTTAGAAGGCAATCAAATAAAAATGGTATGTAAGATCTATTGATCTTTAACTCATAGCCTTTTGGTCCTGAGCTCACATATTTTTTAATGATGTGAAATGGTAATTTCATCGTTACTTCTTCTTTTTTTTTTCTTTCCTGTCAACCCAAGATAACACTTATTTGGACTCCTAAAGATAAAGTGATATAAGATATAGGAGACTGCAGAATGTTGTATATTGTGTTGATCACAGAATGTCTGTCTGAAGAATATTGTGTAGTTAAAACACTGTATAATTAAAAGTTTCCCTAGAAAGGGGATTTTATAAAGCTATTGAACAGATTTAAATTATTTAGAAGTTTTTATTTTTCTTCCAGGTTAAAAAAATGGAACAAGTTTCAAAAATTAACAAAGAGCAAACACTGTTGAAACAGCATCACCGAGTGTGGTGGCAAGAACATAAAAAACTGAGTGAGAGCAGGTAAGAAGTGAAGAATCTTAATTTGGCATTCTTAAGGAAATATTTCAAAAGTCAAAGTTTCTGGAGTGATGCACTTGGTTGAAAGGGACATGTAGATTAGGAGGAGAGCTTTGAAATGCTTGCATTGAGTAAGAATTTCTGTGAGAGTTTATGACCTACATCAAAAGGAGTCTGTAGATTTGACAGATAAAGGAGCGGAAGGAGCAGGGTGGATGTTCTTCTGCAAGTATTTCTCCATGATGGTATTGTAGTTCTATGGTTCATCTATCAACACCTGAAGAGTCTGTATTTGTGGGAGTATCAGAAGTTCTGGGATGCTTTTAAATTCCTTCCAAGTGTCACAGTCTGTATTCAGTTATGTGTAATCAGGTCATGGTTGGAAGAAAAGTTAATACTGTGCATGTCTGAGGATCATGCTAAAGGTGAATGAACTGCTGGTACAGCTGCATTTATTTGTGCTGCAGAAGCAGTTTTCTTTTGAATGATATGTTCACATATTTTATTTCAGAATTTTCTGAAAACAATACTTTGGGTGGCCTACTGCAATAAATTGTTCAGAAACGCTTACAAGATATGCTGCCCAAACCACAGGTCTTGCATTCTTGCTGTCTTGTATCAACTGACTTTGCATATGCAGCAGGTCAATGAGAGCTTGTTTTGCTCAAAGGAGGGCACCTTCCATATCATATTATTATCTAGATCCTGTACATCCTGTACCTTCCCATGCAGAGAATCACCCCTTTTACTTAGCATCTTCGCTTTGATTGAGTATTGGAAGTTTATAATCCTTTGAGAACTTAATGAATAAGAAATTATATTTTACAAAACCCACTTTACTACCTTTCAGACAAAAAGCTGAAGCAGATATACAGACTTTTCTTAATGAAGGAAGCCAAAAGTATGACTTTTTGGGGGATTTGTGGAACTTGGGTAAGAATTTTCAATTTACTTCATCATTATTTTTGGTGAGTTTTTAAATATCTGTCTTGACAGCTCTAAATTTTGAAAGTACAATGCCATGTAATATTGTGTGTATTTGAGAAAGCTTTATTTTTCATTTGGATATAGAGCATAAATTATCAGAGGAGCGGGATTCATACCAAACAAATACTGTAGTTCCTATCTGGCAACTAAGAGAGAACTTGAAATTCAGGCTATCTGAGCATTGCCCCTCAGAAGAATCTTGTCTGAAATATAAGTTCAATCCAGTTGAGGTGTTACAGCAGGTTGGTAATTCTGATTTCATTTTTACAATTTATTATCACTTTATTTTTAGCATTTTCATTTAGTTTTATATAGTAGTTTTTTTGTTGTTGCTTTTTGTTTGTTTTTTTTTTCTTCTTGAATTTAATCCACAGTCAGAGTACTTGCAGTAGTGCAAGTCTGCTTCAGTAAAAGAACAACACTGTGAAACTGGAAAGCAGGCTCTTTATTTGTAAATATAAACCTTCATATTATGACAGTATTTTAAAAATAACTGTTGCCTATTTTGTGATATAGATAGACTTTGTGAAGAAGCAACAGCAAGAAATATTGGAATTCCTTAAACTTGAAAGTCTGGCTTTGGAAAAAGAGCTTGAAGACTCTAAAACAAAAGTAAGGTTTCACACACACGCAGAATCCCCAGTACGATTGAGGTTGGAAGGGACCTCCAGAGATCATCTAGTCCAACCCCTCTGCTCCAGCAGGGACACCTAGAGCACATGGCACAGGGACACCTTGGTTTTCCTAGTTAGTTTAATTAGCAATTTTTCAAAGAAGAAGTATAACACAGAGTAGTCTTCTAAGTAGCCTTTTTATTACAGGCATTAGCACAATCTTTTGAAGAGAAAAGTGGACTTTTCCATAAAGTTCCTTCAGCACTGCTGTCTTTGGAGTGTCCCTGTCCTGATATGAAGACCTTGATTATTGATGAATATCGTAAGCTTGCAAGTGAATACTGGTCTAAGCTTCAGGAGATTGATCAACAGTTAAATGTCGTATATAGGTAATGGCCTCTGTTGCTGCTTTTCTTTTTTCTACTAGGCATAAAATAAAGAACCATGATGTGTTTTACTATCCATGAATCTTGCAGTTGCCTTTGCCATGAGGATTAGTTCTCTTTTCTTCTGTGTTGAAAATAGTTGAGTTGCTGCCTAGCTCTGTGGGATTAGATAGTCAGTAGCTGTTTGCATAGCTGAGAGAAATGAGACAGTCCTTTCAAAAGAACTCCTCTGAAAGAATAAGTGAAATGTTTTGTGGATTAAAGAACCAACAATGTGGTGTGCAGCAAATGTCCTCATTGCATGTGTTCATATAAATAGAAATGATTCTTTCTGTATAATTATACTGTCAAGTATGTTTATGTCAAAAAGTACAGTCTTTCTGAGAGAAATCTAGAAATATTGCTATGAAGCAGATCAACTTTCATTCTTTTCAAGAATTCTGGATTGTTGCAGTAATTCTCATCACAAAGAAATGTTAAAATGTACATAGCCCCATTTTGGAATAGTTTAAAGCAGAAGTAGTTTTTTCTGTAATAAAAAACAGTTTCTAAAAAGAACATTCATTTTAACATCACTATGATTATTTAATATGCTAATAGGATTAAATTTAGTTTTCCTGTTCAGACTAACCTGATTCCAGGAGAGCATATTGAGCTGGAGTTACTGGGCAAGTCTTGACTTTTTTTTACCCTTTACTGATATTCCCTTGGTTTAGCATCCTGTCAAGTTCCAGAAAGGATGGGAATGGGAAGGTCATTGGAGTTACTTTAAGCTTGAGCAGAAGCAACTGGGAAGAGCAGGAAAGGCCAGAAGTTTGTTTGGTAAAATGATAAACCTTCCCGCTTTGCTACACACAGCTGCAGTGAAGCCCTGAGATCTGTCACCACTGCTGCTGAATTAGTTTGAGGGTGCTAGAAGAGCAACTAGTGAATCCCCTAGTGAATCCAGTGTTGGATCCCCTTGAGAGTGATATTATAATTGACATAGCTTTTATATAAACTGTCCAGGTTCTTTACATAAACTGTAGGTTCTTCTCTCTCCATGTTATCTAAGACTTATATTTTATTTCTGTAATGTCCTAGCTATTCTAACATGATGCTTAAAAGCTATTCTGATATTTCCCACTTTTACAGAATTTGCAAAATAGCAAGGAGCAGATTTATAGCATTTTCTCTGCTGATGTCTCTGATCTTTTGTTATAGTTGCTTTTATGGAGCAATTTTTACAACCTCTATGAGAAAATCTGTGATGAATATTAAATCATTCAATACCTACAAAGACTTCCTAGTGATTTTAATTAAAATGTTTATGATCAATACAATCTGTGGGGGGAGGGGAACTATGTAAATATAAATTCCTTGATGCACAAAATATGTGTATTGCTAAATAGTTAACTCAATGCAGACAATATAGCCTATAAATGTAGCTGAAAAATCTATTTGCAATCATTTTTTATGGGTTATAACCTATGTATACATTTACATGCTATGTCTAAATTTTGGTGTTGAGCTAGCTGTTTTGCAGTTATAGTTCTGTAACTTTGAAACTTACAGATAAAATACCATGTTTGTAAGGGAAGGAAATTCCCTTGTAGGTATGAAAACTTGTGTGGTTTTGGTTGTACTTTGAAGGAATTAATTATTGTATCTACATATGGAAGAGAAAGGAATCTAGCAGGGATGAAAGCTGATAGTGGCAGTGGTTTTGGATCGGGATATGATTTCAGCCAAGAATGACTGGAATCGTAAGTGAACCATCAGCAATTGTCTTAATCATTGCATTTAAAGATAAATCTTAGGCTCCTTTCATTTGCTTTCTGTTTTTTAATGTTTTCCTCATTTATGTTTTCATGATTTTATCCACAACAATAATATTAAAAACATACTATCAATAAAAAGCAAGATTCTTGTATAATCCCTTGCTTCCAAGATCTGGTGTTTATAAAATATACAGTGCTTCTTTTATATTGTATAATTTGCAGGAAAATACTTTGAGTTTGAAAAAAGTCTTGTGATTTAAAGATTCTATAATTCATTGCCAGCTGAACTGATAATACTGTAAAAAGTTGAGATTTAGATTTTCTTGACCTCCATGTGTACCCGCTATATTTATTATTAGAGTCTAATGAAACATGCGCATTTATCTTCGTTGGTGTTTCCTGACTCTGACAAACTTTCCTTTACAAAACATTTTTACTCTTGTTCTTTTTTACTCTTGTATTACTCTGTTTTACTCTTGCATTTTGAAAAGCCGCCCAGCAGAACATGACTGTATATTTTCTTAATTATGTTAGAAGGTGGCCAGCCTTTCCCGGCGGGAGAAGGAGCTCCCCTGGGAGTTGTCTATGTTCCCGAGAACGGGCAAAGCCAAAGACTAGCTCTGAGTAAATGTGTTTCCAAGGAACCAGCTGTCTCCAGGTTGACAATTGCCATGTCTCACTTCTGAAACCAAATTAAGATTTGGGACCCTTCTAGCAGAGGCTGGTAGGTATAAGAAAAGCAAGTAGTATATTTAAAATATGGGTCATGTGTTCAGTCTTGTAAAACTTTGTCACTGTCCTGGCACTGAAAAAGTATGTTATTTTCTTATATATTAATGTAGAATTGTGGTTAGCACTTTTCAAACTCTTTTTACATAAGATCTTTCCTAGACTTTTCCTGGACTTTTACAAAACTTTAAGCAAAGTGTCATCTTGCATTGTGAAATTCGTCATGCGTGTGATGGCTGTGGACACGCAGGGCTGGATCACACTTTCTTTGGCTGTTTGTCTATGAACAGCCAACAGATCTTGGCACAGCTGCCAAACCACGGCACTGGCGATTGTGTGTCCATACTGACTACTTAAAATAAACCGCTTAAAGCTTTGGCTTAGAGCTCCCTGGAGTATCTTCCAGAGCCTTTAATTTGTGGGTCCTGTGGGTCCATCCTGCTCCTGAGTAGCACAGCAATTTGTCCTGAGGTAGCCATTAGGACAGAGTACAAATCAAAGGGATCTTGAGAGAGATGCAGTGGCTTGAGCAGAGGTAGATGCAGATCTGCCCTTGTAGTCGGCAAGCAGCAGAGATCAGCAGACTGGTTCTCCTGCCCACAGAATTCATGGTTTTCCTTTGGCTCATGTAATGAGCTGGTCATATATTTCCTGACAGAAATACATTTTATGAATGAACTTGTGTTGAGTATTAATACTCATATACAGCTGTGAGATTTCCTGATGTTATTTATAAAGGTATCTGTGCAGTTCTCTGTACTGCATGGCTGGAAAGACTATGCACAAAACCTCATATGCAGAACCAATTACATTTTTTCCCCACAGTTGTGTTCTTTCCCATATGGATTCTTATATCCCAGTGTGTTTTATTTGCCACTCAGGATGTAATATGAATCTGAATGACTGTACCTTATTTCTCATGTAGAAAAGGAGATTCAAGTTTGGCTACAAAACCTGCATGTTCAGAAATCTGTGAGGCAGATGGTTTCAAGAGCTGTGATACCTTTTTGCAAAATCTCATCACTGTCACCCCCATTTCTCACTACTGTCCTTACCCCCATTTTAGTCCCTTGGACATCATTCCTTTTTTATTTTTATCATATGAAAAAAAAATCAGTTCAGTCATTTATATTCATAGTCTTTCCTAAGAAATTTAAGTAATTGCCTATAAAGAAGCACTTTCATTGCCTGAGAATATCCGCTTTTGCCAATGCAATTCCACATTTTATGTTGTCTTGGTAATTGTCAGTAGCTGCAAATAAACTTTTTACAGGAGCTAGATCTTTTTTCTCCCCCATTTGGAAACTACTTCCATTTCTTTCCATGGTGGCTGGGATTTAATAGCAAACGTCTGGGTCCTAGAAATGGAAATGTTTTTTCAGATACGCCACCTAGTTTCAGATTATTCCTACTTCCCACCCATTTTTTCCCTGTTCTCTTCTATCTCACGTAAGATCAAGGGACAGCTAGCTCCATCCACTATTTTATTCATATCAGCATTGATGAGCGTGCACGTCAGGATCGGTGGATTAGTGCTCGCAGGCCCACGTGTCTCAGCACGGGTGGAGCGGAGCTCTTCCGTGTGAGCTTACGGGGCTCTAACGCGTCTTCCCCACGCAAGTAGCCGAGGCCCTGAGGTCGCAGGAACGTCGTGGGCAGCCAGCGGGGGCTTGAATCTATGTCACCGTCGACGCCGCAGTGACTGCCTGTGCGGACACTGCGTACGAGTTAGCCTGCCCCTTGTAGACGGCATTTGTCTGGTAAGAAATTGGGCGCTCTTGAATTGCCACAAGATTTGTCACAAGATTTGCTACGTCTTGTGACTTATTCTAGAGCTATGCAGACTGCAAACCTTTTTCTTATCAGGAAAACCAAAGACACAAGTACCAGCGTATCCTATTTGTATTCTGATTTGATACTACTTTTAGACATTTTGGGGTTTTTTAGTTCATTTTCTATGTATCACTTCCATCTTACTCTGTTGCTTAACAGAGGGCCAGCAAAAAGTTAGTGCTTTATGTTTTCCCCATAAAAACTCTTTCCATAGTGGATTCTCTATATACAATGCAAACATTACTGCTGCAGAGCACTCTGAGAGGTTTATAGGACTGATGGCTTTAATAATATTAGTTTATTGAAGGAAGGTAGGATGTGATTTCTTCTTACCTGGTCATCTTCACTGTGTGGCTGTCTGCATAAAGCCAAGGCAAACTTTAAGTATTTACTCAAAGGAAAACAAAATACAGAAAAAGTAAATAGGGAGTACAGGAAACACAGTATGCACAGCCCACTAAGGAATATGAGTTTTAATATTTCTGCTTAATGTGGTTATCCTTATGTTGCTACCATGCTCATAGTGCAATAATGGTTCTGTGCTGAGCACTTTTGTTATAACAAGCTAAAGAATCATTTTCTTTTCATGAAAAAAGATGAAATATTTGGGGGTGGGGAAAAGAACTTTTGATCACTAACTGTACCTGCAAGGATGGGAGAAGGATAAATCCCTCTTTTCTTCTATCTGATTGTTTCTAAGACCACAGAAGTAAAACCAAAGGCCATTAGTCTGCCTAAAAAAGCCTTGTAAAATGAATACTTTATGTGAACATAAGCCAAGAAAAGTGGATATTCATGCCAACTTATAACAGCAGAGCATGCCAGTAGAAAAAAGGTGTTTTACCTGTTATCAGGAGAGCAGTTGCTTTTGTCTGATGATGCACTACTTGGAAAACTGGTTGTTAAAATGGAATATTGTATCTTTGCATTCCTGAGCTATATCCATAGGTGAAGTGTTCAGTTCTTGCAACAAACAGGTCAGGTCTAGGGATATTTTCTTTCTCCCTCCTTCAGTGTCTCAGAATATTGTATAATGTTGATTATAGATTATTTCTACTGTCCAAAATTTTTTGAAGAGAAATTATATTAAGCCAAAGTATTATTTTTTTTAAATACCTGTATTCACTTTTTGCTCTTCAGAAAGAATACTACTAGACTGTATCACTCAATCTAGTTTAATATTAATTAAATATAAGCATCTCACATAAAAGCAATTTGGTCCTCTCTTTTTTTTAATATCTGATATTTCTACCTACTCAAGGATGAAATGGTCTTAACTTCTTGCTGAGTATACAGCTGTTAAATACACCACTTGTGGCTGAGGAAGTGCAAGAGCTGCAAAAAGGTGGAGGCTGCAGGAGTGTGGCGGTGGAGCTGGGGGGTTAGATTCATGTGATTATCTTCTTTTAATGTTCTCAAGGCTTTTAGCCAGGCTCACGGCTTTGAAAACAGGCCTCTGGTCTCAGTAGACATCTTGTTCTGATTCAGTGCTGCTTCTCTTGCATTAATGCTGATAATGAAAACTTGGCATTAATCCCTCTATGGTAAGGTTCAGATTGAAGATAAATTCTAAGCTCCAGTCCTGTGGTACTCTGCTTTAGTCTTATGTTACGTCTTACTATTCTAATGTTCTGAAATACATGAATGTATATTGGTTATTTCACCTCTTATTTTAACTGCTGTAAAACTTACGCTTTGATGATACTATTTTGACTCTTATTAGTTTGTTTTTAAACTAACCCTTTTAGCCACATGCAGATATGAGATCATTTTACTGATGCTCAGATAGAGGTTTTGATCTCTTTCTTTTTTTCCTGTATTTTCTATGTAGCATGACTATTCGTTAATATAGCTTACCTGAGTAAAACAGTATTATTTCCTAATAAAAAGTCAGTGTAGAAAAGGAGCAGTTAACTTAAATGGTTACACAATAATAATCATGTTAGAAAGTTGATATAAGTGTTTTACTTGTTTCATTACAGTAAATTTCTCAGCTTTGATCCAGTATCAGGTTTGCGGGGTCAGACTGGTGCCATCAAGTCCCCAATTAGATCCAACCTCCTTTTTAAGTTTTAAATTATATTGGGGATTGTTTTGGATTTCTGTAGGAACATTAACTGGAAAGAAGATGATCAGTGGGTTTATCAGACTGTTATCAATCAGTATCCAAGTGATCTTCAGAGAAGAAGGACTTTGTACCTCAATGTTTTGCAGAGATATCTTCCTCACAAATCCAGACAAGATCTGGTCAGTGGTCTTTTAAATACTAGATCAATTACATAAATTCTTCTGTGTAGTGTATAGTGAATATTTGTATTACAGAATTGTTTATCAAAGCTTTTTGTAGTAAATTTTCTGAATTCTAAAATGTATTTTATTTTGAGCAGGAAGAGTGGATATTTCTGTCTTTAATATGCATCATCCTGAAAATCTATTATTTCTTCAAAATAAGCACCATGGGAATTTTATAGTTCCATCTACCCTTACAGGCAGATTCACTAAATTCCTTTGCTAGTATTGCTTTTGCTGTCAGGGTTTAGAGTTATGTCTGGTTCTCTGGTTCGTATTTTTATGAGGAAGTACAATATTGTTACACTGTCTAGGGCTAGATATTTTAATTGGTCTGTGGCACGTGGACATGAGGAAGGATGGAAAGTTTATCTCCTTTTATCAAGAAGTTACTATTGTTTGCATAATGCCTTTAAATTTGATTGCTGATTCCTTTTATATTCCTTAATGAAAACACAGTTAACGGACAATTCAAGGCCAGATCACGTTACAGAGAGAGTTGGAGTCTCTTTCTCTCTGCATGTGTTTTAGACCACTATTTCCTTATGTTAGAATAGTGCAAAGGGCTGTTAGTGATGATTATGTGTAGCTTTGCCAGAAATGGATTGTTCTTGTGGATTTTAGAACATCTGCATGTGAGAGCTGGGCTACATAATCATGTATTTTGCATAATGTATATATATATAAAAAAAAAAGTCATTAATTGGCCTTCATAATTCTTTGAAGTTTTATTAAAAGTTAAAATTCCTAAATTTTGGATCATAATACTGTTTTGAAAGGATGTATCTTAGTATATGTGTTGGCATGGTAAATTCAGAAATGTTGAAACAGTACTAAGGATCTATTCTTAAAATATTTACTTTATATTGGCATAACTGAACTTTGATCCTTTTATTTCTGCTTCCCTCTGACACTGGGCAAGTGCTGAGTACTTGATCTAGTGGCAGATCACCAGAGATCTACTTTTAGAAGAAAGAAAGAAAAAAAAAAAAGAATAAATTAGGATAGCAAAAGTAAAGCTAATTCTCATCTGTACTATATTTGTACAACTCTTGAGCGGAGCTCTGTTTGTGGAAAGAAGATCATAAGTAGCTTTGAAGAGCCTCATTTTGCAAAAAGTGCTCAGTATCTCCAAAAATGTACTGAAAGTAAAGTATCTAACTTGCATAATTTTATTTCTGTGATTTGGGGTAAGAAGGGGCCATTGCATCTCGTTCAGATATTCATGTTCCAAACCTGCAGTTCAGAGGAGAGCGTGGGGGTCTCAGGGCACTGAAGTGCTATGTGACCTGAGAGCAGGAAGGGCTGGGCTGCCACCAGCGCCTGCTGACGCTGGGAGGCTGCACTCTACATTTCTGGGCCCTAGTGGGTTCCATAGGAATTTGTTTTAATAATAGTTAAAACATGGTGTTTAAGGTTTGCAAAAATATCTAGAATTATTTTTTTTAACATGTAGTTTTTAAACACTTCTGAAATGTTTTATTTTTTTAGGTTGTTCATGAGAAAGCTTGGGATCGTTACCTTTTCACTAGGAATCAACGCAAACTTTTAATACTAAGCTGGGCTCAGGCTAGAAAAGCCTTTTTAGTGAAGGCAGTGACAACTGTTGCTGAAGCCTCTGCTGCCCATGAGACAGAATTAGTGCTGGCTAATACCAGACGAAAGCAACAGGAGCTCTGTGCTGATCTGAAAGCAAAGGTAGGTTCAACTATAAATTCATCATGTCCAAGTCTGTTCCTTACTGGCAAATTCAAAATGAATGAAAACTTAGAAGTGTGTTTACGAAAAGAAAAGCTAACTGAAGGCAGCTGTCACAATTCTGTTTTTACTAGCCTAATTTAAATGTTTTGGGTCATTACAAGAACACCAATTACAATATGTTGGCAGCGTCTTTGTTGTGTGAAGCCTGACCTGCAAATTCCATTGAGGATGTTCCGTTTCATGACCGGCAGGCATCCTTGTTTCATGCTTGTTTGATCATCTCTTCAACTCTGTTTGTCTGTCTGTTATTAAGACTTTGTTTCCATCTTACCTAGCACATTTTAGGCCTTAATATGAATGTCATACTGTGCATGTAATCTCTGTAAAACTGCAGTCGCATTTAATTTGAGCATCATCAAAGTGTTTGAATTGGATTAGATTTCTGTATTGGAGCACAAAATTTGTTCTGCAGTTTACAATATGAGAGAGTCTACCTAAGCTGCCAGGATGGAGGTCTGTCACTAGATCCTTTTGGTTCTTGTTTAACCTTGATAAGTCATTTAATGTTTTGTGCTTTGGTTTCTTTTTCAACAAAATGGGATTGATACCTATGCCATGTGAGGTTCACTTCATAAATGCTGTTAATATTGGAATGCTCAAGAGTGGCAGCTAGAGAAACCTGCCCCATTCATCATCACTATCACCGTTCTTTTACATTAGTTTTAGTCTGTTTTCAGAGCAATAATGAATATCTGTCTTTATATTTTGTAAGGCCTGAAAAAAATAATCCCATAACTTGTTTGGCTTTGTTACGAAGATTCCACCTTCTGAAAGGTGCTTTACTGTGTTAACTGGTAAAAGGGGAAAATTACTCTTCTGAGCATGCCAAGTCTGAGCTGCTCTTTGTGATTTTCCATGGGCACAAAAATTTACCTACACAAGCATACATAGAGTATTATTCTCACTTTACTCATATTATCTTTGTTGGACACTTGCCTTTCAGTGAAATATAAGGTTTTTGGGTTTTATACAAGTAGATATTATTAAAAGAGTACCAGTGCAGACCTATACTTAGGGCTATGTTCTTCAAAATAATAACTTATGATTGCAAAACTATGAAATGAATTAGAATGAGGTTTTCTGAACTAACCATCCTTTTTAGATCTTTAACCTGATGCACTTGAGGTCTCCAATCCTCCTGTTCCTCGCTGCAGAAGCTCAGGGAGTTTTGCTGTGAAGTCAGTTACCCTTCTCTTAGCGGACAGTCGTTCCCCCTCTCATTCTCCTGTAAAAGCAACAAGAGAGTGTTGAATGTGTTACTTTGACTCTCATGCTGCTTAAGGTTCTCCCTGATGCACTGAATACAGTGAAAGTTTAGATTCTGACCTCCTGTTTCCAGTAGTTTCAAACTTTTCTTGACTTAAACCTATTAGGTCTATGCTTTTTAAGGGCTGCTGTCAGTCACAGGTGACTCTGTTAAAATGTCGAAAGTTTGATCAAAACAATTCATCTATTTCCCCAGTGAAGAGGAATGAAAAAGAAGTATCTTTTTCATTAAAGAAGGAAATCATTGTGACCTTACTTTGAAGAGCTCTGCAGCTGAAAGGGTTAGAGGATGAAAGCTGAACTTCTGCAAGGAACTAGTGATTTTTCTGCAGAAATGGCTTTGAGTGTGTCCATATTTTTTGTGTGGATTTGACAGGTAAATGCATTAGCTCATACTTTGCACAGTTGTAGTTCTTCCAAAGCATGCTACTAAAGAGCGTCATGCAGCTGTAGGCAGCTTCAGCAACCAACAGATACAAAAGTAACCCTTAGTCTATTGAATTAATTTCAAACTGATTAAAAAACCATCCTCAAATATTATGAAGATCTATAGATGAGGTAGGAAGTGAACCTGTTTCAGTGATGAAATGAGTATAGAGCTGGAAAGCAGAAAATAGGTTTGTGCTCCCACTCTTCTTTTTTTGCCATTGATTGACTTAATTCTGTACATTTCAGTGAGCTTATTTCCAGGAAATCTTACTCATATGACTTGCTCAAGGGGAAACATAACTGTGGCTTGGTTGTGCTGTAAGCTCTAGCTGTGCTGGAGAAGAGCACGCGTCCTGCGTGCAGGACACGCCAGTCCCCTTGGTTACACCTGCCCATCTTGGGGGAAGGCATAGCACTTGTATGCCTATTTTACAGCAACTGCAAAATTAAGTTAAGACACACATTTGTTGCAGAATCTACACCAGGAAACAGTTCTAGAAATGCAAAGTTCTACTGAAATTGGATATAATTTGGTCTAAATTGGATCTATTTTGCAGACAGAATATTCAGAAATACATGAATATAGCAATGGCTTGTTTAATCATCTGTCACTGATGAAGACTGGGAGAAGTCTGGACTCCGAATGTGACACCTCATCTAGCTGCTCAGTCATGGAACCATTTAACTTGTTTAACACTTTCTGCTGAGCAGGGATATCTTATAAATTTCTAGACTTCTTGGAGTTTATGGGGGTTTTTCAAAAAAATTTATTTCTCTGGATGTGAAAATCTTTATTCCTAATTGTTACAGATTTAGCAAAACAAAAAAGAAAGAAATGAAATTTCCATATGTGAGAGACTATGTAAAGTATTTTTATTGTATTAATAATCACTAATACTACCTAGTTTTTATATAGATCTTTTCATCTGTCAATCAGAAACAATTTTTATAAGGGATTCTAGTATTTTCTTTTTTACCTTTACACTGGTAAAGCAGTGTAAAAGTGAAACTAGAACCATGTCCCTTCAGTCTGATTCTTTACACTCAGGGAATACTTCTGAGCATCTTTTACCTTAAGATCACAGAAAGTTTTAGTCCTTCGGGATAAATTCTGAATCTTGCAGATGGAGGAAATGACACGATCTTGGTTTGCGAGCAGCAAATAGACCTGTGGAATGACGAGAAGAGAAGGGTGCTTCTCTGGGGCCCGGCGGGCGCCGGGCGCCTGTGCGAGCGCTGCCCTGCCGTGCGAGCGGGTTGTGCTGCCGTCTGTGGGGCCGGCGTTCCTCAAAGGAGCCGCATCCCGGTTATCACTGCGAGGCATTAGAAATGAACGAAGGAGCAAAACAATGAATAAGTAAAATGCTAAATGTTAGCAAGCTGGTTGATTCAGATTTGTAGTCCCCTCTACTGCCGCCTATTACAGCTTGGATGAGGCAAGTGGAAGGAAGGCTGAAAATTTCATGGCAGTACTTAATATATGGTAATCTTAGGGTATAGATTTCTCATACCTCAGATCTAACATGAAGCAAAGTTGGCTGTTCACTTCGGAGCTGGACTGGCAAAGCCTGGCCTCTGCCTTTGACTTTTTATGTTCTCTTACCCAGTTGCAATGCGTGAACTCCAATTTCTTCTTTACTCCTATCAGTAGACCGTACGTGCTGTGGTGGGTGGCTCCCCTGTATTGATTGCTTGGCACTAAGTATGTCTTTGTTTTTGTTTTACTTTGTGTGTTTGTTTAGCTCCCTAGGACATGGATTAGATCTTGCTCCTTTACTTGACTGCTGAGTTTGGCAAAGGTTTAGGAGCTTAATTATATATGAGACCTACATGTATCTGTCAAATTTAGTTGAAATTGTCCAATGATCCCTGAAAGTACTTGGGCGTAGATGTTTAGACAAGCAGATAGATCATCCAAACCTTATTTTCTTAGGAGAATTACCTTCCTATCGGAGCTAGGGATCAGGCAAGCAAGCAGAATAATTTGCATTAAAAATATCCCAAAGTAGTAAATATTCAAAGGAGCTGTTCATAAGAATGTAGAAGGAAATAGAAAAGGTAATAATATATGAAAGGACAGCAAATTTAGGTAAATAGATGTAAATAGAAATATAGTTTAAGGTTATGCACATGTGAATATTTAAAGCAGTCTGCATAATATTTAAACATGTTAATAAGGCGTTGACATTCCCCACTGACGAGCAAAGAGCAGTTCTGCATTGTAGTGACTGATGAGAGAGGAAATTCAAAGACAGGCCATGAAAACTAACCTGACAGCCTGTTGTTTGAGCAGAGATGCTGTGACAATATTTTTGCCCCAGGGCACTGAAGCTGATCTGATACTGGACGGCAAGGTTTACAGCCGGCGATCCTAAGCCTTGGGACCAAGTTTCTTAACTAAAATGGAATGTGTCTTCTTACTGGTTGGGTTGGGTTTTAAAGAGGGTTTTGGTCAAAGTTCTTCCCCTGTCCTGCCCCATATCTCTATCAGATTTAAGTATTTTTATAGCTGAATAAAATGTCTACCATTCTATTAAAGACCCAAGCAGTTATATTCAGCCTTTTTCTATTTTTTCAGATGGAATTTTATAGAGGAAAATTAATTCGAGTAACAGTAGCCTTGCTTTTCTTCATTATTTCCTGTGGATAAACTATCTAAAAGTATTGGACAAAATCCAGTAGGGATGTGAACCTTCTCTGTTAATCTCAGAAGATAGCTGCCTTCTGACTGTAATTAGGAAAAAACAAAACAAACAAAAAAAATCCCCTTATTTCTTAATTACCTCATTACCAAGTGTTTTAATACAAGACTTTTCATAACTCCTTTAATCACAGGATACTGTTAGTTTGTACTATTAGTCTAGTATGTCCTGTTAAGCCTGATTCCAGTTGCTATTTGAATGTCCAATGTCCCTTAAATTTCCTACTTGTGCATTTCCAGGCCATCCATGAACAGCATTGCCTCCTGGGAGCTCCAGAGTTGCAGTGTGGATGCTGTTGTCTAATTAATGGCTTCCTATCTTCTTTTTTACAGTTTTGTAAGAGCTGTCCTGTTCCATTTGTAAAATATTTAAGGCTAATGGATTTATTATCCCATTATCACAAGAGGAATTTATGTGCTTAGCTTCTATTAACCTTAGTAGAAATCATCTGTGTAAATTCTAATTCTTCTAGAGGAGGTTGGATCTTTAATTTTATATTTTCCCCTTCACTTCCTTCCTTCCTTTTCTTGCAAGGATTTCTTCTTCTTCCCCCCACAGCGTGGGAGGGAGGCGCAGGGGCGAGAGCGGCCGCTCCGCAGGCCCTGCTTCACCGGGAGCGCCCCTGCCCCAGCCGTGCTGCGCGCCAGGAGGCCGTGCTGCCCGGAAGGAAAGTCAGCGCTTTTATTAGTTTTCCCTGCTAATCTTCTAGTCATCTCAGTTTTACTTCCCTCTTCAGCTAGTTCTACGCTGAATAAATAGTAATGCTGGGAAATAAAAACTTTGCCAAATTCATTAAATCATCTGCGTTGAGTGGGTCATGTCTGGTAGGAACTGAACTGAGAATAATATCCTTGCTGAAGACCTCTTGTGGTGATCGAATAACTCTTTTAGCCCATTACTTTTTATACCTTTTTTAATCACTTCTTACATATGTTTTGTGTAATTGTCAGAACTCACTAGAAATGGATAGCTCTAAAATGCATGTTTCTTTGTCAACAGAATTCTTATGGGCAGTTGCCTGTGCTGAGGCTGCAGTCCTTTCCTTAAAAACTTGAAGGAAAAGGTTCATGGTTGATTTCAGATCTAAGTTGACAATTAATAAGTTTTTTTTTGGTTGGTTGGTTTTTGAAGTTTGGTTTTGTTTTTTTCTCCTGTGCCTTGTAGCTGCTTTCTGGAAGATGAAGAGGTATCACAAACTTACCACAAATGGGATAACCCTCAATTCCATACTCAGTAAGAAACAGTGGCAAAGGTGGGCAGAGATATAATGAAGTTGGAAAGAGGGTGAGAAGGGAGAGGAACTAGTCCTGAGAATAGGAGGTCATTTGCTTATTTGCTTGGAACCTGCACAGACAAGCTGTAAAGCTATTGAGCTTGTTCCATTTTCAAGTGTACTAATGATGCGTCTAACTACAGAAGTTTAAGCTGAAGCTCAGTCACAAAATAGGAATTTTATTGCTACTTATACCAGTTTTGGACCCAGTTGCCATGGCCAGGATGGCGCGATGCCAAGCGCAGGCAGCCTGCACTGCCTCACCTGTGAGTGGGGAATGAGGCTTCCCAGCTCCTTGACTTCGCTGCATTTCCCCCTGCTCTGCAGAACTGCTGCTGAGGACTCACGTGCACAGGTACGGCCTGTAGGTGCGCCCGAGCCATTGCTTATGTGTAGGATAATTTTTACGTTGCATTCCTTGAAATAATATTTTGTGTATCTAGTCTTGTAATCGCATTTCAACATTTCTAATTTTGTAGCTCTGCTGCTGCTCTTTTTTCAGTTGCACAGGGATTGCACCAGAAAAATGCTGATTCTTTCAGTAATGCTGAAATAATGTCAACTTACTTGCATCAGCTTTGCAGTACTTATGTCACTAGCTAGCATCTTCAATTGTGGACTTATTTTTCAGGAAGAAACCCTCTAATTTTTTTCCCAGTCATTGTAAGAATGAGTGTTAGCTCAGTAGAGAGAGAGAATTGCATTCTGTAAGAAAAATAAGGACAGGTGTGCAGAAATATTTCAGGAATTAGTAAAACTTAAAAATTTCTGAAAGAGCTATTGGAAAAGAGCTAGAAAGGATCAGAGTGGGGATATCAGAGGATTTTATTTTATCCCTTTTAGGTACAACTTTCAGTACTAACTTTATGGCGAAACCAGTAAGATAATTGGGAATTACTTGCTTTGAGTTTGAATTCTGTCTGCTTGCCGTGTCCATGCAGCATCCCGGAGCATGCTGGAATACTGCTGTGGAGCTCTGCACAGTCCTTTTGCAGCACTTCTCCTCCCTGTCATTTATGCGCCCTTGGTTTGTGGTGCTTTTCTGCCTTCCTTTCCAAGGTCCAGTCTCCTCCCTGAAGGACTCGTACCATGCAGACCCTCTTGACACCAGCCAGTTGTGCCCTGCTCCTACCTGTCAACCTTTGCAATTTAGCAGCTAGAAGGAACTTGGTGCCAGCTTCCTCAGCACGACCCTAAACTGATTATGTTGTAAGCCAGTCTTGTTTCAAGAGAAGACTGTACATGGTGCCCCCTGAGCATGTATTAACTTAATGCAAATTCGCTCAAAAATTCTTGTCACTAAAATAGACATATATATGTAGCATTAAGTACATGGTAAAATACATTATTACTATTCACGTGTTAGAGTGAAACAACTAATTTAATGCCTTAGTTTGCAGTTTATTTTACATTATTGTAAAATGCAATATTGAAATAACAAACTGAAAATAGATATGTAGCCATTCTGTTCAGTACAGCAACTTAATAATTCACTTGGCAAAAACTCCTCTCATAACACACAAACTGTGAAATGTATTTGAAATGCCAATTGTAATTAAAAACTTTCAGAGCTTTACATTGGCAGGGGTTGTACTGCTAAAACGTAAGCCTGTTTGTGAAGCAGGCGGTAGGGGATCTAGTTTTCAGTGTATTTTTAGTGTTAGCTTAATATTAGTTTAACAACCAGGGTTTTTAATATTTAAACAGAACATTTAATGTTGACACAATAAAATCTACCCTTCTGATTTTGTACCATTAGGAATGACGGAATGCAATCAAGAACACATTAAGGGGTTTCTGTGCGTTATAAAGTCCCAGATGGCTCCTTAGGCTTGTTACTGATTCACAAATACTGTTCTGTGGGGTTTTGTTTTGTTTTGTTTTTCTTGTTTGTTTTTTGTTGTTCTTCAGACCTATACATTATTATTTCTAGAGTGAAAACCTGACAAATAGAGTAGGTTTTGTTGAAAAGCACAAATTGGAGGAACTATGAAATTCCGTGCTGGGTCAGGGCTCCTGAAGAGAAGGAGACCAGCAGCAGGGAAGGGCCTGCCCCAGGACTCCCCGCCGCAGCACCGTGTTTCCCGGCCAGCTCTGGCTCCCACTCCTGCTGCAGCAGCGCCCGGGGGCCTCGGGTGCGGGCGGGCTCCGCGGTGCCGGCTGCGGCACAAACACCCCGTGCGGGGTAAACGCAGGCGCAGGCTCTGTGTCTGCCACGGGCTGTGCTCCACAGCCCTTGTTGGCGCGGGGGAAGCTGGGCTCCCTCCTGGTTTATCAGCCTGTGACGATATGGATGGGGAACCGGGGTTACTTTGGGAGCCTTTCCAATCTGGCCCATGTTCTCTTCCATTAACTCTGCTGCCGGGAAAAGTTCCCCTTCCTAGACAGTCTGGCCCACTGAGTAGGTGAGGGCTGTGGAACTGGAAATGCTCTCTAGTAGAGAGATGATTTTAACCTTCAAAGAGAATTTAAAAACAGAAACATTTTGACTTTTGAATAAGTTGCTTGCTTCCTAATTTTTGGAATATCTTAAATAATATAAAATTTTAATTTAGCTCAGCTCTGTTAATACTGTATCAGAGACGACTCTAGGTCTTGATGTGGGAAGGCATGGCACAATGTCACCTTACTGAATCTCATCTCAGAAATATTTGTAAACAGTGCTTCTCCGTGTTTATTTTCCTTTCTTTTTGTTGAAACAATGAATCACAGTTTCAAGGCGGTCACTCCCCTTTTGCCTTAATGAAAAGAGATGGACTGGATGACCATGGCAGAACAAGGAAAAGGCATGGCATAGTATATCAGCTTTGTCTGGGGAACTGTTGAATAATTCATGCTCTGTCCATTCCTGAAGTTATTCACTGAAGCTTGGTTATGTTCATTTATTTGTGGGAGACCTATTGGATATCTAGATTGTGCCCAGTATTGATTTCTGCCTTGGAATAAAAAGCATTAGGAGATGATCTATGTGAGTGTAACTAAGGAAAGTGGTTATGACCTGTCATGAGATTAGTGTGTAATATATATTCTGTGCAAAGAATTCCTAACCAAGATGAAAGAATAAGTTTGACATGACTTTAGACTAGATTAGTATACGCAGTCCATGCCTACCATTTTATTTTTGTTTGCTTTTCTTTGATCGGTTGTCTTGCTGACAACCTCTGGACTTATTCTGCTCTCAATATCTATTCCTGTAGTTCCACTGACGTTTCACTTAACTGTGGCTTTTAATGAGACTGATTTAATGGAATCACAATACAAACTAATGGCAGAGGTCAGAGCACTAGGAAAGTCACATTTTGCTAACAAGAATTCAAAGGCACGTGGAGCAGAAGGTCAGAAAACAGGAGCTTTGATAAGCAATTTTTTTGTTAAGTAGTCTGAGATTAATTTACATGTTTGAATTTATCAGCCATTCCTTTTAGAAAATCAGAAATAATATTACAGAAATCCAAAGTTTCTTCAAACGCCCCAGCAGTTTATTTTTGCCTCCAACACAAAAGCGCACTTACCGCAGGCTTTGTTCACTTTAAGTTTGCTAGTAGATATTAACGCTTCACAAGGATGTTTTTGTTTGTCAGTTTCCAGGACTTCTCAAAAGTGACTTGGAAATGATGGTATGTCCCTCCAAGTTCATTTTTAAAGCATTTTGGTTTAATTTTTTTAGTGTAGCAAGTGACGTAACGGAAATTCTTTCCACTTTTTATTTTAAATTCTAATGCTGCTAAAATATCTGAGTGGACTGCTCAGAACTGCTAACTAAGAGTTGCCATTTAGACAATAATATTATGTAATTCTTACTCTATTCTCATCATTGTTCCATATTTCTGTTTATATAGATGGCTTAAAATTCGTAATTGTTTTCTTTAAGAATGATACAGGTGGTATGGGCCGTTCTGCTGCTGCCTTACAAACTGTGGTGGCGCCATGTTCCTTAGGTGGCGCCACGTTCCTTAGGTAGCGCCACATTCCTTAGGTAGCGCCATGTTCCTTAGCGCCACATTCCTTGGGTGGCGCCACATTCCTTAGGTAGCGCTATGTTCCTGAGATAGCGCCACGTTCCTTAGGTGGCACCACGTTCCTTAGGTGGCACCATGTTCCTTAGGTAGCACCATGTTCCTTAGCGCCACATTCCTTGGGTGGCGCCACATTCCTTAGGTAGCGCCACGTTCCTTAGGTAGCACCATGTTCCTTAGCGCCACATTCCTTGGGTGGCACCACGTTCCTAAGGTAGCACCCCGTTCCTTAGGTAGCACCATGTTCCTGAGGTAGCACCACACTGCTTAGGTAGCACCACGTTCTTTACGTGGCACCACGTTCCTTAGGTGGCATCTCGCTGCCTAGATGGGCCCTCGTTCCTTAGTTGGCGCCAAGTTCCTTAGTTGGCGCCACGTTCCTTAGGTAGCGCCACGTTCCTGAGGTAGCACCGCGTTCCTTACGTAGTGACACATTTCTTAGGTAGTACCACGTTCCTTAGGCTCCGCTCGGCACTGAGGTTGCCGTCAGTGCCACGACTGTAGTAACCTCTGAAGCAGCCGCACGCGCCCGGCTTTTGGTGCATGGCTGCTCCTTTCCTCCAGCGTCCCCGACGCAACCTCAGCGATGCATTTTAAGGAAATGATCCGTCTCACCTCTTTCCTTCCTTTCTGCTAGTGCCCCTACACTGAATCTCTGTGTACTTCTCAAGAAAACATACTCTTTTGTTATACCTAAGAAGCGTAGCAAGAGTCTTTTTCATGTATCTTTACAGGGACTAGCATAAGTTTTACAGCATTTACTTGTCCACTTAACCTTTTTAATTGGTAAAGAAGCTTACAGGAATACTCTCTCAGGTGTTAGGAAAGGAAGACTGGGATCCCAGAGCTGGATTTTTGAGCAGGTGTGGGAGAGTAACGCAGGCCTGGGCTATAAAGAAATGTGTTCCATGCACAAGAATAATTCTTTAATGTGCAAGAAAAAAACAGTGAGGGGCAGAGACCTCCCCAAGGGAACCTGACACCCACGAGTCACTTCTCTGCTTGGTGATTTTCAAGTGGAACAGCTGCAGGGTCATGAAATGAGAAGGCCCTGGTTCAAACTAATTTAGAAATGATGTTGCTGACTTTAATTTGTTTAAAAACTGGCTACAGCTCCTCACCTCAAAAAGTATCTTGTTATTTCTGCAAAACATAATGATTTTCACTATAGATGTGATTTCATATTCCCTGGTACTGAGTAAAGCACTGAATGTGGATTTCCTGTGTCCTACATAACAGTGAATGAGGTATTTGTGCCATGACAATCTTATTAACCAAGTCATGAAATACATATATATATATATATATATATATATGCGCCTTTTGGAAGCTATTTGGAAAATACAGCTTAAAGTTCTTAAAATATTTAGGATGACCAAAAGCATGGGAATCTTTTAGGAGTGATATTCTTAGCAAAACAATTTGTTAAGTGCTTCTGTAAACCTTCTTTTGAGGAACCTATGTCAAATAATTTGCAAGCAGAATATATTCAAGTGTGATCAGTCTTTTTGTTGTTGTTTTTGTTAAAAACAACAGAGCTTTAATATTGGAATGGACAATACTGGAATATATATATAAATTGTTGTAACAAAAAAATGGAATGATGCTTAGAGTTATTTGTATTACAGTACTTATGTTTAAGTGTTATTTATTGTAATATGTCATTTGTCATTAACAGAAAATTATTTGAAAGGAAAGAAGTATTCTATACGCACCATAAGTGATCCATCAATTCTTTAAGAAACTTAGCACATGTAGAGCTCTGACAGGTTAAAGGTTTTTGTTTTTTTTTCTTTTAAGGTTATTTTGATTTGGGGGAAAGGGGTTAGGATAAAGTGAGTGTTTTAGGATTGCCAAAGAAGCTCTATTAAATACATCTTTCATTAACATTTTTTTTTTTTTGAATTACATACCCAAGGTATGAGACTGGTTAAAGCAACACTTAAAAATTCTGAAGAGAAAGACTGTGAAAAGTAGTATCTATGCTAAGAATTGCAGTAACATTTTTTTCGTACTATGCAATTTTTAATTCCAGTCCCAAATTATTTTGTAAAATTAGCTAAAAAGAAAATAGCTCTTTATATACTCATTTCAATTACTTCGCTAATACATGTGTGCATGTCCAGTTTTCTCCCATTGGTGAGTCCTACTGTGCTTCCACTTGCATATTTTCTAACTTCCCTGACCAAATGCAGTTTCCATTCACCCGTGCTTCTGTTCCCTGCAGACTGTCCCAACAGACTTTTAACAGGCACTCAGTGCTGCTAATACTTGCTGGTGCACACAGGCTCACCCCTCGCTGCTACTGTCCCACTGCCCATAAAATAATTAGCAGTATTGACCCAAATAAAATCCAGAGAGAAAGAAGAACTATTGAAGAAGTATTGATGTTCAGTCTATTAGGACATGATACAGAGAACAAAATATAATTATTTAAGAAGTGAGGTCTTAGTGTCTTCTTAAAATATATATATGTGTGTGTGTATATATATGTCTGCATGTTTGTGTATTATATATATCATTGAGAGGGTAAGTGCTGAAGGGGAATTTAGGATCTGATGTTACCTAGCTGCTTTTGAGAATTTTATTTAAAATCTTTAAGTTTTCACATATGATGTATACTATGTAGCCATAGTCACAGTCATTTTTGAATTACATATTAATATATGACAAAATGGTGCTTCTATATGTATGCATATTGCTAATAAAATTGTAAATCTTAACTTCGAAATAGATTATGTGGGTTTCCTTAACATTCTCAGCTTTTCAGGGACACAAAATTGCACAAATTATGTTGCAAAACTGTCTAAACAAAGTTTTTTCCCTCATTTATTTCAGGTTCTACAGTGGAGAGTACAACAAGAGGAGGCTGCTAAACTAGAAGCTGCTATAGCTACCAGAAGAAAACGAAAGAAAGATGAAAAAGAAAGGGCACACAGAGAACAGGAGAGGATTCGCAGAGCACAGGAGAAAGAGAAAGTATGAGAAATGTATTTTTGGGGGTGTTAATGAGTATAATTGTCTTTAAAACCCTTAACTGATCTCACTACCTTATATTCTTGTAAACAGTCTTTAGTGTTAGTACAGATATGAGAAAATGGAGTCTTGCTACTGTCTGACTTAGGTTTAAAGCTGAGTGCTCTTCTGTACTTTGTTATGTTTCCAGAAAAATGAGGTACACAAAGACGTAATGTTTGTGACTGTCCCAAAAGCACAGAAAAACAGTGCAGAGCCTCTGCTGGATTTCTGACACATACAGATTTGTGCTTTTTCAGCGATGTGGCAGAGACGACTGAAGGCTTCCAGCGCTGCAGTTGAGGGTGCTGCAATGCAGCAAATGAGCCCTACGTGTATTGTCTGCGGGGCTGGGCTGCACGGGGCGCCACAAGGACTGTAGGAGGGGGCCTGAAACACGGTGATAATCTCAACCGTCCAGGATATCGGAGAGACCCGTTACATCATCCTGAGTGCTGCTTTGATGACTACTTGCGAAATGGCTTTGATTCATCAAAGCCATTTGAAGCCAGGATTTCATCTTAACGGAAAATTGGAAATTCACCACAGTACTTTTAGAAAATCAATGCTTTTAGAAAATCAGTTTTGTGTCACAAATTTGGTGTATTTCTGATGACCTTTTTATTTTAACAATATGGCACTAATCCAGAAATTTTTAATATTAAGGTTATAGTTTTTGGTTTTGCTTTTTTTTCCCACTGAAATCTTGCTAACTTAGAATCTAACTAATCTGTAGAATATTTGTTAAGAATGCATAATTATTTCCAGAAAAAATAAGCAAGAGTAGAAGATGAATTCTTATCAATTTATTATTGCTGATGAGTAAGCAATCCCTTTTACATTCATGGGACACTGCATGTTAAAATGCTTGGAAGAATGGTCACTAAGGATTGTGTTCTTGTAACATGCCTGTTAGAAGCAGAGTTAAGTGAATAAGGCTGAACTGTTCCAAGTATTTCATAATGCAGTGAAAGCTTAAGTGATGTCAGTATGTCTCACACCTCAGAAGGTCTGTATAAAGAAGAGCGCTCAGTCTGAGTTTATGTTGTCATGTTTTCTCTTTAGCCTTTGTCTTCTTAACTTTATTTACCTGTCATGTCCCTTGGTAACATATGTTAGTGGGAGCAAACAAATACTGACAGTAGCAAAGTCTGGGCAATTAGATTCCCTAGAAACGGAGAGATTCTCATTTCAGTAGAGGTATCTATTGCAGTAATAATCTTTGCAGAAAAGAAAAAATTGACACTATCCATATTTGCTTAAGTTGCTACCAAAATATTCTAATGAGAGCAGAAAAAAGTCATAACAGAGCAAAATAAATGACTTGTGTAATATGCCTCCTTGGAATACTCTGCAGGCTGGTATAATTGATTTCCTCAGCAGAAGAGTGAAAATAAAATTCTACATTACTTGGAATTTCCCTATCGATCTTTATAGTGTTCAAGTATTCTTTGCTTGCTTTGACCAACAAAACGTGTCTTTTTGTCATGTCAAACACGTGGAGGGCAGAAGCCCTTGCTGCATACTGTATTCCAGATGGCAATTTTGTACAACCATCAGAATTTGTTTATATCAACAATTCTGCAAAGCGCGTGATCGAAAGTAAAGATGCTGAAGACTCTTTCTCTGCAGATAGAGGCTGTTGTCTGCTCATTATTTCTCATTGCTGCAAGTCTCCAGAGCCAACATTTGAAAAGCAGCTTAATTCCAAATTGATTTTGATTTGTGAGCTCCATGTTCTTGGTTATGACTACATTCACATACTAGATGTTTCCACTTTTCTCCTTCACCTGAAGATTTTACCCTTTTGGAGTAGTCACCTGGCTTTGTTCCTCCTCTGCAATTTATTTTAAATATCAAATATAGGTTCTTGGCAGAGCACACTCCTGTCAAAGTATGCTAAATTACACAGTTAACAAAATTACATAGTTAACAAAACAAAGTTAAAAAATTACAATTAATTGTCAATAACTCAGTTTCAAGAGATGTTATTCTTTCCTTCAAGATATGCAGAGTGGTTTTGCGTTCCATCGGAATCAGGAAATTCAGAGTGGGGTGGACCTCATGAAGTCTCTAGTCCAACATGGTGCTCACAGCAGGTTCAGCTATGAGGGCAGACCGAGCAACTCAAGGCTTTATACCTACGTATTTAGTATTTACTTGTTATCTTGAAATACGTTATCTACGTATTTATCTTGTCCCTGTGTCTAAAAAGTGTTTTCTTGGCCTGCAAGACTGGTTAGTGGTTGTGAGGTTATCTCAAGGCACCATTCAAATCTGGGGGAAGTGATCGCTCAATATTTGGTTTTAAGGTGGAATTTGTAATTTATGTGATGGCAAAGTGGGAATAATAATTTACTACCAATTCTGCCTGTTTATCTTTGCAGAACAGCTCCGGCTTTAGGAATTGAATCCCATGGAATTTGTTCCAATACAAAATTCTGTGCTTTTCTTGACCAGTTTTTACTTTAAATCCTGATTCCTCTTTTCGCATCAGTAGAAGTTCCTGTTTTCACATAAGCTTCCCTGCTCAGGTTTCCCACTCTTTCTGCAGCTGCTCTTTTTCATACCATTTTGGAAAAGCTGTGCAAAGATCCCCGACACCTTTTCCTGTTAGCCAGTGAGTTCCCCATCAGCATCCCATTTCAGCCCAAAGGGGCTGCACCGGCCTGGGTCCAGGTGTTGGAGCAAAGCAGGACGTTTTGCTCAGGGGCCGTTCCCTTGAGCAGCACAGCGGAAGGTCTTGCTGGGAGCACTGGGAGGTGGTTTCAGAGCCGGCAACGGAAAAGCCTGTGCGCCCGTGGCCTGACGTGGCCATTTCTGTTTCCGAGGTTCCACACCCTCTTACGCAGCTCCTAGTGTGTTTTCTGTTAACGCACGCTGTTCTAAAATTCTTTGTTGTAGAAAGGCAAACTTTGAATTTTCTATAACTTAATACTTTTCTTAACTTGTTTGGTCTCACTATCTTAGCTTATTAATGACTTTTTTTTGTTTACTGTTCTTGTTCAAACTTAGGTGAAAAAATATTGGGCTGAAAAACAGCTCAAGCAACAAGAACAGGAAGAGAAGTATATACAGCATCTGGAAGAATTAAGAAAATTAATGACAGAAGAAGCAATTAAAGACAGAGAAAGGTAAAAGAAATTTAATGTGAGTAACTATACATCCGTAGGAACTTTCTGTAATCTAATTTGTTCTGATCTCCCAGCCTTCCAAATTAGAATAAATTGAGATAAGTATTTTTTTCCCGACTGGCAATTACCCCACTCTGTATATACAGGTTGCATCACAATTGTATCCTGGAAGAATGTATTTGTTAGCTTGAATTAAATTACAATGATCAAAATTTTAGATCTCTGTAAACCATAAACTGCTGCAAACATAGTAAGGTGTACACACTAAAACCGACCCTATGTCATGTTTTTATTCTAGTTGAGTAAAACGACCTTCTGCCTTCCATTTTAGCAAAATTATTTATAGTCAGGTTTGATTTCTTTGAGAGAGAGGTGGGAGCGGCTCATTGAGCATGTACAGTCTCAAAGTTATCAAATACTTTTTTAGAGGATCTTAAATTATACATCCAAATTTTGAGACATTCATACTATGGAGTATTCAGACCTTAGTCTTGGAACAGTTATTGCATCTTACTCGCTTTATGAGCCCTCATGATTGTTGTTATCAAATGACACCAGAAAGTGTGAAAGGCATTGATTGGATGCTGTAGATGCTCCTGACTCATCTGATGTCATTTAGGACTTCAACCTGTTCCCATTGGAAGCCTTCCCAGGGCTTTGTTGCAGGGTATGGCCTTCAATGACCTGCAGAAGAAACGCTTGACTTCAGAAAGGAGTATAATTTTATATATTCCTCTATCACACAGGGGAACAGAAGAACAGCTGTGTATGCAGCCTGCTTATAGTTACTCTCCCTGTGAAGTCCAATCAAGATTTACTGTTTTAGCATAGAGAAACCCACCAAACTGCATGGGCCAAAATGTAATCAAAATAGGGTTAAAGCACCATTAAAAGACTAAACCTGGCTTAATCATTCTGTGGAAAACACTACCTGGATCTTATTTCATGATACTTTGCTTCATGCTAGGACTTGTCTGTGTACTTATGTTATAGATACATGTGTGACTTTCCTTTTAATATACCTGCAATGATTTAAGCTCAGTGCATTCTCTTCATCTGAAGTTGGAAGAGCAAAATCTGTTTATATTTTTCAGCAATAACTAAGTTGTCATTTAGGTTTCAAGTGCTTTTCAAATGCTCTGAATATTGATATTGAGCAAAGATATTTCCTTGGAAAATCAAGCTTCTAAAATATTGTGATATGGATCTTGGAATACTGCCATTCATTGCTTTTTGGTTTAAGCTCTATCTAAATAGCCAGTATAATTACATTTAATAACCATTACTGAATGGAACTGTTCTTGAAACAAAAAGCAGTTTGTGCAGAAGAGACCAAAACAGAGTTAATTAGGAAATGTCTTCATATGGTAGATAGGATGTTATTCTGATAAGCTTTAGCTACTCTCAAACTTCTTTACAGCTCTTAGATATGGTTGCTTTACCTTTTGTAAACAGGGCATTTAATCTTGTCATTTGAGACTCTGATTGATGTCATTCGACTTATTTTATTTCTCCCTGTTTCCTTTTATATGTAAATAATCTTAGAATTCATTTTTCTAATTCTTGTTTTATTCCATTTTTATCTGCTGAAGTCTTCCATTGAAGTAGTTTTATCTTTTTTTTTTTAATTTAAACTGGATTTCCAGTTTTGATTTAAAAAAAATAATAATTTTGATGATCTCTTTTTTTTGTTTTGTTTTTCCCAGCAGCTCATTTTTTTTGTCCTCTAAAGCCTTTATCATTAACTATATGGAAGCCCCAGGGCAAATTATCTTCACTGATCTGTTCTCAAGTTCCCTTTCATTTAGTAATCTTTGTGGTCAGTCATTAGTTCTGCTTAAAAGATAAATTCATCAGAGTAAATCCAAGCTCATCAAAGACATGCATCTGCTTAGCCTTATGATTTGCTGAAACAAGGCCATCACCTTGCAAATGTATGAAAAACTGAGCAGAAACTCTGGGGACTTTAATGTTGATACATATAATTTTTGACTCCTTTATTTCTGTTCTAAAATTCAGCTGCCAAAGGCTGATGCCAGGTAAGGCTCTGCTCCGGTGGGATTCAGGGAAGTGGCGCTTTAAGCAGCTGGACCTTCCAGTGCTGCTGTCTGTGGTGCAGAGGGCTCTCGTGGTGCTCTCGTTGATGTTCTTTATGTAGTGGCCGTTCAAAGGAAGAGAATAAAAAGTTTGGGGAATATGGAACTTTCCCTGCATTAACAGAGGAGTTTAATCAGAGCTCTGTGTAGTTTAAACTTAAAGGAATATTTATTATTAACTTTTGCTTAAATATGTATTCAAGCTAAGGCAATCTGCAGAGACTCAGTACTCACAATAATTCAGAACAGGTTCTTACATGTGTTTGGTACCCCCATATTTGGCACTCATACCTGAAAATTTTGAACTCTAAGTTACTGACTATATGAAAATGGGAATCAAATAATTTGCAAGTGTTTTTGAGCATTATTTTAGATTTTCAGAACATTTTGGAAAGGTGAATGTGAGACTTGTGCCTCTGAAAATACATTATCATTATTCAAAATGTGGATCTGTAGTCGTGTGCTTTATAGATTTTCCATAAAAAGGAGATCACGTTCATTTTAGTAAAAATCCAAACAGTCGTCAAGAGCATGCTTATAGCCCTGGTCAGTTTGGTTGTGTATTATTATTATACTCTTAATTAAAATACAAAGAAACAAAATGCAGCCCTTCCAAGTGTAGGCCCCTACAACAAGAGCGCGGCAACATGCACTGCCAAACTCCTTTCTCTGAGTCCTCCGTGATCAGGATCCACATTCCCCCAGCTCCACGTTGGTTGGGAACAAGCCAAGAGCCGCTGGAGGCTCCTCTTTGGCTTTGATGTCCACTGGAGCTGGAGAGAGCAGCCCAGGGACTGGCTCCTCCCGGGGCACCCGCTGCTCCTATCTGCAGCAGGAACAGAAAGAAAATACAGGTGGCTGCAGGCTGTCGAAAACGAGGTGCTCTTGCTTGGGCCTCATGTGCGCACAGCACAGCCGGATCCCGCCGGCAGGATGGTGGTAGAGAGCTCCGAAAATCTCAGGAGCTGCTCCTTGGCTTTGTGAGCAAGGCCCTGTAGTGGACGCAGCACATACGTGTGCACAAATGACTGAGCTTTCAACAGAAATGGTCAGGAAAGATTGCTTCTAAATTTGTGTGTTGCACCGTGCCATAAGGGTGGAGAATTTGCTTATCTCCTGGTAATGAGTGATATAAAGTATAGGGAAAGGACACACGTCATCGCGGGATGCAGCAAGGAATGCCCGCCCCTCCAGGCTACTGTGAATTAGGAGTCAGAAGTGCTTAGCACTGTGCTTCCCAGAGCTGCCATACTGTAGAAAATAAAGCTTGCTGTTTGTGGAGATTATTAATTCGCAGAAATTAGATTAATAATTCTTTGAAATTATTTAGAGCTTTTCATCTTCAAAGCCTTTACAAGCATTAACCAAAGTCAGGCAGAAAAGTGGTGCTGTTATTAGGTACTGTAGTGCCTCGAGTACAGTATGTGGCATCTTGGAAATGTGTCGCCCTGTGTGTTGGGGGTCCCGCCGGTGTAAGGAGGTCAGTGTGGAACTGCAGGAACTCCTGCATGGTGCCGGCTTCACCTGTCCAGCACCCCCGGCGCGCGGAGCCCCGGAGAGCTGAGCATAAGGCATGAGGACAGGCTGGTATTGCTGCTGCTCCCAAACACTTTCAGGCTTTTGGGGGAATGGAAAAGATTTTTGGATGCAGAGACTGACTGTTCCAAGAACAAGATATGGCCTGGAGAGTACATAGAAACTGGGATAGATCCAATAAGATAGTGAAAAATGGTCTCTTGTTTTCCTGAATTGCTTCTAAATTGAAGATAAAATCAAGCAATCAAGTTAATAAAAACCCTTATTATTACAGAGTCCCTCTGGTGCTCTGTTTACTTACGTCTCTCCTGGTAATTGCAAGACACCAGATAACCAGTTATGACCAGATCAAAGCAAAGAATTAAAGGCACCTGGAACGGGATGTAAATAAATTTAAAGTGCCTAAGACTGAAGTCACTAAGTCACTGAATTTTTTGATCCACAGTACCTCCCCTTAATAGCTGTCTAACAATGGAGACATTTAACTGGCTAAATTAACAGATTGGACCACTTCATTTCTTGGTCTGGAAGTTCCCAGGCAGCTGCAGTTTTACACTGTGTGCATGCCCAGCACGAGGCACCCCCGAGCTGCTGGCCACCCCCTGCCTGAACGCCATGGGCTCCTCTTACATCTTGATTAAGCAAAAGACGCTGAGAGTATCGAGTTGAGCACAGATCATGATAAGCAATGTTACCTGCACCAAAACAGGAGAGGGGGAGGCAACTGTGCTCTGATTTCTCTGTTCCCGGCACAGTGTCTCTTCTGCATTAGCTTTTTCTATGCAGTGAATTTTTATCAGGTCCTCCATATTGCTCTTTAAGTGCAGAATGGATAGAATGCACATGGGCTATTCTACAGCAATGTCCCTTAAACAAAAAAAAACAACAACAACAAAAAAAACAGATTTTGCATTAATGTTGCAGGGCGAGAATTAAATTGGCATGAAATTGTGCAGCTACTTTCACTCACTACCTGGGTGGAACAGATTGGCATCGCTCTGTTCTTCACTGAATGGGAAAGATTTGCAAGCGTTTTAACCCAGCACCTGTGCAGCTGCCAGCCCTCACCCTGCATTCAGAGCTGGCGTGGGAAGATAGCAGGAAACGGAGAGCTGTCTGCAAGGATTTTAACTCAGTGCCCTTAAGAAATAGAATAATAGTGAAAGAATCTGGAAAAACTATGGAAAAAATAGAAGATGTCGGGACCATGCAGACAGTCGGGCAAGTCAGAGGTGCTGGTGGAGTCGTGTGCCTGCGGAAATTTGGCGTCAAGCTTGTGTGGGCACCTCCTCCTGCAGGCGCGAGACGGGCCGAGAAGCTCTTAGGCTGCGGCCCAGCTCAGGCTGCACCGAGGTGCCACGTCCGCCCTGGGGCTGCATCTGCTGCGTAAGCCGGGCAGGAGGCGGCGCAGCGCCCGGGGAGCCGCGGGCTGCGTCCCGGGAGGCTGCCGGGCGGCACCGCGCGGAGCAGCGGCGCCCTCGGCCTCCCCTCGCGCTCCCCCGCCGCGTTCGCCTGGCAGCAGTGAGCGGGACAGGGAAAAACGCTCTCCCTGTCGTGGCTTCATGTTTTTAAGTTCCACTAAACTTCCATAATAGTCATGGTAGCTCATTTCTTCCTATTGAATATTTATAAGAGAGTGTCGGAAAGGAGAGTTTTAATGAAATTATGCTTATCAAAAATGACATAAGCATGTACCCACAATACTTCAGAGGGTAGCTGTACTGGAACTAATCAGCAAAGCTCTTCTTTTCAGCTGTTGATTATTAAAATTATTATAACTGTGGTACTTAAGGTCAAACATGAGCATTCAAACATTTTATTTTTTTTCTATAAAATTAAGTTTACTTTGAAGAAAGAGTAGCTAAAATACTGCTGAGTATAGTATAGTGAAAAAAGTAACAGCTATATTTGGATGTGACACTGAAATCAAAGCTCAAGTAAACATTTAAAATTGGCAGGATGTTCTAAGCTAGAAATATGTTGTGCAACTGGGAATGTTCTCACAAGACCTCGTGCCTTCACTGAATGTGGATTTCATGGTGCTGCCATTGCCCTCTGAG
Organism: Nothocercus julius; assembly: GCA_013398735.1. Lineage (NCBI taxonomy): Eukaryota > Metazoa > Chordata > Aves > Tinamiformes > Tinamidae > Nothocercus > Nothocercus julius. Next base: position 443,104 of record VZSV01000251.1, on the reverse strand, counting down.
CGTGAGAGTTAAAGTTTTTATCCATATTGGCTGTGGCTTCTGCAGTGTGGACAGGACGACGATCTCCTTAGGAAAGTGTGGTCATGAGAGCCCCATCGCTCACCTTTCCATGAGCAACAAGCGCTTCTTCAAGATGCTCCGTCCTTGTTCTGTCCTTGCCCGCTGGTCCGTGACTTTGATAATTATTTGCACCTGTTCAGAAATATGGCAATATCATAAAATGTTTCTGTTTGGATTTTGCAATGCTGTGCGCTGCTTCTGTGTGCATGAACGTGTCTGAAGTCGAGAGCGAGCGTTTGAGACTGGATCCAGATGTGTGGGGCTCAGTTCCCTTTCTTGGTAATTTACAAAAGGTCCCAAGGCACTGGAGGTCGTATTTGATAACACTATTTTAGAAGAAATGTTGTGGTGCAGTGAGCTTGAGCAGAGTGAAGACCTTGCGATGCAATACAAATTTCATTTGTCATTTTTTAGAAAAAGAAAAAAAATCATCTTTTTTATTAAAATCTCTTCATGTAAAAGCAGATTATGTTCTTGGAACAAAATTACCTCTGACAATGATTGTTGTGACATTCATCTGCCTAAGTAACAAGCTGGAAGCGCCTCCTGGGCTGAACCTCCCTCTAGAGACACCCTTGGCCTGGTGACTGTTACCGGATTGCGGATGCCGTGGTCTCTTGTAGCTGCCAACACCACTGCACATTTAGTCCCAATTTTTGCAATTTATAGCACAGGTCATATAGTCCTTTGAGCTTACTACAGTTCTGAGAATAGTAAAATAAAAATACCCAGGTTTTATTGCAGTTGAAGCAGCAATTCCTTCTCCATTTCCCTAAAGGCCAGGAGAAGCCTGAAGGCGGAAGGTAGGACGGACCGGAGTGCCGTGTGTGACAAGGGAAATGCTCTGTAGGAACCGAGGGTGCCCCAGGGAGGCAGAGCCTGCGGCTTCATGAGGAGCTGCTCTTGGTGTGCGGAGATACGGTGACACTGGGGGAATCATAGTGGCCGTGTATAAACGTGCTGCAAAAAGTTTGCCAGCAAAGGTAGGGCTGTAGGTGAAGTTCCAGGAAAAAAAAGCATATTTTTTCACATCCCCCCACTGTTTCTTTCTTCCTGAGGAAGGATATGATGTTCAGGTTTTGCTTGCTTCTTCCAGTAACAAGGCTGGGAGGGATTTGTTTCTTTTATGTGAAAGGGTTATGGGACTGAGTTTTGCTGCCACTCTCAGTTGTCAGAGAGCATTAAATCTTGGCAAAGAAAATGGGAAAAAAAAAAACAAGTAATAGGACTATAAATAATGTTAAGGAAAAGCTGGGTTCTAGTAATGAAATCTGAAAGGTTTTCCAACTTATAAATAAATAAAGCATTTTTTTTCTAGATATTTTGATGAACCACCCTATTACTTATTAGGTGGGTATAGAAAACATCAGACTAACTAGTTTTTAAACTGTAACATGGTAATGGAAATTTAAAGTGAACCTGGAGCGATGCTTGTAACGTTTCTGTGTTCACTGTTGTGCAGGGTAAAGTTTAGACAAGCGCTGCTGGACAGACGGTTGCTGAAGAAGAAGGAACTGGCCCTTCAGGAAGCACTCGCGGCACAGGAGAGACAGCAGGGCCTCGAGGCGCTGCGGCAGCAGGTGCTTTCATTTCCTGTTCACAGTATTTTCACACACAGTAAAGATACAGACATTCCCTGTCGTATTGCGTGAAAGATAAAAAGACCCATCTATCAAAAGCCAATAAATGAAGAAGCTAAAATGCAGTTTAGGTCTGACATTAACATTAATTCTGTCATGTTACAGATCTTGGGTGCTTTGTAACTTTGACAAGAGGAACATTATGATGTTAAATTGCACTGCAGAAGCTGCTGCTATTTGAAAATGGATAGATAATAATTTTTTTTGTTTTTTTCTCTTTGTATTTAATTTTTGTTTGCATTACTTTGTATTTACTATTTGTTTTCTCTTTGTATTTACTTTTTTAATCTTAAGTCTTCGTTGAGTCTCACAATTTATGAGTAATTTAAATACTTTTTAAACTCTGAAAATTTACTGACCTTGGACTACAAGTCCTCAAGAAGATAAACTTAACTCTCTGAAACTTCTGCACCTCACTTTAAAACAAACATCTCTAGAAAAGCTGCTAAGTGTTACCAACATAAATCCACTGTTATTTTTTTTTTCTCTTGCTGACTTTTGAAGCAGTAATGCTGCCTTAATATATATTTTTACATGTAATCTTCTCGTTTTAACTCCAAAGAGTACAAGGAAAAACCTGGAGTTCAAATTCCTTGCACACCAGGAAGCGCAGGTGGTAGGTAGAGCCAAAGCAAGGTATGGGCAAGGGAAAAGGTGCTTTCTGAGAGCTTTTGATTTGGGATAACTGAAACGCCTCTAGCGTGGCAGCTCTCCCCTCTGGATTGCTCACAGTTGAAAACACAGTATTTGACGCAGCCTTGACCTCAGCTCCGACCTGTGCTTTGGCTCGGGATTAGCCAGCCTGGGGCCAAGCGTGCGCCAGCGAAATTCCTCCGTAATCCCCTGCGGACTCTCTGTGCCCGCAAGGGCTTCGGCTCCAGCGTTTGGGTTTGCAGCGTCAGGAGGAAAGAAGGATGCAAGAGCTCGAACTCCTGTGGGAGAGCGAGCGTCATGCCAATAGACAAACCTCAGGTGTTGTTGGGCTAGGGATTCAGTCCTTCTTGAAATGCTCTAATTCACGTTCATTTCCAGTAAATAATAATTTATTTTTAAAAATCTGATTCAGTTAAATATTATGTTGTAAGAACAGTATTGAATTTAGAGTCAATGCATTATTAAGAATTGTGTTAGGTCTTTTTTAAGTTATTGCATTGGCTTTTGCATCATATTGCACGAGTGGCAGCAGTGTTGGTGAATCTGTTCATCTCTCCTGACTAATCCAACTCTCTTATCGAGGCACAAATGCTTTAGAGCTGCTTTTGACCAGAATTCTGTAGCTTTGGCTTCATCATTATTTTTCCTAATCAGTATGTCTTCTCTGTTTCACACTGATAAAATACTCCTCCATGAAATACATGCCCCTCACTTTTATGAGGAAAAAAGTGAGGTCTTTAGAAAAATTATCCAGTTTGTGAATTTTGAAACCTTGTAAATATAAAGAAAACATATTAAATAGGAGTATGAAAAAGTAATTATCGTACAATTTCACATTTCAGTTGGGATACGCTGACAATCCTCATGAGACTTGCTGTATTTTCCAAATACACTGCCTATATCAGGTTGCCCGTATCTCCATATTTTAACAAAGCAAAACTGTGCAATGAAAACAGCACCTAAATCTGTGGACTGCAAACCTGGTCCATGGGAAATATGGTGCCTGAGAGCATCTCCGATGCTGTTTTCCCAAGGCAAGCTCAGGCTGTTCCCCGCCAGGCTGCGAGGGTGTCAGTGGCGGAAGCACCGTCGCTCTCCTGCTCGCGGCAGCGTCCGCGGGGCTGCGCTGCAGTGCACAGGCTGCTCCGTGCCGCGCTCACCCGGCCCAGGCTGCACAGGCTGCTCCCTGGCTGGCAGTGGCAGGTGGAGCAGTGTCCGCTCCACTCCCCTCTTCCAGGCACTTTTCCTGCGGCTTCGGCATGGAGTCAGGGGATGCCCTTCCCTTGCTTCATGCTGCCAAAGCGCCTCCACAGGAGCTCTGGCCTCTGCACTTAGGGCTGCTGCCGCTGCCGGGCCCAGGGCTGAACCTGGGGGCTCCTTCTCTGCGCTGCTGTTGCTCAGCCGAGGCCCGAGCTCTGGTCACCTGGAGCCACGGGGGCAGGAAACAACCGCGTGCTCAGTGAGCTCTGCAGAGACAGTGGTTGTTAACAGCCATAAAGTGAGAGAACTGGAGGGGAAGGAGCTGGCAGGACGCAGAGGGGACGCGGGCTTGGCGCTCGCATGCTGATCTTTGTGTGGTGCAAAGTGCTGCGAAGCGCCTTCTGCAATCCGTAAGCCAGGAGAGACACCACGTAGTCCAGGGATGCCTTACTGATCCCAACCTTTTCTCACCTTGGCTCTATGCAGATAGTGAAATGTTGCTGTTCTCATGCTGTGTATTTCAGGTTGCTGTTGTTGCAAGGCTAGATCCAGCGAGAGCAGTGTCTGATACTGTGGCATCTAGAGCTAGGATGGGCATTGGAGCCGAAGAAGAGTTTGTCCTTCAAAAGCCGCTCTTTAAGCTGCATACGTACAACGAGCAGCAGGTAACTGGCTGTAAGTGTGCTGTGTGGTTTGTTGTATGCAGGGACATTGTACTAGAGCTGATCCCTTTTACACTTTTGTGGTGTGATTTAAGCCCTTTCACGTGCTGCAGTGGTTGAAGGGAAGTGCCCCATCATCCCGGTCCCCCTGGCTACTCAGGACGCCCTGGATGGCGGGTGTAGGGCATTCACCGTAGGGCAGAGGGAGCTTCTGCCTGAGGAGGGTCTGCAGGGCGCACATCTCCTCGTGAGATGTGCCGCTGCGCCGCTGCTGAGCTGGGCATCGGCTGGCAACAGGCAGGGGCCGACGGCAGGGAGGGCAGCGACCCCAGGAGCCTGCGCTCCTGTTCCCGGCTCACGCAGGCCGCTAACATCAAATTCAGCAATATAGGGAGGGATTTTCTGACTCGCTATTCCACAGCATCTAAATCTGTTTTTGAAAAAAATAATAAATCTATAATTTTTGAAATTATTCCCTCTCTGGAATCTGGAGAGTGTATTTACAAAAAGAGAAACCCTATTGGTATGGGTCTATGGCATAAAAGTTTTAGTATAGCATTGAATAGGCTGAAATTAAATGATACCTGTAATTAAGATGTCCAGCACTTCCCAATATAAGACCTGTGCTAAACTGAGACATTTTAAAGCTGCTCACTTTGGTAAGAGAGAGACCTGCTGCAAGGGATGTAGCTTTGCTTGGCTATGGAAATTTACCCAACTCTGGGTGATGGATAATCGATGGAAAAGTCTTAGCTTGCAAATGCTCTGGAAATGCCCGTCTGAGCTTGGTACCCGAGTCTGCAGAATATTGTACGCGTTTCACCCCAACCGGCTCCTTGTTGCTGTGGTTTGTTCAACAGATCATTTCCGACCCCAGGCTCCGTGTTGAGCTAGCTCTTCGAGACGCTGGGCTTCACAAAACTCTTTACGCAAAAGAGATTTTACCCAAAATTCCTCCGCTGAAGCTTCCAAGGAAGGACATGGAATCCACAGCTTTTAAGCCATAGAGGAGGTCGCGTGTTGAGAGCTGGGGTGCGGTGTTGGCCCTTTCGTGAGCGCTGGTAATAAACTCCCTGCAGGCTGCTGGTGGAAGTGCCGGGTCTGCTCATTGAGAAGCGGGGCCCGCTTGGTTCTCAGGGCGCCGCTTGGCCCAGGCTGCGAGCACGGGAGCAGAGCGTCGCGGGCCGAGGAGCTCCGCGCGCTGGGCTGCAGCTCGTGCCGAGGCCAAGCGAACCCTCCAGAAAAGACGGGGTCACGAGGGGGCCGCTGGGAAGCTTCATTCCCAGTTACACCAGAGTTTCCCCAGCTCTGCTCAGGACGGGGTCAGTTTGGCGTTTCAGGAGGGCAGGGGCCGGACGGTCCTTGACTCCCCCCCTCACTCCTCAGAGCTGCGCCAGTGAAGACATACAGCCCAGCGGTGCTTTGCCAGCCCGTGCCCGCCCTGCTGGCGGCTCTGCAGCTGTATTGGTCAGGTGTACCAGTCAGTTGTGCTGTACAGTCGTACCAGTCAGCTGTACCATATGGTTGTATCATACAGTTGTATTGTACAGTCACACTGGTCAGTTGTACCGGTCAGTTGTACCGGCGCCGCGCTGCGGAGCTCGCGGTGCGCCTCTCCACAGCCGGCCAGGACACCCGAGCCCAAGAGACGTCCACAGTCTGGTAAGTACCTCTGTTCGTAACTAGCTACGTAAATACAAAACAGCCATGCAGAACACTCACTTTAGGTTATGTTATGGTATATAAACGCATCCCACATAACTTTCATGCCAGGTTGCTTGAGAATTTGATATTTTTAATTATAAAATCCTCATTATCATGAATGCTTCTATTATTCCTTGATTATTTTAAGAAGAAACATGTCTATATTTGGAAACCAATTTGGGGCATCGTGTTTACTGCAAAGCAATCACCCGAGCAATTTCATATTGCAGATTAGTCTTTCAGAATAAACTATCAAATTAGAAATAACATTTCAGCTCTGGGATCTTTATTTTCCAGCTGAAGACCCCTGAATGTGATTCAATTAAATGAAAGGGAAATTGATCGCATTTGTTTTCTAACGGATTTTGTTTTCAAGCCTTACATGAGTGTTGAGTGTGTGAACAAGGTACAGCGCGGCCGCCGCGCGCCTGCGGGGGCGGGGCCCGGCACAGGGGCGTGGCTCGTCATGGGGGCGGGGCCTGTCGCGGTTGGGCGGAGCGGGGGCCGGGTCTGGCGGAGGGGCGGGGCTTAATGCGGGGGCGGAGCTCGTCGTGGGGGCGTGGC
>VZSV01000251.1:418950-435935 GCA_013398735.1 Nothocercus julius | reverse complement strand
GTCGCGGGGGGGCCGGGCGTGAGCTGCGCGGCCCCGGGCCCGGGCGCCCCGCGAGGAACGCGGGGGAGCTGGGACGACCGGGGCTCCCCGACGGCGGGCCCCGTGCTCCTCCCGTGTGTAAATTAAAATCAGCCGCTTTTTTTAAAAAAAAAGCGTTAAACTTTTAGAAAAGGATTTTTTTTGCCCCAAATCTGTAACTCTTGTGGTTTTTATGGTGTGCTGTGCGGTGCCTGCTGTGAGTCTCGGCCTCCCCTTGGGAACGCTCTGCTGCTGCTGGTGGCTGTTCACTGTGGGCCCATTTCTTACTCTCGCGTTTCTTGGTTTTCCTGTGGTAGTCTGTTATTCGCTCTGGATTTTGCGCTTGGTGTTTACAGGCTCTGTTGTGACCGGGGATCCACTGGGGCTCACAGTCACCTGCGTGTGCTGCCCAGTGCCAGCCACAGGTCCTGCCCCGCTGCCCGGCGGGTGCAGCCGGGGAAGCTCTGCAGAGCGGCAGCGCCTCAGGCCCGCGGTGGAGGTGCCGTGGGCCTCTCGTGGGAGGCCAGAGCGCTCATCTCCTTGGCAGTGCTGGGGATGAGCAGCATCTGCTCCAGTTTCCCTTCCCTTGACCTAGTGTCCGCTTCCCTACCTGCGGTGAGAGAGCCGCCCCTTGGCTGCTGCCATGGGGCTTGTGAAGAGCTACTGGTCGCGGCTTCCTCCCCTGCTTATTGGTCGTCTTAGACCTTAGTGAAGGTTCACTCTGTCCATTTCTGTCCCCATGTCAGAGTGAACTTCAATGTCTGTTGCTGTGACTTAATCATTTCTGCAGCTGTTTCAGTTTATACATCATCAGCTTTTACCTAAATAATTGTGGCTAGGCCAAAACTATAGAAGGTGGGGCTGTTCTTTAAGTAAAACAGCCTAAGGGAGGAGAACTGTTTCATTTTTAGCTTTAGTCTTAATTCTAATAGCATGTTTCACAGCTAAAAGTTGAGAGAGAGAAGCCTTGCCGAGCGCGTATTGATGATGTCCTTGGAGACATCGTTGATAGTGTCTTTGTAAGCTCGATACTTAGGTGCAGTAACTGTTACTAACTCATTTTCTAATGCGCTGCTCTTATATGTGCCATAAAGTCCTGGAGCTGTTGAAGTTGCTGCCTGATGCTGTGCACTCTGGAGAGCGCTGTAGTTGCCTTAATTACCTAGGAGGGTCTTGCGAGGACTCGGGTGCATCTGTGGGAACGTGGCCTTCCAGGGAGGTCCCTCCGAGAAGCAGCACTGGCTGCGACGCCTTCCTGCGGGCACCATGGGCCCTGCGCCCTCCTCTCGCTTTGCTGGCTGCCTACTTGATGTTCTCATGATTGTTGGCCGTCTTCTGCCTTCACGTATAGCGAGTTGGTTACTCTTTTCTTGGGTAATGCCAAGTTAACCTTTAAAGCTGTTTAGCAAGGTTCCTCTAGAAGGGAAGTATGTATGTGCTAAGGAGCTGAGGTGAAAGGGGAGGGCTCAGTCGAACTATTTCCTGTAAAATTGATCTGTTTTTAAGGGTAGCTCTCCTGGTGAGTTTTAATGTCTTCTGAAGCCTGCAGAGAAGTCTCCTCGCCCGCCTCCCTGGCCACAGAGGTGCAGCACTTCCTGTGCAGTCTGGCTGCAGTGACACGGGGAAAGGTGCAAATGTGCCTCGCACTGGGCGAGACCCAAAGGTGTGTGGCAACAGAACCCATGCCCTCCTCCTGTTCATCCAGTCTGTGTCCAGCCATTAAGGAATCTTGCAGTTCTGGCAAGATGATGCAAGATGCAGCAGCAGTAGAGACATCAAATGCCTCATTTGGGAGGGATGTAAATGAGCCTGGGAGAGGGACAAAGATAATTTAAAAAACTGCCTTCTGTCATTGCCTGCCTTGTCCTGGTTTTACTTTTCCAGGAGCAGTGTCGGTCATGGGGAAGGGCAGTGCAGCGGCCTGAGAAGCTCCCGAGGGCAGCGAGGGGCGGTCGGTGTGGGGAGCAGCCCCCCCTTCTCCCTGCCAGTCCGTATGTGAAGCGGGGCTTTTGTTTAGCAAGAGCCAGGCGCTAGGGTAGGACCGAAGGACGTCCCTGTGGAGCAGCTAAAGCTGCTCTCCCGTGGGTCTTCCCAGCCCCCTCCCCAAGTGCTTTCTGAGCTCATTCCCCTCCCTGGAAGCTCTCAAATGGAGACTCTGCCTCCTCTCAAGACTTTTCTCTTCTGCTGGGTAAAAACAGATGAAAACTCAGTCCACTCGTGTCTACAGCGTGCAGAGCTGCAGAGGTGGTTAGTGTAGCAGAGTTGGGTTGGTGGTTGCTCCCTCCCATTATGTGTGAAGACTCACAGAGATTCATTGGGCTGCCATGTAGGTTGGTCTTAATGGCTTATTTGCTCTCAAACCTCAGGGTAGAGGAGATTGACACACTTGAGGAGAACCAGAGTTGTAGTGTTCTCCAACACAATGTAAAAACAGACCTTTTAATCCTGTTCTAGACAAGTCCTTAATGTGTAGTCTCTGGAGTTGTCATTTACATCTTTTACCTGTCTGTACTGTGAAGAAGGATAGTGTTGCAAAGCAGAATTCATGAAAGTTTGAGGAATTCTGAGATGATCAATTTGGAAAATGCTGTCAACAGCAAAATGCTTTCAAGGAATTCTTTTAATTCTTTCTTGGCTGTGCTTACTGCCCAGAAAACATTTTTGGGAAGTGTTTTCAGGAGCAGAGCAGCGTAGGTGAGTATGATTGGGTAGCTCTAACGAAGTCATTTGTGTTACCTTGGCCTGTGAATGTGTGACCCTGTTACAGCTAGTGAGTGATCGCTCAAACGTGGACATGGCCTCTTGCAGCCCAGTGCTCGCTGGTTTCTCTTGCAAAGTGATTTGCATTTCGGAGCACAGCTGATATTTGGTGCTCGCTTTGGGAATTTCACTCGTGGGACAAATGTTGCAGTGAGCTCACAGTGCTCGCGAAGGAGCGCTGAGCCTCAGCTCTTGCCCTCGCTTGGGGAGATGCTCGCTGCCTGTAAGGAGGACTGGCCGGAGCGGTGGCGGCGGACACGGAGTGGGAGCGGCCGGAGCAGCAGTCTCTGTCAGCCATCCAGTGTTCTGTGTTGGTAGCTCTCCCTGGAAAGGCAGAATTGACTACATGATTCATCTGCTGGTGAATAGTCAGCATCAGGTGCTGCATGCTGGCCTCAGCCAGTTATTAGCCGTTCCTCTCTTCAGACAGGCTTCTTTTGATCTGCTCTTTCATTTCGTGCCGGACTCGCCCGCTGCCGGCGCTCTGCCCTGCTTGCCGAACCGCTGCTGTGGGCTGTTGCGGTGCCGTGCTGCGCCGGGGGTGCCTGGCAGGCTGCTCCCCGCTCCGTGCAGCCTTCTGCCTGCTGCTGCTGCAAGCCAGCTTTGCCCTCTCGGTGCCTGCAGAGTAGTTTGGCACAAACCCCTGCAGCCTGGCCCTCTAATGCCCCCGAGGCAGTCGCTGTCCCTCACCTCAAGTTCTTGGCCACTCCTTTTTAGTGCAAAGGCTGTAAAAGTCTCTAAGCGATTAGGGTACCTTCTGGTCCTTCAGACCAGCAGTTTGTTTGCTCTAAAATTCTAAAATGTGAGTTTTAACATGGCTTTTCAGCCTTGCTCTGCTGTGTACGGGGCAGTGTGTCCCTGTAAAGTGAGACTTCTCCTGGGGAGAGGTGTCTGAGGGGAGCTGCTGCAGGGGTCTTAAATCATGAATGCGAGGGTGTACATGGCAAGTCATGAATCTGTGTTATTTCTCGTGGTGTATAGCTAGGGGATATGCTGTGTAATCAGTAGCTAGCAAATTCGAAATAAAAATACTCTTGTATGATGCTTATTTTAAGGTGTGGAATCGTTGCTGTGGGACATGCAAGAGAGCCATTCCAAAGTGAATTGCATCTATTAGTAGGTCTGTGGGCAGCCCATTAAACACAGTGCTCTGGCAGTTTCTGCCTTGGGAATTTATCTCTCACTGATGAAAAGCATGGGGAGGAAGAGTGATCTTTGCAATGTCCTTTTTTTATCTTTCTGGGCCTCTGTTGCTGTCCTGCTTGGGAGTCACAGGTTGCTGCTGAGTTAGGTGGATGTTTCGTTATTGTTGTTTTTCCCAGTTGACCTCCAGCAGCAGCGCTGATAGAAAGGATCCCTGTAAATGAGCGCGCTCCCTTGAAACGCTCCTGGCTGTGTCGAGCGGCGTTGCTGCTCTGGTGCATGTCGTGCTTCGGAAGAGACCCCTGCGGAGGGTCTCTGCTGGCCACCGGCCCAGAGCGACCTCCGTGCCTTCCTGCCCGTCGGCAGAGGCTGTTGAGGATTCGCCGCTGTGGCGGGTCCCTCTGTCGCTGCTGCCTCCCCTCGCTCCTGGCTGCTGTGTGAGCATTTCCCCGTGCCGCGGGACGGGGACACGCTGCGGAGCTGGCGCCGCTGCCACCTCTTGCAGCGCCCGTTTCGCTAGACGGGGGCTTGGCAGGAGGCCAGCCTGGCCTGCACGATGCTCCGGCAGCAGGCTCGCCCGCGCCGCTCACCCCTTTGGCGTCAGGTAGTTTCCTACCGGGCAGGTTAGTATTGGGATTGGAGGCAGAAGAGATGGGATCTAAATCTCCCTAGGAAACAAATGTAAAATTAAACAAAATACATGTTTGTATTAAAGCAGACTGTGCTATTTAGGGTGCTCCTCTGCAATAAAGTTGTCTCTTGTGTTTGTGTGGGTGGACTGGAACAATTAAGTCATTTTAAGGCAGAATCATAAAAGAGAGATTAAAAAGAAAGAAAAGATAGTGGTTTGCTTTAAGAAAGAATAAATTGTTTCATGTGTTATGTTAGTGGAAGGATAGATGGTACCTTGCAGGCTGTTTACCGGTGATAAACATCCTGGCTGTGTTGCATGTTGAAACTCTCCTAGGCTTCTTTGGGCCTCGCACTTTATTGTGTCTCTTTCTCCTGTGCACAGCTGCAGCCGGGGCGGCGGCTCGAACGCTCAGCCCTCCGAAGGCTCCCGTGTGCCCCCGAATGACTCGGCTGGGTACTTGGGGTGGCCATCAGTCTTGCAGCGTTGCAATATTCCTGAGCCTCCTATTTGTGCCAAAACAAAAAGATATACAACATGCAGTGCAATAGTCCACGTATTAAGTTGACTAATTCATATCTGTCAGAGAGTCTTGAGTTGTGCATTAAAATCTTTGATTTTTTTTAAGCTTAAAACTTTAGTTATAATTAAAATATCTAGATGTACTGGTAGCTTCTGAAACAAATACAGAAACTCTTGCAAAGGATCTAATTTCATCAAAAGGACAAGGTTCTTTTTTAAATGTGATTACAATAGAAGAATAGTGTAAAAGAGCTAGAAAGCACAGGCAAATTCTTCTCCAGGCACTCATTCTGAAGTATTAAGCATTGATCTAAGCAGTAATTTTTATACCACTTGACTTGTATTTTTGGCTGGTGGATCATAAAACATGCATGTATAATGACTGCACTGGAATTGTGGTGGTTGAGAAGATGCCTACACAGCAGTTTTCACTGTCTGCCTTTCCTCTTGGGACCGAGAGGCCTCGGTGTGGTAGGAAGCCATCTCACTAATGCTCCTCTTGGCTCTCCGTGTTCCAGGACCTGTCTTCAAAGCAGAGTTGCTATAGATTGGTGCTCTCCCTCTACCTACGGCCAGAATCCTTTGGTGAGTTCAGAGGCAGTTTCAGTCCAGGCCAGCTAACCAAGCAGAGGAGTCTGTGGGAGCTCAGGTACATGTTCTGCTTTGCAGGGATGGTGTGGCTGAAATCATTTGGGTGTTGGCTGTTCTCCAGCACTTCTGCATAGTTTGACCCTTCTCTGCCCAGAAAGAGGAATGCAAGTTATTTCAAGTCACTGGGAGAGAATAAAACAGCTCCACTTAGCAGACTGTAGAGAAGCCTGGGATATGTTACCCCTCTCTGCGAATTCGTGTCTCAGACACATTTGGTACTGGTATCGACGTAGCCCGGAGAAGGGCCAGCGCCTTCCCAGCACCGTAACTTGGTCTCTTCTCCATTTTTGTTGTCATGTTTTTTCTCCTTCTTGCCTTTTGTTGTCAGGACTAAGTACTTTTAAAAAGTTCTTCTACAACTCCCTGCCTTTGTTTTTGCTATTTCTTTAACCTCAAATTAGTTGATCGGCAATTAGGCCTTTACGAATGTGCCAAAAATGCTATGTAGACACTTTTACGTGTGTTTGTGGCCCTACACATTTGCCTCAGCCTTTAGAGAATAGCCTAAAAGATGCCGTGTTCTGACTTGCCTAAGCAGCGTGGTGTTTTTCTGTCTCCAAGCTTCATACACACATGTAAGACTCATGTCCTTCCCTCCGCAGCAGGGCTGTGCATAATTGTTCTGCAAAACCTGTTCTAAAGTCTGAAGCTATTCAGACCTTTCCCTTCATGCAAGTTCTTTATGACTCAGTATTTTGAAGAATGATTTTATCAATATGATTGTTCCTAAGTTAGAGAAATAAAGACCCAAACAGTATTAAAATACCTTTGAAAGAAATATGATGTTTCCATGTCTTGTGCAAAAAGGCATTTTGTGGCAAAAGTGGTAAGCAGAAAAGGCTCTGTAGAAAAACTTAATAATGATGTGGACCTGGATGTTGTTCAGACACTCCAATAAAACTTTTATTGGACTCCGAGTACAACAGTGTCCAGGATTTTAAGGGATTTTTATCTTGTTCTTTTTTTCCACTAGGAAGGGCAAAATGATATGCAGTTATGGACCAAAAGACAAAACTTGCTTGTAGAAGCTGTCAGTTTTCTTCTTGTGCAGTTACCTGAGTCTTTGAGAGATTAATGTTTTTTTGAGACTGTAATACAGTTTTCTGCCCCTGTTAACAAAGGGTCAGTTAGGAGGAGAGCTTTGCTTTATTCCTGACCTGGGAATCTGTAAGACTTTGACGTGTGGAGCAGTTACAATTATATTGGTGTGGTTCCCAGTGTGGATGCTTTTTATTCTGAAGAGGCCCTGTCGCATGCAAACAAGAGCTCCGAAGGCCTGGAACGTTAGCATTTCAATGGCTTTGCCTTGGCTTTGCAGCGAGGCCGCTGGGCTCTGCGGAGCGGCTGGGGTGCTGCAGGAGGGAGGCCATGCGGCGCGATTGCTGGCTCGCGGCGCCCGCACGAGGCCTGCGGAGCTCGTGTGCACTCGGAGGCCGGCACGAGGTGCCCAGGAGCACGTCCAGGGCTGCTTGCAGACGTTCTTGCTCCACAGCGGGAGCCCTTCCATGGCCTAGACGCGTTTCCTGTGAGCACTCGCGCTGCTCCGGCTAGCGAGAGCCCTTTCCAGGCTGTCTTCTTGTGGAGACAAGCCTTTAATTTGCAGCTTTTGAAAGGCAGTGGCGTTTCAGTACATGCTCTTTCACTGAGTCTCGTTATACTTGATGGTTCTTTTGAGATGAGGTTGAAGAAATCAACAGTTTTCCCCTTTGAAGGGGGAGAGAGGAAGCAGCTTTACAGTTTTTCCTGGCTGTGAGGGGCGAGGGGGAAGAGGGAAGCAAGTGCATTTCTTTGGGCAAGTGTGTGTCTTAAGATGCCCAAATACAAAGCATGTGAACGAGGACGTGTTTTCTGGGGAGCCGAGGGGCCTCCTGGGGATGTTTGGGTGCCTTCTTGCAGGCACTGTAACGTCTTTCCACACTCCATTTAAAAAAAAAAAAAAAAAAAAGGCAAGCAAAAAAAAAAGGCTGTTTAGTAGTGAAGTAAAACTTCTGTTCAAGACCTTGGTGTGCTGGTGAAGTGTAAAAATGTATGAAATACTATCTTTTTTGCTCCCCATTCAAAGCTTGGAAAAGTTCTGCTAGACACTGCGTTTCCCGCCTTGGTCCCGTTTCCATCGGCCGGGCGCGTGAGGGAAGGGCCTGGCTATCGGCTCCGTGCCGGGCTCGGCTTGGCAGCGGAGGTTTCCCCGCGCGCCCCCTGCCAGCTGCCCCACTCCGCTCCGCCCTGTCCAGAGGGGCAGCCCCGCTGAGTTCCCAGCACAGGTTTGGGGCGGGCCTGTCCCGGTTAGTACGTGCAAATGACCGGTCAGTTGTATGGGGAACTGTAGTTCACAGGCTCTGTCCAGGTGCTTCTTAGGTTACTCCTGACACACAACTGTTTGCCAAGTTTTTGCCTTGTCCTAATAGTTATTGCAAAAAATATTCTTGTTTATGGAAGACCCTTTCTGTGTCGTTCTGAAGAAGACTGCAGTCGCTACACTGTTGATAAGCCCCTTGCACCTGGAAATAGGCCTGAATGGCTACCTGGGACTTGCACATCAAGACTAGTGATAAAATAGCCATGTACGAATGCACTGGTCTATCAGTTCCTTGAGAGACTGGAGAAATGTTTAGGTATATAAATGTTAAAGCTATATTCTATTGATTTCTTTGATCTTGAAAGAGCATTTGGGGAGGGGGGGAATCATATCTGTTGTTTGTAACATTTAGATTAAGATAAATGAGTCCAGTAAAGCTTTTTCAATGTGAAATAGGCTAAAATATTATTTTTTGCACTTTATTTTTGTTCTGGGTTGAGTTTAAAAACTGGAAGGTTATGTTCAGACCTGTATGGGATGATTTCAGGAAATAAATGAGGTTTTAATCCCTGAATTGACCTGGCCCTGAAGCGATATTGAAGAAATACACTTTACCTTTGCTATTGCACATTTGAAGTATAAAAGCTACTATTAGCATAAGTGATTGAACTCTTTTGGGTGCAGTTTAGTTTACATCTGTTTGCTTGCTGCTTTTCATAAAAAAGCAGGCAGGTTGTGAATAAAGGTGATGAAATGCTCTCTTCTCCTCCCATGGAGGTGGTTAAAGGTTTAAAAAAAAAAAAAAAAAAAAAAAGCTCCCTGCCAGTCTGCACTGCTACCAAGTGGCTGCAGTGAAATCCTCTAATGGGGCTCGAGTTTTCTGCTTGGCTGCCCCTTGCTGGTGAGGGAAGCGGTTGCTGGCGCCGGGCCCGCAGCTCCGCTCTGCTCCCTGGCGCCTCCGCCAGCTCCCGCGTCCCCGTGGCCGGGACCCGGGCCTGCCTGCCGCTGCTTCCCCTCCGCCCCGCGCGCTGCCTGGGGCGCCGAGGCCCTGGGAACCCTGTCTGGCCTCCGCAGCCCCTGTGAGGCGGCTGCAGCCCGTGCCCCTCCCTGCCATGCCCGGCCGCGCTCGGAGAGGAGACCGGGCTGTCTCCTGCCCTGGGGAATGGCTGTTTAAACCTAGGTATAGCTAAACAATGTGTTCATTTATGTTGGACAATAATTAACTATTCTTTAGGAAAGAGCAAAAAGATGTGCCAATCCAGATGTAAAATTGATTATTTAAGTTGTGACTCAACTAGGCCATTTAAACCCCTTTGATCTCAATTCAGTTGGGAAGTATTTATCCACATACCAGAAACTGAAATGAAAGTTCACATGTGCAAATGCAAAATGGTGCTTAAAAATTTCTGCAAGAAAGCCAGGTAAAATTCCAAGTAGTGTTTCCCTGACCTTAAGTTGTGCTTAGCTTTTCTTTGAATCATTATGCTAATACAATACTCAGTTTATTTTGCATTTCTATAGCTACTTTTTTCCTGGTAGTCACACAAAGAGACGTCTCTGCGGTGCTGAGCGTGGAATTCCCAGCTCAGCAAAGCGGCCACAGGGAGTGGAGAGCGGCTGCGTCCAAGGGCCCTTGGACTCCGTGCAGATCCATCTGACGTGCCTGCCGAGAACACTCAGGCGCCTGGAGTGCTCGGGGATGGGGCAGTGCCGCGCGCTGCTGAGGCTCCTCGCTGGGGGCCGAGGCCACAGGGAGTGGATGGCGCCCCAGCTTCGTGCGGTCGAGTGACGGCGCTTGGCTCCCGGCTCCTCTTCCCCCCGGCCTCGGCGTGGCGGCACCGGCTGCTCCTCCCCGAGCCCCCTTGCCCGGGATGGGAGCTCGGCCGCCCACAGGCGCTGGGGCCGGGGCCTCCGCTTGCGCAGCACCAGCAGCGCCGGGCATGAAGGGCAGCTCGGCCACCGCATGAGCAGGGCGCTCAGGGCACCGTGCAGCTGCGCAGCCGGGGTACCTGGCGCTCCAACAGCTGCACATACAGAGTCGTGTGCTAGGAAGGACTGTTATTTAAAGAGCAGTTATTGATAGTTGTCTCTTACAGCAGGGTGCTTTTAAAAAAAAAAAACAGAAACAAACCTCCGGGTGAGTATTAGGTTGGCCAGCGATGCCTGTGTGCCCTGAAAGGCCATGCGTGTTGTCAACCTCCAGTGCCACTGCCAAAGGTGACAGCTGGGGCCCCTGGCTGGGCCCTCTAGAGCCTGTGAAGAGGGAAAAGCAATAAAAAGGTGTTGATCCTGGCTGTGGAAACCAGGGCAAGGCATCATGCACGGCATTCCCTTATAAAACCTACTTGAAGCAGCAGTGCAGAGAGTGGGGGAAGAAGCCCTTCTGCTCTCACCTTGGCCTTCTGCTGAAGTGCCATGAGCAGGATCCAGATGGAAGCCAAAGACCCAGGCACCACAGCCCAGTCAGGTGACAGCTGAACGAGCAAGTATTTCAGGCACCATCCACTGTTACCCCCTAACTAGCTTCTTTTTGTAAAATTAGCACATCCTCAGTCTGACCTGGTTGTGAGCAAGGTGCCAATGCTTGATAATGATCTGCTGGATTCAGATCCATGAGCCCCTTCCCTGGAGAAGGGGGAGCTGAAAGAAAAGAGCCAGAAGGAGCATATGGACCTAGAGACAACCCAAAGGGTGAAAGGTAGGGGAGGTACCAGAAAATGAAGTGAAAATGGTCTCTTTGAAAGACTTAGATTGAGCGAAAATGATCAGAGTGATAGAGAATACAGTAAGAGGAGAAATCAAGGTTTTTTTTTTTTAATTAAGTCATTTATGCCACATGAAGTTTGGCTAGCTACAAAGTTTAGTACATTGTACTAGGTATTAGAGAAACCTAGCTAGGTATTAGAAAACGTGGCCTTGCTCTCCTAATTCAGGCAGAAGGGTTTGTTTGATTGTGTGTGGATTTTTTTTTTTCCCCCCCTCTCTCTTTCGAACCAACAAGTAACTTCCTGTAGTAGCTGTTGGCTGGTTTGTGAGTCTCAAACCCTGGTTCTTGACTCCCTGTGTTCTGTGGATCCGGGAGGAACATTGCATAATTTTTTTCTTTCTGAAAATTGCTAGTGGCACAGGACAGAAGTCCCTTCCATGAGCTGACAAAGATGGTTTAGGCCTAATCCTGCAGTGAAATGAAATGTTGTCTTATCCTAGCTCAAAAATGTCACTTAAGTTCCTGTTTTCCAGGTAGTTCAGGGCGTTTTAGAGCTATTCTAGTGAATTCTTTGTCTTCTCTGCGGGTCGCCTGCGCAGTGGCAACCGGGCAGGGGCCTAGTGCCCCACGAGCGGCTGGCGGGAGCGCCCGGCGCGAGCCGCCCGCTGCTGCTGTGAGGCTTGGGCAGAGCGGCGCGCACCGCGGCGCTGGCACCGCTGCCGGCCCCGCGTCCTGCCGCCTGCAGCACGGAGACCTCTGCTCCGTGGCACCTATTTTAATTGGGCTTCACTCAGCATTGTGCTAAAATGCTGCTGCTAGATGGAGAAATTAATTTGTCCCTGAAAACATGTGCCTTGTTCAGCTCTGGTCATTCAGATTAATTTTATGTGATTGTCAGATGAAAAGTACTGTGATTGGCAGCGTTTCAGTGCAAAGCGGCTTCCTGTGGCCCACGACTATAAACTGCATAATTCTGCAGGGAGTGGGCCGCACTGCGCAGAGGGAGCTGCTCCGGCAGCTTGCCCGGCCCAGCGCCCGCGCCGTAGTGTCGGAAGCAGCCGGCCCCAGGGAGCGCGGCAGGAGGAAGCGCTGCTGGGTGCCCGGGCGGCTCTGCCGCAGCGTGGAGTCTGGCTCCGGCGCGTGCCGGTGCCGGCGCTGCCGGGGCGCCCTTGGGCTCCCCGCTCCGGTGTCGTGGCTGGCTGCGGAATGGCCGGCACCGCTGCCACGGAGCTGCTGCTGCGAGCTGCAGCGGTGCCGCTGGGGAGGCAGCGCAGGCCTGGCGCCATGCGCTTCTCCGAGTTGATTTCCGTGACTCCCTGGCCGTGATCTCAGCAGAAAGTTAACTAAAATGATGCTGGAGACGGCTGTGTGAGAGTGGCACGTGTGTGCTGCAGTGGCGCCAGCATTATCTAGTAGCACCACTAATACTCCTTTATGTTTAATTTCCTTTTCTAGGTCACTGTTATCTCACCTTTATGTTTTAAGAACTATGCTAAATTCTGGCTCTAAGTTTTCATATCAGTTTTGTTCCTGTTGTTTTTCTGATAATCTTTTCTGTGGTTATTTTGGAGTGGAAAGGATTTTTGCACTGGGTTTGAGAGTCTGTGAGCAACTCAGTTTTTCCCAAGAAAAGGTACATATGGGAAATCTGAATAAAAGCAGAAGCTTGAAATGCTCTGGAAGCTGCTTTTGTCGCTTTTTCCAGTTTTACTGTTCCCCCGCTTCATACGCAGGCTGGATTTCCAGATGCTGTTTTGGCTTCCACGTAGCAAATGGGGAAAATGAGCATTCCTCGTAGTGGTAGAGTCCGCCTGGCTGGTCCTGCGCTGACAGGAGAGACGAACCCTTGGCTACTGGTGCAGGCGCCGCCTCCGTGGCAGCAGAGCAGTGCGCTCTGCGTGGCCAGGGTGTCGCACCCGGGCGCTCATCGGTGCCTGCTGCGGCAGGAGGCAGCTGCAGTGCCGGGAGTAGTCCAGTAACACCAAACGTCACCCGCTCGCGTGGCAGCCACGCTTGGTTCCCGGCGTGAGTCCCTTCCTCTGCCCGTATTTTCTCAGGTAGAAACTGCTTTGAAGTCCCCTTTTTTCCTGCTCATTCCCTCCTGTGCGTGACCGTGGATGTAGGGTGGGGATGCAAAGCTGGGCAGGAGTCTGTGTCAGCCGGTCTCAACTCAAAATACGGCTGTGGAGTGAGAGGGTTTTGGGGCTGGAGCTCTGTGCAGCCCCTGGAGGCAGGTCCCGGCGGATGGCCGTGCCGCGTGCCTGGCGCCGGCTGCAGGGCCTCTGGAGGAGGCAGCGGGGAGCTCTGCTGCTGCCCTGTCCTGAGGGTGCTCCCGCATCCTGGCGTGGGGATGCGGGGCCTGAGCCTTGGGCCAGCTTTGAGGACGTGTAGGAGTGGAGCACCGGGGGGAGCACCGTCCCCAGCCATGCTCGGCATCCTGCACAAGCCAGCGCATGTGCTGCCTTCTGCACGCTCTGTCATTTCGGGGTGTGTAGATACTGATGGTCTCTGCTGTTTCTTTTCCTTTCCTGTTCTTTCTCTCCCACTCACTCTGAAAATGTTTGAGTTGCTTGTTTTTTAATGAGCTGCTGCTCTGCTTTCTTAAAAAGGTAAATTTTCCTATCTCTGTTGTTGAGAGCAGGACATGGAAGCTCCAGGTCAGCAAAGAGCTTCCTGCCGCCTGTCCCTCCCCGTAGGGCTGTCCAGCAGGCGTTTTGACCTTGCTGCGCAGCCACGAGGCCCCTGCGCTGCGCAGCCACGAGGCCCCTGCGCTGCCTTGCGCTGCTCCGGGCACGGGAGCTGCAGGGGGTGGCGCTGGCACCGCTGTGCGAGGCGAGGCAGCCTCTGGCAGCGTCTCCGCGCCGCCGTGCGTGCCCCGAAGCAAGGGGAGCTCTCTGCGGGTGGCGGGCTGGGCTTGCTCGTGGGGCAGGGGAGGAGGCGCTGGGACTGTGCGGTGGCTTGGCTGTGTAGGTTCAGCTGGGTTGGGGTTCTAGTGATTATCCCGTTTACGTTGTTTTCCCAACAGAGTGAGTGCCTGCCGCAGCAGGCTGGCTGTGATGGGGGAGCACGCGCCACCTGGCGCAGCAGGAACTCCCCCCTTGGAAACCCTGCGGGAGAGCTTCGGAGCAGGAGGGCTCTCGTGGGCCGGGGCAGCGCGCGGGTCTCGCCACCCATTGCCTGCCTTCCTGCGTCCCCCTGTGCGCAGGCCGCGCTGCCGTGTCTTGATCCTGTGGTTCGTGATTCATGCCAAGCCCAAGCGTTTTCGTGCCCCGTCTGGCCTATTTTCTGAGAATGCTTTTAGGTGCCTCCGTCTGTTTTATTGTGGTTTCCTTGGTGTCTAGTCCAGCCGAAGCCAAGATGATTCCTGGCCTGACCGCGCGCTCGGGAGCAGGTGTCATTCCGCCGCTCTGTCTCGGCAGCTGTGTTCCTGTTAGCAGGAGCTCTCAGAGCCCTCGTGCTGCTCAGAGCCCAAGCTGCTGCTCGGTGGTGGTTTGTTTCTTTGAGCGGGAAGTTTCGCAGCCTGAAACTCGAATGTTTCTATTTGCTGCTCAGAAGGTGGGTGAAAAAATGTCAATTCCTGTGGAGACAGAGACCAGCCTTGCTGATCTAGCTTTGCATATCCCCTAAGCAGCAGTATGAAGTGGAAGCCTTTTGATGCTGACTGGTAGATGGACCTGTTCGCTGATATGGTCAGTTGTGCTGGACAGCTTGGTTTTGAAAACTACCGGGGTATCCGAAACTTCCATGTGGATTTGTAAGTGGTCTGTGCCTCTTCTGCGGGAGTGGCTTCTTCAAAAAGCTTCTGGAAGGAAGTCCATTCACTCCTCCAATTTGTGCGCTCTCATCTCAGGAAAACGGCTCTGTGCTGAATGCTTCCCAGCGTGGAGAAGAAACAGACCCTGCTGCCTGACTAATCCTGTCTTTAGTGTGGTCATATCCAGAGTGGTCTCTTACTCCTCCTTAGCTGGAAGGGCTCGGATCCCAGGGGTGCTTGGACACTTCCTTCCTGCAGGAGCATTTCACAGAGGCCGTCTCTGGCGGCTTCTTGTCTTCCTGCTTTGATCCTCTCCAATGTTGTTGAGCTGTGGGAATTGCCCATGGACACGTGTCACCGGCTCACCTGGACCAAGAGAGCACTCCTGCTGTTTGGACTTAGTCTGGACATGACCATGGGCGAGTTGCTCTGGGCTGTTCCTTCGCTCCGAGAGCCAAAGCAAGACTTGCCCGTGAGAGGTGTTCTAGCTGTGTCTGCCTTCATGTTAGTGCTTGGCTGCGAGTACGTGCAAGGTCAGTTGTTTGGGCTTAGGTGGCGAGTATCAGGGATTGGCCGATTTCTATATCTCTAAGGGAGATTAAAACAAAAGTCTGGATGAATATATGGAACAACTGTAAATACGTCCGTGCAGCCAGGTTTGGCAAGGCCGTGTGAGGTGTATGTGTTTGAAAACTCGCAGCAAACTAGCTGGAAGGGGCAGGTGGATCATGGAGCTCTAAGAGCGGCACCAGCAGCCCGTGTGCGTGTGTGCAGGAAAGGCCCCGGGAGGGGTAGCTCGCCAGCAGCAACATGGGTAGAAGGACTCACTTGCTGGGGGGATCGTCTTGGACATGGCTATGCCGTCAGTTGCTGAAGGCCTCTGTGCGGCATGAAGGCAGCAGGAGCAGGGAGAGCTATGGCTCCCTGCGCTGTTTTGAGTGGCCAGAGGGGCCCCTGGCCAGGCTGGCGCGGGCAGGGCCTGGCGGAGCTGGAGGGCTGTGCCGGGCTCCGTGGAGGGCCGGGTGGGAAGGGCAGCGCTCGCAGGGACATGCGGGAGTGGGAGCTGCCACGGGCAGGGGAAAACATCGGTGGGGGCTGGAGCGGAGCCGGGGAGTGAGTGCAACAGAATAACCTTGGGGTTAAGGACGGTGCGGGGGGTGCTAGGAAGGAGAGACTGAATTGTTAATGCTGTGCGTCGCATTCTTCCTGAGGGCAGCAGCCGCCCCAGCTTGCTGGGGCGCGGGCAGGAGGCCCGCCCCTCGGTCGCGTGCCTTGACCTTCCCCGCAGCCGGTGTCGCGGAGCGCTGCGGGCTGTGCGCGCAGGGCAGGCCGTGCTGCAGAGCAAGCCTGCCGAGAGCCGCCGGGGGGCCAGGCGCCCTGCTGCGCCCAGCCCGCTCTGCAGCGCTCACCGGGCTCCGCTTCCCGGGCTCCCGGGGAGTGCTCAGGAAGGAGGCCGGCATGCACCCGTGGAGCATTGGGAACGTCCGCTCTCAGGCTCATTGCTCTAAATTTCCTGAATTTGTTTTCCAATTCCCTTGGATGCCTGCGCTTTGGAGCAGTTGAGCTGTAAATGCCAAGCAAACCAAATACCTGGCTCGTTCCTATCCCTTTACCTACTGTGCCTACTGTGCAGCAGCCCCCTGCCCTTGCGGAGCTGCCCCAGCCCCACGGCCAGCCGTCGGAAGGGAGCCCCGGTGCAGAGCCGGGCTCCCCGCGGGCTCCTGCCGAGCCGCTCCTCCTCCGTGCCGGGAGCAGGCAGGGCCCCCCGCCCCGGGGAGCAGGCGGGACACGCTCGCTCCCGCGGGCTCTCCGCGCGCTCCGGAGGGCGGCTCCGCGCCGCCTGGGCTGGCTGTGCGGCCCATGGCTTGGCTCTGCAGAGCAGCCGGGCCTTTGCTGAATCATGCTGCAGATGCCCCGTTCTGCCAAGCAGCGAGCGGGTAAAGCACCCTCTGAGCAGACTGTGACCCAAGTGCCGTAATTGCCTTCTGGTTAGGACACCTGAGCTAAGGGGGGGAAGTAGAGCATTCCTGTGCCAGCATTATACCCCAAGAAAATAATTATAGCGGCTCAGATTTGCTCAGGCTGGCAAAATCCTAGTGGGATTTCTCATGTGCAAATGAGGCTGGTTCCCGGTGGTGAAGCACTTAACGGATAGATAAGGAGTCGCAGAAGGGGCCCTTACAGGGAGCAGCCTTGCAGGAGCTCCCTGACCACTTTGAGGCTCGAGATCCCGCCTGATAACATCAGCAGCTGGAAATGAAAAGCATTTGCACCTCTTAAGGTCCCTGCATATGTGAAAACACAGAAGGGGCTGTGGTGAGATACTGCCTAATTTATACGTCTGTCGGATCCAGCGCCTTTGCCTTTGGGGTGGGCTTGCCAGAGCAAGGCGGGGGTCATCTCTAAACGCTGCTCATGTTGCATGATCAGATTCTGGCTATTAGATGGAGAGAGGCCTGAAGCTGTCATCCTCCCCAGGCTAAGCAGTATGTCAGTAGGTGTG
>VZSV01000251.1:377837-412351 GCA_013398735.1 Nothocercus julius | reverse complement strand
GGCGCTGGCGGGCACGGCTCTTCTCCAGCCTAGTCCTTACTTAGGTGGCTCACAAATGGAAGTTTCACTGCGGGGGGAGAGCAAAGGAGCTGAGTTACGCTCCCAGTGGGCAGAGCTAATAACAGGCTTGCAAAGCCAAGCACGTGTTACGTTTGCTGCTATTTTTAGGAGCATCTGCTGCATTTGTGGCTGGAAACTTTTCTTGCATGCTAGGAAGAATTGAAAAAGAGCCTGTAAACGTAAGCTGATTGCCCTAGGCGTGTGTGCAGAATGTACAAGGGTGAGCACGTTGCCCTGGATGTGCGTGCAGCGTGCGCCTGTCCGAGATGCGCCTCCCCCCGTTGCACACGGGGCAGCCGCGTGCGGCCAGCTGCCCGCCATGGTGGGAACGTGCCGCGTGACCCAGGGAAGCGGGGTGCCCCGCAGTCCCGCGCGCCGCCTTTCCCTGCTAACGCAGGTCATCTCCTGCAGTCTGTGACCAGGATGTTGGTCTTGGTGTTTAAAAACTTCTTGTCTAGAAAACGGCTGTGTGTGGACAGAGTTTTGGAGCTCCGTGTTGGGGGTGATTCTCTTAGCTGGGGAGCTCCGGACATTTCCCTGAGGATACTTGGAAGCAGTTTTCTATTTTAGACTTAAAAACCCTCTTCCATCGCTGCTGTGCCTGCGCCGCCAGCCCTGCCGCCTTGTGCGTGTGCCTCGGTGCTCGCGTGTGGGGCCGTGTCAGGTGTCGCTGAGCCGCACGAGTGTGGCACAGGCAGCGCCAGGGTCTCTGTGGGCAACTCCTGTCTTTGTCTTGCTGAGTCAAACAAATGAGTATCGTGATCTCCTGCTCGATGGTTCCTCAGCACTAGCTATGAATAATGTTTTTCCCTTCAAACACCAGATCTTATTGTCTAATGATTTAGTCATCTCAGTATAACTGAAGCTGTTAAGAATATGATCCATTTCTTCTTCAACTTTCCCTTTTTGCAGATGATGAACTGAACGTGAATATGGTGCAGTACGAGTGCGTGTGCGAGGGCATGTCCTGCGGGAACGGGGACCGCTGCCGGGGCCAGCAGTGCTTTGCCTCCCTCAGCATTAACGATGGTGCCAGGGTCTACCAGAAGGGCTGCTTCCAAGTCTACGAACAAGGGAAAATGACCTGCAAGACGCCTCCCTCTCCCGACCAAGCTGTCGAGTGCTGCCAGGGCTACCTGTGCAACATGAATATCACTGCGCAGCTGCCTTCCTCTAAAGGTGACAGGCTAATTTGTAGATGGTGAATCTGGGGAGAGGAGGCTGGATCGTGGTGTGGTGGGAGAGAGGTGATGCTGCGCTGGCAAAGCGGGATTTCAACGGGATCCTTCCCACTGGGCTCTCTGGCATGTCCAGCATCCCCAGCTGTGACACGGGGCAGGGCTCAGGTTGTTGTGGCGCCTCTGTGGTGAGTCACTTCAGTAGCACACGTGTTAAATAGCTCTGGCTATTGGAGTTACGGCCTCTTACAGAGCAGGTGGCTACCAAGTACAATGTTGCTGTCAGTATTACTGTGTGTTTGGTTTTTTATTTTTTCTGTGGATGCTCAAACTCTTTATTTTCTTTTTCAAGGGCAAACTCTTCAGGGAGAATCTGTAGGTTACAGCATGGAAACACTAATCATTGTTATACTGGCTCCAGTAGTAGTGCTGATAGTTTTTTCTGCGGTAGCTGTACTGATCATCCGGAGAATACAGAAAAACCACATGGAGAGGCTCAACTCCAGAGATGCAGAATATGGCACAATCGAGGGACTGATTGCATCGAATGTGGGAGACAGTACGTTGGCTGTAAGTAATCTGTACAACCCATGAAGGACCTGTAGCCTCCCTTTCCTTCCAGCACTGTTACTGCCACCCCCCACCCCTCCCAAAAACAAAGCCACCTAGCGCCAGAACTTCTGTTGCTGAAATTCCTGTATTGGGGAATCTATAGTGTAAATGGAGTTTTACCAGAGAAGTAATTTTTCCAGGTCAGCTTGTTTGACTTAGGGTATTGCTGTAAGCTGCAGTCAAACTGTTTTTGTTCCTAGGAGTAATGTCTGAAGCCAGTGGGATTCTTGACCTACTGGAAAAACAGGGTATGTGCAGAAGTTGAGAAGCCTAAAATGATATGAAAGGTATAAAAATGCATTGTGTGTCTCATGTATCAAAGAGTCTGAAATGTAGGAGGGAAAGATGTGAAGGTTGGGGAAGAAGAAAGTACAGACCCTAACAGGTATTTTTAGCTTTAAAGACTTCAAAGCTGCCTCTAATGATCCTTGCTGAAGGGCTCTTGGGCGACTAGAGTATTAGTGCGATACTGGTGACAGGAGAGAGTAGTAGGAATTTGAAGACACGGAGGCTGTTTACTGCTGTTAAAAATAGATGTTAATAGTTCAATTTTGGTTCACTTGGTCTCTGGCAAGAAAACGACTTGAAGTTGTTCCTTTTTATTAAAAAGTGTAAAGAATCTTAACTCTACTTGTGGCCTGAAGAGTGTTCACGACTGCTTTCCCACGCTTTATCAGAACTGGGTAGGGAGAACTTCAGAGACTAATGCAAAGAGGAGAAATCCCTCCTCCTTCCATTTTTCAAATAAAGTCTCTATGCCTTCCTAAACACGAAGTGGGAAAATATTTTCCTTTCAGTGCTTTCCCTCCTTAACCTTTAGTGCTTTCACTAAGGGTTGATCAGTTTTTAGAGTAATGAAAATGGTCCGGAATGCAGATGTTTTTAATGTGCTACTTTGTACGTTATGTGGGCTGTTCCTTTCTTTGGACTCTCTCCTCAGTGAGAGGAGTTGAAAGAGGTGTTTAACTCTGCGCAAAAAATCTTCTGTGTCTTTTTTAGAAAGTGTTACCACCTTTGTAGGGAAGCAGTGTGATTGTGCCACATATGTCTCTATATTGCATATGTTGTTGTTATTTCTATAATATATATATAATCTATATATTTAGAAATAATATATATATTATTTATTTGCCTGAAAGTTAATAGCTGCTCTGCAGACAGCTGCAAGATCCTTGGGACCAGTCAGAAATTGAGCTATTCTGAGGAGCTGGAAATAGTTTCTTGCACTGCTGTAAGTGGTGGAAAAATCTTGTGGAAATATGTTTTGTCATAAGACAGTATGTCCTGGCAAAGTTTTCATGGTGTTCGAGGTGGCCAGGGAGGCTTACTGTTTCCATGTGGTAGGCACAAGTCCTTCATTGAGGAAGATCAGGTTAAAACTGAAGAATCAGGCTCCCAGTCATCCAGATAATCCCGCTATGGGTCTCCGAAACAGCGTGTGTGGGGAGCTCGCAAGTAATCCACTCCTCTTCATCTAGGAAAACATGGCCCTCTTGAAGTGGCCTGTGGTAGGGACATACAACATCAGGAGCAGGAAGGGAAGGAGGGACAGGGATCGATTCTTTGCTTCCTTCTCCAGTTCAAGAACAGGGAGAGGCCTCAAGCTGAGCAAGCAGGAGTAAGGGGAAGAGTGAAGGCCCTCAAGCTAGTGAGGGAGTCAGCAGTGCATGTGTTTGGAGGCTCACAGTGTTACATTCCAGTCCTTCCAGTTGCATTCGGCTGCAGTCAGAGATGAGAGACTGTCCCAGAGGGTCCTTGGGTGGCCACTTTTGTGCTTTGCCCTGCAGTCCAGGAATCATATCAAAAGTCTGGGGAGATCCTTGGGATACTCTGGGATGGGGTGAGAGGCAGAGGAAGTACAAAGGGTGAAGAAATAAGACTGTTCTTAATTGGTAGCTCCCTTGTTAAGGCAGAGCAGTGAACATGGCTCTGTCCTAGAGTCTGAAACGTCTGGACAGTCCGTGTAGGCGCAGAACTGAGCGTGGTACCAGCGGCGGTGGCTTCCCAGCACTGCCCTGCCACTCTGCTGCTTGGCCCTGTAAAGCTCTCCCAGGTAATCATTCTTTTAATGCCTTTTTATGCCTTTGGCTCTCCTAAGTCAGCCCACAGGGCTGGATTCCCTCTAACTGTTTTAGAACAGCCATTTCTGGTATGTTCATCATGAACTAAGCATGGCCGTAAGTAGGTATCTGGTCTAAAGCAGTGACTTTGAGCTCTTATCTCTTACCAGGATAAGTATCCATTAGACCATTTCCTCTGCAAGCCCTTGAAGTGCTTCAAGTCATCCAGTGCTCCTCGGAGACAGTGATTAAAGCCTGGAAAAATAAATCAAAAGTTCTTCTCACAGGGAAGGGGGAGAGTTGCTAGCTGCAGAGGCCGGGTCTTAGCAGAGCTGCTCTCTGCTCACCCATCACATCCTGTGACTTTGGTTGTAGTGCCTCTGGTGTTGGTAATGGAAAAAATAGATAGCTCCTTGCCTGTGCACATTCACCTAAGCAGCCGGTCTTCGTGTTCCAGGCTTTTTCTCCTCTTTGGGCTTTAAGTCTTGGATTTTGTCACACATCAGAGTTGCTTACATTTGGGATTATTCTCCACGGGAATCCTTGCAGCCCTCAGTTTCCTAGTGGTGAATGGAAAGAGCTGTTTGGCCTCTTCAAATCTTGTTTTTACAGCTATTGCTGCAGACAAGCTTTTGCTCCTGTCTGGTGCAAGCAGGAAGGAAAATGAGTTCACATTTTGGGTAAAATAGCAGTACCCTGTCACTCTTTTTCTTGAACACTTACCAAGAAACCAGATTTCTCACTTTTATCTGACTGAAACCCAGAAGTCCAATTTGCTTTGAGATGTTAGGAAGTTGATTATGGTTATGCTTTTCTATCCTACTTTCCTTTATAAAGGATCAAAACATTCAGTAACAAATTTTCTACAGAATTTCTAACTACAGAATTACCCATGTATTAGCATTTTAAAAAGGTAATGAGCTTTTAACATTTGGTTACTCTTACATGCTCACGCTTTCTGTGATCCTACAGTACACTTCTGTGAACTAAAATACGAGAATACTGTGAAATAAAATATGTTAATAGTAAAGCTTTTAAGAAAAAGATTTGCCATGGAGAGCCTTCTGGAGCGTCAGTTTCCTGTCGGGTGTAGCTGGTGGACGTGGTGCTCCCATCCCCTTGCTCCCCTCAAAACTGCTTGCAACTGTGTGTGCTTGTGCCCGCCTGGGCACCATCCCTGTCCATCCTCTGTTGCTCACTGGGTCTCTTTGGAGAGAAGATTCATTGAGCATCGTTCAGTCCCCCTGGATAGGGCTGGTAATGAATTACTTAGGTTTTTCTAAAGAAGTTCTGTTTTGGGGTGGATGCTTAAAATGTGTCACGGAACCCCCTGGAACTGCCATGGAGGTGCTGCTTGCTGCAGTTCTTGGAGTTCTCCATTTTGGGCCAGTTTTAAAAGCTTATAATTTAAAAAATGTTAGTACGCTGAGGGTGGTTCCTGCCTGGCAGGCACATTTGGTGAAGATCTCAAGTGCTTTTCTGCCAGTTTCACTGAGTTTTGCAGGAGGCTGTTGCTCTCGCTCGTGACCAGCAGCGGTCGTCCTGTTTTTATCTGCTTGTGCCTGTGTGGCCTGGGCGCAGAGCAGTCCCAGGAGGGGCGGCCACAGCCGTGCCCGGGCGGCTTTGCGCGCGCGGGGGCCCGGCGGTCTCGCCCTCGCGGGACTCCTCTCGCTCCGCTGATGTTGCGAACACCGGCGGTGCTGTGCGTGCCCCCGCCTGGCGGCACGGACCCTGCAGCCTCGGGCCGAGACCGGCGCTTCCCGCTTACCTCCATCTCCGTAATGGTGTGTGACGGGTGACGGGATCTGTAACGGGTGTGAAGGTGGCCGTGGCCCAAGCATCCTGTGGAAGGTGACGGGTGTCTAGAGCGGGCGGCTGTTGCTGGACTGCGGGCAAATCCCAGAGAAACCCACTTGGTTTTGCAGATAACCTGTGTAACAGCGGAGAACTGCATGGCTGGGTTTGTCTTCGTTGTTTATTGCTGAGCCAATTTCCATTAATGATCATTACTAAGTATTATCTGGGGAACTTGATTGCTGACGCAGAGGTGGCCCTGCTGTTAAGGTGCCTCTGTTACCTGAGGCACGTGCGTGGGGCTGGCGGATGCGATGCTGGACCCGCAGACACGTGGGCTCTGTGGCGCCGGGGTGTCCGCGTCGCTCCGGCGGAGCAGAGGGGGCGCTGGGGAGCGCGGGGGTGGAGGCGGCGGAGCCCTTGGCGGGGTCAGCGCGCGGCGCTGCGCTCGCGTCGCGCCTGAGGAGGCTCCGCTTTGCCCTGGCAGCCTCTCTGGCAGAGGGTCAGCGCTGCGTGCTCAGGTGCTGCCCTCTGCTGGCGCGCGCTCCCCTGGGGAAGCCGCTCCGCCCTTCCCTGGCGCCGACTCCGGGCTTCCCTGTGTCATCCCGAGCCAAGCACGCCTTCAGCCCTGTCGCAGCAGTGGCCTTGAACGTGTGCTGAAAACAGAGCTCAGGCGGCGAGCCGGAGGCCTTCCCGCGCACACGGGGCACGTTCCCCCCGCGCGCGCGATCCGTGCGCGCGGCCTGCGCAGGAGCCGGCCCTGCCGTGGCCGCCGCGGTCCCGCCTGGCCCTGGCCAGCGCCGCCCTGCCCGTCGCCTTCCCGTCAGCCACGAGTGTTTGGGAGCGTTTCTGAAAACAGCCCCAAGCTCTGGGGGTCTCGCGTGCACCTTGCTCCTGGGGTCGGTAGAGACCCGTGGGGAGTGCCGGCCTCCACATATCGCAGTGCTGGGAATGACCTCGGCTCACTAGCAAAACCGCCTCTTGTTCCTTGCTCCTCTAGTTGCCTTCAGTGAGAAGCGGCCATGGGTAGCTGGAGGAAAGAATAGCAAAAACCTATATAAATATTCAAAAATAAATGTTCCTTTTTCTGCTAATCATATAGGGATGAAGGACTTCAATATAGGAGCTTTGGAGAAGGTTTTTTTTGTTTGTTTGTTTTTCCTGAAATGCCTCAAATTATTGCAAGGCATTGAAAAATTTGAAGAAAAAGCTGCTATTAAGCTGATTCAAATAAGTCAGATACAGAATTGTGAGAGCATGAACTAAGTGAAGGAACAGTGAAGTGCTGGGAAATAGCTGTGGCTGGAGTCTCATTGTGGAGACCGGAAGAAAATCCAAGAATGATCTGACAGTTGTTTGCTTTTCTCATGGTTATAAAATTTCCAATAAAAAATGGTATGAAACTTGTATCTCCTCTCCCTTCTCCTTCCCTTATGTATGCACTTTGACAAGGTAAGATGTGATTAAAAGAGAGAATTCTCTGCATCTCTTCAGAGATGGTAACAGTAGGATCCTGATTTCGATGGCTTGGTGGATACTTCTGGCGCTACTGCGGCACCCTGAGTGTCGAGCTTTAAGATAACCCGCCCTGCAAAGACGTGGGAGCCTCTACCTTTAGGTATTTAAATGGAAGAAGTGCAATTTTTCTCATGCTGTCAACTTCTGATTTTCCTTTTGAACAGGATTTACTGGACCATTCCTGCACATCTGGAAGTGGCTCTGGGCTTCCTTTCTTGGTGCAAAGAACAGTGGCTCGCCAGATCACGCTTGTCGAGTGTGTAGGTTAGTAGAAGTCTTGTTTACGTGTCTAATGACAGGTCTTAGTAGCAAATCCACGGAGCTTTGCCTTTCGTCCTAATTAAAGATACAAACTAGGCTTGTTTGGGCACTTTTTAGGCTTTTTTTTTTTTTTTTTTGATCAAGCTTAATTTGAAGTTTGAAACTGTCAAACTATGAAATAAATGTTTGATTAAGTGGCATTTAATTAAAGAACTTTAGAATTAGAAATAAATGATTTGGCTTTAAGATACCTGGAGTTGAAGCATGAAGTGTTAAGTAACTAAGGTAGCATTTAAAAAAGGGCATAATACTGTGCTATCAGAAAGGGGAAGTGGATAATGTAGGTTTAAATCCCACCAGCCTGAAGAAGGGGATACCGTGGGAGAATGTTCCACCTCCTGGAGACAGTGATGGAGAAGGCAGGTTTCATGAGCCTGACTTTTCCCAGGAAGGTTCCAACTTTTAAGCGGCACTGGGCTCTGGATGCCTCAGGACTGAATCTTTTTTATTTCTTAATACAAACTGCTGGCTGGCATCTCAGTGATGCTCATTTCTGCCCCTTCTGGTATCCTTTGCAGCTCACTTGCTCTTACTGCTGCCCTGGGGCTGTGCAGTCTGTGATTTGCCATTGCTGCTCCTTTTCCCTAGCCTAAAAGTGTGTGTGCGCGCGCGCGCGTGTGTGTGTGTGTGTTTCAGCACTTTGTGTAGATTTAAGGGCCCATGACATTCTCTTCAGCGTGAGCCTACACCTGCAGTGCTTTGCTCTTTTTCCTCTAGCTCGATGTGCTAATAACTCCATAGCTGCACTTGCAGATAATTTTTCTTGCTGGCAGGGATTTTGGACACAAGTGATAGATTTGAAGACAAAAAAAAGTTAAACTAGCATAGAGCTAGTGGTCGTGTGCAGTTGCATGTTAAAGATGATAGGTATGATTTCCATTTTTTTTCTTCAGTTAGAGTTTTAAATGCTGATGGATTGCTCATTGCTGGAGAACACTACTTCTTGCTCTTGAACTTAAGACACAAAGTGGAAACAGTAAATATTGTTTACTTCCAGAAAGTAATTGTGATATTTCTAGATTCTCTAAAATTTCAATTTATTTACATTTTAGAATATTTTATTATTTTCCGCTTCTGTTTCCAATGAGGAAAATGGAGAATTATTTGCCTTTATCTTTGCCAAGGGACAAACAAGGTTCCAAATTTTAGGAAAAGGGTGGATACCCCACCTTTTTGTTTACCATCTTTTGTTGTTGCAGTTCTGAAATAGCAAGGAATTTTCAATACTTGCTTGAAGAGTAAGGGAAATAATTTTGTTCATCATAATGACAATTAGTTTTGGTAGCTGTTTTATTTTGTTCAACTGCAGTCTCTGTTTTGAGCATTGGCTCAGATGCGGGAAGAATAAATTTAGCTTCCTAAAACCCAACTGTTTGCTGTGTTTAGTCCTGTGTTTGCTAAATCCCCATCTGTGCAGGGGTTATGAGCTCTTCATAGGGCCTGAGAGTGAGTCTGGAAGCTGCAGCTGCCTCTATTAAGAATAATTGGGTTCAACTCATTTGAGAAATGGATGTCTGCATTCTCAAATGGTCAGAATATGGAATTGAGAATTGCTAACTGAATAGTGTTAAATTTGAGCTAAATTTAGAAGTACTTGGGTCAAAGCTATCCAGAAACAGAGGCATTGAGCCAAGATGCTGCACTGACATTAAAGAGGTAGGTAGAGGCTTAATATAGTCATAAGCAATTCCTGTTTCAGTGTTTTGCACCCAGTGCAGTTAATGTGTTGCTGTGAGTCAGTAGAACTTTTAAGTCTTCAAGGTGCTGAATGGAGTCCCGTGTGGAATGGGAATTGCTGCGAGCGAGCAGGACGGGCGCTGCACGGCTTCTCCTTGTGAGGAGCCTCCCATGAGGTGCAAGGGCTTCCAGAGGCCACTGGCCCTGCGTAGCCGCCTCCGCGCACCGGGGCTGCCGTGGGCGTCCTACTCTGCTGG
Source organism: Nothocercus julius (assembly GCA_013398735.1). NCBI lineage: Eukaryota > Metazoa > Chordata > Aves > Tinamiformes > Tinamidae > Nothocercus > Nothocercus julius. The sequence continues at coordinate 402,874 of VZSV01000251.1, read as the reverse complement.
GTGCCCTGTCACCCACGTCCGTGCTGGGCGTCCCTCCCTCTGGCCGCCCTCGCTGCCGCGTCATCCACGCTGGGGGCCGCAGGGGCAGAAGGCAGGATTTGGGTATTTGTAGCTGCTGCAGGCAGGGGAATGCCTCGTGTGAAAACAGAGGTCATTGTATTCAGACTGCGATGGAAATAGCAGTCTCGGATTTTTCCCATGTGCTTTGTCCAGGATATTGTTTTGATGTCAGGCAATTTTATGTGTTGTTCTAAGCTATTTTGGGTAAAAGCTTGGCATGCAAAAACTGTGTCCTGGTCCCCATCTGGGGGTGTGTGTGCTGTTTTAGCTGGTGTTGCGCATGCCCAGCTGTTTGGGTCGCACGTGAGGGCTGATGGCGCAGGAGGGTGGAAAGGGCGGGTGCCCAGCGCAGCAGCAGCTCCACGTTCTCCATCCACACTCCAGACTTACGGGGAGACTGAGGGGTCGTCAAGCGCAGCATGGGAGTTGGTGGGCAGAGGTGCCTGCATGGGGTTCAGGCCATAACTGCTTTGAGGTTTGTTTGGGTGGGAGTGGGGAGAGGGGGCACATCAGGGAGGAACTGGCTCCAGTTCCCCTCTGCCTTTGGTCTTTGGCTTTTGCAGGCATCGTGAGTCTGAGGTAGGAATTGTGAGAGAAGCGGTTCTGCTCTGTCTGAACTAAGTGAAAAAGAATTCATTATTGAAAAGAATGAATTTTGGAAAACATTAGAGACAAATATGTAGGACCATAGCGCAATTCTGTGTCTCAGCCTTGTTGAGCTGTGCAGCAAGCACGGCAGTGCTGTCCATGCACGTGTGCACACGGCTGTGCGAGTCCACAGCAGGAACCAGCCTGCGCTGCTGTTAGGAGCTGTCTTGGTTTGCTGCCTTGTGTTCGCCCTTGTGGCGTGTGTTTGCTTTGCTGTGGAACATACAGCACAGAAACATGTGCTGATTTTGGTGCCTTCCTCTAGGCTGGGTTGAATTCCCTGCTGTTAACTGGTTCTGTGCGTGTTAACTGAGAAGTTTTAATGTCCTTCCCTTCCTGCTTCTCTCCAGGAAAGGGCCGATATGGAGAGGTTTGGAGAGGTCAGTGGCAAGGAGAAAATGTTGCTGTGAAGATCTTTTCTTCTCGGGATGAAAAATCCTGGTTCAGGGAAACTGAATTGTACAACACTGTATTGCTGCGTCATGAAAATATTTTAGGTAAGTAGAAGAACAGTTTTCATTTTTTTTCTACCGTAAATCCCATTAAAATGAGTTAACCAAGCAGTTCACATGCAAAGTACTGCAGATTTACCTTGCACTCTTCCGGGCTTGGCTCTTGTGCTTGTGATAAATGGTGGAAGGGGACTGGGAGAAGCTTGCAGGAAAGTGCTGAAATCTGAGCCCGGCAGTTGGAGAGAGAGTCCCAGTGGCAACAGGGGTTCGTTGCCTTGAGCAGAAAGCACCTGTGGTCAGTTTTGAGCGCTTGAAAAGCGGCATCCTTGCATCCTTGTGGTGTGGCCTGCGTTTGGAGTATAAGTAGCCCCCTCGATTCCCGGTAAACACGATGCTTTTTCACTGGTGTGTCACCCTTGCAAATGACAGTAACAGCCTGTTCGGTGACATTACCTTGCCTGTAATCCGTCTCATTTCAGTCAGTTTTACCTAGGCTTCTCCTTTGTTTTCTGTTGAGGAGAGCTTCTTCTGTGGCTCTCCAGCATGCCCTCCTAGACACTTGCACTCTCGTGGCCTGGTAAATGCTTCCTGGGGCAATTACTTTGTTACTATAAAAATAGTTTGGTGGCCTCCTGAGTGTGAATTATTGAACATCCCTTCCCAAGATAGCAAGTAACTTTGCAAAAATTTTATTACACATTTCCCATATCTGTGTCTGTGTTTAGTTTCTTTTGATAACTGTCAAATTTGTGGGCTATTTTATGGGTTTTTTTTTAGATGCACTATTGAACAATATCATATATTACAGAAGAGTCATAACAAAGAAATCTGTCTACTGGGATTAGAGAAAGTCTGTGTTCTTGCTGACAAATGTCATATGAGGGCTTTTAATAAACATGATTTGTCCCTCTGACTTGGGAGTGAAGTTTTTGCTGCTTCCAGCTACAGCCCTTGAGCTCAGCGAAGTGCTTATGTGCGGGAGAGAAAGGAGCAGCTCCTTCCTGTTAGGTTTTTGGGTTCAGTTTTAGACACCACTTTTTTGACAGCAGTTCTTGAGCTTCATCAACATAGGAAAGAGATTCTTCTTTGCTGCCTTTTGGAAGATGGTGGTGATGGCTTTACATCAGAAGTAGTTTGCACAACAGTTCAATACATTTTGTGAGTAAACCTAAGAGTTCCAAAGTGCATCTTGTCTGTTTTCATGGTATAACAGAGGGCGAGTTTCTGCTAAATTCAGTTTTCAATTACCAGAGGGGCCTAGTGGTATTGATTCATGTCCCAGGGGAGGCTTGGATGAGCTCTGCCATCTTATTTTGTGATTTCTCCTTTTCTCTTCTTCCCTACCTCTCTTAGGTTTTATTGCATCTGACATGACTTCCAGAAACTCTAGCACCCAGCTGTGGTTAATCACCCACTACCATGAGATGGGGTCTCTCTATGACTACCTACAACTCACTACCCTGGACACTGTCAGCTGCCTGCGGATAGTCCTGTCCATAGCTAGTGGTCTTGCACATTTGCACATAGAGATATTTGGAACCCAGGGCAAGCCGGCCATTTCCCACCGGGACTTGAAGAGCAAAAATATCCTCGTCAAGAAGAACGGGCAGTGCTGCATAGCAGACTTAGGTGAGTTCAGAGGGCTGCTAAGGTGTCCTGGGCATCCCTGCAGGAATTGATACCATGCATAACCTCAGCCTTTAAAAATCTGGCAGTAACTCCAGGATTATCTGCAGTCACCCTGGTGGTGCGTGGGGGCCACTAGAGGGCACTTACCACTCAGAGATGCTACCGCAGAGCTCTTGACCGGCACCCAAGCGCAGAGCGGCCCAGGACTCTCGATGGTTCTTGGTTGTACTTCCCTCCAGCATTTCAGAAGGAAGTCACTGGAGCCCCATGCACTTCACAAGCAGTGCGTGTCCTTCAGCTTGCAGTCTGAGAGCAGAGCTCCCTGCAAACCCTGTGGGCATCAATGTTATCCATCCATCTCTAGCCTTTGGCTCCTTAGTTTCTGCACTACACCGTTGAAATAAGTGGGAATTTCCAGTTAATTCAGTGAGCCCCAAATAAAGTTGTTCTTGGGCCATAAGCTGGCGGATGCTGAGATGCAGTTTGCAGCATCCTGACCTGCTCAAATGCAGGGGATGCCTGGCCCCCTCCTGTCCCTTGCAACAGGGAGGGAAACAGAGGCAGAGCGATAGCAAGGAGTCATCGACTGGACTGAAAATGAGGGATGGGCTGGCTTTGGGTGGGGGCTTTTCCTTCCCCTAGAGTGATTCTGTTGCATAGCTTCCAGCACTTCTGCCTGCACGCGATGTGAGATACACACGTGGTGTGAAAGCTGGGGCTGAATATACTGGCATTGATTGACACCATGCTAATAAAATGAAATATACTGCATTTATCTGAGTGTTCAGAAGTATAAGGGGGTGTATAATCTGAGATAAAAACAAATGTTACCCACTTAATTTTTATGATGGTAAAAATAGCTATTTTGGGTGTGCAAGAGTGTCAACCATATGCTTGTTCCTCCTTCACCCCGTGTGTGTAAAGAAATGTCCTGGAAGGCGTAATTGTTCCTGGATGCACCATGTCCCTTTCTCCCGTGCAGCTCCACGGTGCCCTCCTGAAGCCTCGGCACCGGAGCAGCACAGCTGGCGCCCGCGGCGCGGGGACACAGGCGTCCCAGGCTGGTGGCGGGGCGGTGAGCGCGGGGTGGCGGCGTCCGCCGGGCTGTGCCGGCGCTCGGGCAGCTGCTGCTCGGCCTCCCCCGGCAGCGCCGTGCGAGGTGGCGGCCTGTCCGTGAGCAAACAGACCGAGGGCCGCTGGCCAGAGCGGCAGCCCCGCGTGCGGGGCCGCAGCTTCAAACTCTGCTCTTGCAAGGATGCTCCAGCTGTGCAGAAATGAAAGAGTTGGCTGTAGTTGCTCAGAATCCAGGCAGAAATGGTGTGTGGAGCCCAGGGATGGATGTCGGTCTGACTTCAGCTGGTCACTGCTGCTGGGCCCATATTGTGCCTTGCAACAGTTCCCATGCCTGCTAATAGGTCTTAGGAGAGCAGCCATATTGAAGAGCAGAATAAACTTAAACATAAGTCCAACTTCCTTCTCTTCCCTCCTTCCCCTGATTCAAGTGGTGGCATCAGTTTGAAGCAAACATTGGTGTGTGTTGGGAAGGTGCAGAGGCTGCAAGCAAAACACAGTGGTTCAGCTTTGGAGTTTGGAATATTCTTCAGTGTACTAAGGGTAACAGTGGCGATGCAAAATAGATGACTTGTGGCTTCCTGAACACCAGTGCGTTTCATCAGTTTGTATCTCTGCCATCAAACCTCTCCTGATTCATTTTTACATTTCTGCTGGAAGGGTTTGCATGTTACTGTGCTGGTTCAGGTGAGGTGTCCGTTAGATTCCCTAGGTTCCTACTTCCCAACTCGCAAGCCACAGATGCCCCCAAATGGTAACCTGTCTACAGCACTGTTGTCCCTGACCTCATTGCAACAGCACCTTAGTTTGTAGGGTGGAGGATGCTGCCTTGCACCCTTCGGCACGAAACCTTTGACTTGCCAATTCACTCAGTCTGTTTTGCTCAGTTTGGATCAAGAATTATGAGTTTTATTGACAGGTTCTTTAAAGTTTTTGGGTTTAGAGTTTGCCAGGGCATGTGTTTCTAACCCCCGTTCCCAGGCACAAGGTATAGTATACACTAAGGATAAATATTTTTGCTGTAGAGGAGACTTTCCACAAATTACCTTCTCAGCAGTGATGGGATTGGCTTGATCGTATCTTTCTAGAGTTGCCATGATCATTGTTTTAGCAGTTTGAAATTACTTGAAGTGCACTTAAATTGCAGGGAAAAGTGTTCTCCAAATTTTTGTTACTGCAAGGCATGGACTTAAAAATAAATAAAAGAAAAAAGAAAGAAAACATTGATGATTTGGAGATAAGTTAATGTTTTGGACTGAAGTAAAAGCTCTTTGAAGTTTCATCTAAAACTCATGTTAAATGCAAGTAGATACATTATTCTGGCAAGAGTTGGTGAGGAAATGGGTGAGAGTCTGTCTCTCTGCTATTGCTTAGTTATGTCATGCACCTGTTGCTGTTCAATTTGCAGTACTGACTGTTTACCATGGTGAAATGAGTACTTTGTGCGTTTCCAAATTTACAGTAATTTAGTCCCTCACATAATGTTCTTTGCTTAAATGTTTGGTAATTAGTAGAAACAAGGTAGAGTGGTTTTGACTGACTCATTTCAGATCACTTTGAGGATGTTTATTTTTCAAGCAACTGCAAATAGAGGTTTTTATTTTCCAGCTTTTTTTTTTTTAAAACTTGTATATATCCCTCACGCAGTGTTTTTCTTCTCTTTTCCCCATGGTTCGGATATATCCGCCTACCCAAAAGTTCTATAAATAAATTTGAGTGCTGGATAAAATTGTTTTCTTCTAAGTAACAGATGCTTGGCCTTCTGCGCATACGTGCCTAGAGCGCTGGTGACATCCAGCGGCTAAAAAACACTTAGTCCCTATAATGACAACACTTTACAGCCGTGCAATAACATGTTAATGGTAATCCCTTTGGAGATAATTGGTCCAAGGCTATGGATGCAGTGGCTATTGTTGAAGGCTGGTTTGAAGCTGGCCCAGCTGGTCCCTGGACAGCTGGACTGGGGCTCCTTCTGCTGGGGAAGCTGCCCAGGCGCCACTGCCGTGCGCAGCCCCAGGTGCATGGCCGGGCTCCAGGGGGGCTAACTGTGCTGCTTTCTGTCCCTCAGGCCTCGCCGTTATGCACTCCCAAAGCACCAACCAGCTGGATGTGGGGAACAACCCCCGCGTGGGCACCAAGCGCTACATGGCTCCCGAGGTGCTGGACGAGACCATCCAGGCTGACTGCTTCGACTCCTATAAGAGAGTCGATATCTGGGCTTTCGGGCTGGTCCTCTGGGAAGTGGCTAGACGCATGGTTAGCAATGGTAAGTATTGGCACTCCTGTTTGTTCTGAGGGGGAGGTGAGCAAGTGGTAACTCGCTGCAGAGCGTCTGTTGCTGGGATGCATAGGTTATGCAATAAAATACTGGGCACCCAAAATGCTTCCGTTCCTGACACTTGGCACCTCTTGGACACAGGGTACAGTACATTGGACACAGGGATGAAGTATTGTCAGTCATGGTGGAGGAGAGGGTCCTTTGCTGAATCATAGAAAACAATAAGTAGTTAGATCACAGTAAATCATAAGTTGAAACTTTTGCTCAGAAGGTCTCTGAAGTTTCCCATGTGCCATTAAGTTATAGTGAGTATGGGTTTTAGGCATCTGTTTCATATGACAAAACCTAAGGAACCAAGATGGAGAGTACGAATAAAGTAAACACCGAAGTGACCAGAAAGCAAGGATGTTTTTAAGTTAAACACAAAGCAGGATGTGATCAAACATTTCCAATTCTATTAGAAAAAGTGCTAGTATAACTACTCTTCTTGCACTGAGCAATGCTGGATTGTGTTTCATCAGCAAGAGGGTCTAAATTTAAGAATCCTTAGCTGGTTGTCTGTAGGTGTACTTTGTTGTCCTTGCCAGTCCAGGAGTCCTCAGGTTCTGTTCTCTGGGCCCAAAGGACAGGCAGGACTCTGAAGATGTCCATCATGTCTGCAAACCCTAGTAGTAACCATGGGAAAGCTCCCTGAGGAACAGACCTGTTGAAATATTGTGGAAAATGTGTACAACTGAAGAGCTAAAACGAGGATTTTGAATGTTTTCTTAATGTCATTGGGAAAATTATATGAATATTAAATTTTGGTTAATGGTGACATATTTAAATCTGAGGAAATTCTAAATGTTTGTACTTGTTTGTTTGCTTCGTGCCTGTGTTGGCTGTATAGGCAAAGCAGCTCAAACTGAAGGATTAAGTCCTAAGTAGGAGTTATTGCAAGTGAGAATTTGAGGGAAGGATAGAAATGCACAGCTTTGTCGGTGCTTGTTAGAGATGGACAGCAATGGGAGCATAGACTGGTTTGAGCAAGCAGAGTGGAATGAGGTAGGTTGTAATTCAGTGTAGGAGCAGAGGGGACTTTCCATGGGCTTCCTGTGGGGTTCTTGGGCTGAGCTTGTAGTGTCCCTTTCCTCACGAAGACGGTGCTTGAAGGGGTGCGTGCAGGGAAGGCTGCGTCTTGTTTGGACGCCGCGATACCTGGCAGCAAAGACTCGGTAGCTAACGCAGAGTAGCGGGTGGTGGCAGAAGGGAAGGTGTTCCAGGGCAGTGTTGTGCTCCAGGGCAGGGAGGAGTCGAGGAGTCTGCCTTGGTTTTTGTGTTCAGCTGTTTTTCTTCCATGCCCAGCCTCCCTCCACTCTGTCCCAGCAGTGACACTGGACTCCGAGGGAAGACAGGGAAGTCAGCAGGGGCAGCAGCTCTACAGCAAACAAGTAAATATCGTTACTTCCATTAAAATCATAGAATCATAGATTCTATGCAGGATTCTTTCTAAAAATAGAGCTTTTGCTGTACCTGTTACCTATCAGTGTCTGGAATAACTTGTGATAGCCAAGTGTTGTTCCCTTGTCCAGGGTAGTTCCCTGCTGCCTGTCCCCACAGATGCAGGTGGAACTTTTTGTGCTGCAGAGAGTAGCTGCTCCCAGGTTTACAGTGACCCCAGCTTTGCTCAGAGTGTCTCCTGGGGCTGCAGCGCTCACCCAAACATCCCTCTTCTGCAGGATGTGTATGAGGTGCTTAAACACTTGGACAGGGAGTAGCAAATTGCAGCTGGCAGTCGGCTGGCTAACCTGAGACGTCCCAAAGCCTGAGTGGTGCCTCGCATGGCTACGGGAGCCCGGCCCGGGCGCGCGTGGTGCCGGCGGGGCGGGTTGTGGTCACGGCCGCAGGCAGGGCTGCCTGCCGCGGGAGGAACCTCCCTGTGCGGTGGCAGGGGCCGAGCTCCCCATCCTGCTGGTTCTCCTCTCCCTGTGGAAGAAGTTCCTTGACAAGGAATGTGCTGAAGGGGCACCTGTTACTTTGATTCCAGAACACAGAGCAGCTGAAGCATGAAGTGCCATAACAACCTTGTGTGAAGATGCATGTGGTTGATTATAGGAAACAAGAAAAGCTTGTGAGTGTGTGGGGTTGTTTTTTTACTGCATACTCTCTTTATTGGCAAGTGTGTGGTGTAGGCAGTTTGGAAGACTTGGTGATGGTATTTTGCAATATTCGGAGACCTCTGGTTGCAGTTCATGTTAGTGCCTTGAGAATTTGAGCTGTAACAATGAAGTTATGTTTGGTTTTATGTTCTGCACTCTGCCAGTCTCAGCAGTCTCCAAGCCCTGTAGGGTCCCAGCTGCTGTAATGACAGACTTGCTGGATGGGAAGTGATTATTTTACTGTGCAATAGGTGATAACAGTCCCTGCGACAGGAGCGAAGAGCAAGAAGGGAGATGAGACCCTCCGTGTTCCTCAGTGTTGCCTTTTGGGGGCACTTTTCATGACTGTGGTGATAGGACCAACAACACAGGGTGCGTGCTTTCACGTGGGCACTGCACAGGGTATTTTCTGCTTGAGCACAGCAGGCAGCCTACGTGCTGGTAACACTTCATAGATAAAATTCTGATGTGTGTTCTTATGTATTGCTAGTCCTGGATTTTGAGTAAAGTGTCTGAAATCTGCTTTGCCACAGCAGTCTTTCGGAGGTAATCCTTCATGGGATATGAGATGTCCTTTATTCTCTTCTCCCTTCTCCATTTTTTAAAATAAAGCAGTAAAAGTCATATGCATTTACCTCGCAAAGTGAATATTCTGTAGGAGGATACATGTTATTTAAATCTCCTGCTGAAGTTTGGTAGGTGCGCTATTGCTGCTGTAGCTGCCACTCACAGTCCATGTGCCGAGCTGCTCATGCCCCGCGAGGCCCGGGCTCCGCCGGCGGCACAACCGGGGCGCTGTGAGACCTGCCGGGACGAGGAGCGACAGCTCCGCTGGTTCGCACTCGGTGCCACCATGGCGACACTTCAGAGTCACAGCTGCCTTCTTTTATAGTTAGTTCAGTCATGTCAGTAAAATTCCAAGTCTAAGACAACTGTGATACTAACTTAACAGTGCTCATTCCCAGTTACTGGCTGTGTTTCCGTCTGTTATTACAAGTGACTCACCCTCCTCCTCCGGTTTGAAGCGATAGCCGCTCCAGAGGGAGCGTTGTCACCTGGCAGCGGGAGCAGCCGGCTCTGGAAGCGCTTGGAGCGTGAGGCAGCTGCTCGGATTGACCCGTGCAGGACGCTGGTCCTTGTGCGAGCGTGCTGAGGGTAGCGATGTCAGAAGGGCAGGAGGCCCTTAAACCAAGAAATACTTGGTTTAAGTATTTCAGTTCATGGCCACCCTGAGGTTCTCATCTGATTAAGTTTTCTTTCCACCTGTCTTTCCTCCTATAATGGTCTTCTAGGTGAAACAGTGATTTCTAACGCTCTTTTGCTCTTGTGGTTGAGAACAAGGAGGAAAATCTGTGGTGTTTGTGCTGCACGCCCCGGGATGCCTGGCCGTGCTTGAGGGAGCGCCCCGAGCCGCGGGACTCGACGCCGTGCCCCGTGCCAGCAGGCAGAGCTTGTTCCCGGTGGGAGGCTCCTGCGCCTTCCCTCAGCGTCTCTGTTCACCTCCTCGCCATCGCTTGTATCACTGTTATCTTCAGGACTGTGATCCTGCTGGTGATGTATCCAGAGTAGCACAGCAAGATGACAGCTGTTTGCGGCCACAAATACTGTGTGATGAGCAGGGTACCAGCAACGCTGTGTCTGCTGCTGCTGGCTGTGTAGGTTCTCCTTTGCTCCAGTTATTCAGGGGTGCATAATACAAGGTGGCTTAAAGTAACAGGGAATCAAGGTGGGACAGAATGCTGTTGTATGCATGAGTGCTGGTTCACTTAAGTAGTAAAGAGCTGGCTACCCAGAAAAGAAAATGCTCTGTATTCTGAATGACAGAAGCCGCTTTAAATGGCCTGGAGGCGGCAGCCTGGGCTGTGCTGCATGTCTGCGGCTGTCTCCCGTAGCGGGGACTCGTTTTCCCCGCTCCGGAGTGGGGGAGGGAAGCGTGCAATAGTTCAGAGCGGCCGCTGTGCCGGAGCCGTGTGGGGGAGAGGTTGGAGCCGCGCTGGCACGGCCGAGGCGCTCCCCGGGGCCCCTGGTGCTTGGCTCACTGAGCTCGCTGCACTAGAGTTGTTCTGTCGGAGTAAAGGTTGCACCAAGTTCATTCTGTACTTAGTGTTAGAATGATATGTCCTGAGTGAAATAGCCATCTATATAACCTACACCTTGAAAAATCATGCGAAAATAGTAAATTAAAATACAGCCCACCTTTGTCTTTAGTGGTAAAGTCCACTTACTCATATATCATAAGAACATTGGGAAACCTTTCCAGAGCCATATCATGTCTGTGAAGTTTTGCTTTTGAGCAATGTAAAATTACTTTATCCATACTTTAGTTTGAGGTGATGTGTGTGCACAAAACTTATTTGTATTCCTGAGTTCTCACAGATAAGTTTGTGTTCTGGGAGGAGGCGGAAAGAGTATAAAATTGGAGCTCAGCCATTTAGGTAATGTTCAGTATGGGCATTTATGAATTGTTTAAAAACTTAAAGCTGCCTTCCATTGAAATGGGTTTCGAAAGGTTGTTGGAGATCATGGTGTAGTTCTTCCTATTCAATTTCTTCACTAGCAGATCAAATGACCTGGAACAAGAAAGTGAGGGGAGGAAGAGTACAAACAAACGTTCCAAGCAGTGTAAGACTCTTCAGCCCTGTCAGAGTATGCGCCTGTCTGCAGCGTGTAATAGTCTGTCCTTGTGCAGCTCCCTCGGGGTACTACGACACAAACCTGCCTTCCACTAGTTTCTTCATTACAGTAACTTTTTTGGGTGGCCACATCTTTGAACTGCCTTCCTGTAGAGTGATTTTCTGTGTGAGTTGTAGTTTGCTAAAGAGGATTTTTCTCTTTGTCTGGTCTTTACAGACAGGGACTTCTGCGTGTAAAGTCTGTAAATTTTTACGGAGAGTCTATGGAATTTCGATCTGCATTTGTAATAGAATAAGAAAACTAAATCCTAGATGTTGTGGTAAAGTTTCTGGGAGCCTCTTTTCTACTTGAGCACAATCCGAGCTTCTTGTGCGCCCGCTTTCAGGCCGGCCCGCGTTGTGCCAAGCAGCAGCTGGAAGGTCCGCGCGTGCTGCCGGGCTCTGCTGTGCCGAGGGCCGCGCTGGCTCCGCGCAGCCCCGGCGCTCTGCACGTAGCTCCTGTGCGCGCTTCCCGAGGGAGCCGGATGCGCGGCGTGGACGGGAGGCGCTGCCGCTGGGCACGGCCGCGCTCGCCAAAGCAGAGCCCTGGGGCGCACGCGCGGCTGTTGGGTGCCGCCGACTTGCACAGCTTGGCCTCTCATGTTACATGATGCCAATTGCCTGCAATGTTTTACCGATTTAACAGAAATAAAAAACTTTGTGTGGTGTCAGCATCAGAGCCTGTAGGTGCTGGCATCTGTATTGGGTTCTCGCATGAATCACAGAACTGAGCAAAGTGTGTGATAAAGCTATTAAAGATAGAGATGCAGACATCAGCTTTCCTGATTTGCTAGGAGAAATCCCAGAGCCGGTTTGTGCAAAGCCCAGAAGCGAGGGTGACTGGAGAGCAGGAAGGCAGACAAGCCAGGCTGCTGCCCGCTGCTGCGCCAAGCAGGGTGCACTTGCTGCTCCACTGCGTGCCATAAACTGCTCTCGCCGTCCTGTCCTTGTCCCTTCTGCTCCAGGAACGTGCATCTCTGGTCTCCAACTACATAATGCATGGCATGTGATTTAATGTGAATATTTCTGTTGGCAAAGAAGAGTTTTGATCTCAGACTACCACAGTTGTACTCCTTGGCCTCTTGGCAAATGAATTTTTAGTTCAAACTAAAGCTATTTATTATTAACTGTTATTTAGTTCAGACATCTGTAAAGTAGATGTAGTTACTACTTTGCACCAATTAACATTTTGGATAAGAAAAGCTGTATATATGGTAGGAAGGTACTATTCTGGTTTTCTGTGGCCACTTGACACTGTGGTGTTCTCTTACAAAGCATCTCCATGCTTTTCAGTGGTGTGGATCATGCGTTCCTTCTCTCTGGGCAGAAACTCTGCTTCGCTGGCTTGAGTCATTAGATAATGTCTCTCTTGTTTGCATCTCACTAGGTATTGTAGAAGACTACAAACCACCATTTTATGATCTGGTTCCAAATGATCCCAGTTTTGAAGACATGAGAAAAGTGGTCTGTGTAGATCAGCAAAGGCCGAACATTCCCAACAGGTGGTTCTCAGACCCGGTAAGTGGATGTACATACCTATGCTTGGCAATGGCTTCCTCTCTTCTCTCGAGATAAACCCATGTGAGCTGTTTGCAGCTCTTGCTTGCAGTTCGAAATATGCCCATGGTGCTTTCCAGAACAGCTGTCCACAGATTTCAGAAGCACGTGGATGTGCAGCTCCCTTGGAAAGGGAAGGAAGCACCATGGGCAACTTTCCAGTTAGTAAATCTGAGCAATTCAGATGGACCTTTTAGTAGCATGAATTAATAGTAATTATTTTCAACCTAATCTCTCTATTTTATTGTTCTCCAAGGGGAGGTTTCTTTAAGGGGAAGGTAACTTGGGTAGGTCTCTGCATCATAAGCATGCAGGTCTACAGCAACATCTCGATCTCTTCAGCCTTTTTTTTTTTTTTTTTTTTTTAAAGGCTGGTTCTAAATTTATGCATCAGAATCAGTCTGTACTCTCCAGCTTTGAACAGCTATTCTGTTTTTTTTGTTGCTGAAACTGTGAAGGTTTGTTACGACAGGCCAGGGCTGGATGTCCCGTGTACAAGGGCTTGGTTTTGGAGCTGTGCCTGTGCCACCAGCTGTGAATCCCAGCTGTATGGAGCTGCACTTCATGTGCTGAAATCACAGAAAACACCTATACATTCTTTGGCTTTCTACATTGATCTTAGAGGAGTCAGCTGCATTGAAAAGGGATTCTGTAGAGTGTTTCTTTAAAATTTTGAATGTTTTAAAATTATGCTGGTTGGACATGGCAGTAAGCACATTGCCTACTTACTCTCTTTAATTGCAGTCATTTTTTCAAAACTTCAAATTTACATATTTGGAAACAAAAAGGACCCAAATAGGCAGCAAAACATCTTGTAGACTCTGAAAATATGAGTATTAATGACGCAATAAAAATGTAACTGTGCTATTGCTTAGCACAGTCTAGTTCTTTTTGACTTGTGATTTATGTGCTTATGTGATCTGTGTTTTTATTCTTTTCCCAGACGCTAACATCACTTGCCAAGTTGATGAAAGAATGCTGGTATCCAAATCCATCAGCGAGACTAACAGCCCTGCGAATCAAAAAGACTTTGACCAAAATTGATAATTCCTTAGATAAACTGAAAGCTGACTGTTGACCTTCTTCTCGTGGTGCTCTCCTGATAGGAAGGTGTTTGCCTGGGCCAGAAGCAGTCTGACCAGACAAGTCATATACTTGGTCCCCCTGTGGCTTCTCATAGAGGAAGAAGTTCTTACCTGGCCACCTGTTTGGGAGACATTGGAACCCTATGGACTTTGCTCAGTGACGACAACGGGCATTTCACAAACGGTCAAGCTATAGAGACTCGCGCTGGAGGTGCTGTTGCAAAGGTAGCGAGTGGCCTGAAGGAAGACAGAGAAATCCTAAGATAAGATCAGGGCATTAAACAATGGCTTTGAATAGCTTTTTTTCCTTTTTCTTTTTCTTTTTTTTTTTTTTTTTTTTTCCTTTTTTTCTTTTCTTTTTTCTTTTCGTTTTTTTTTTTTTTTAAATCTCCTAATCACTCCCAGGATGAACACATGGAAGTGATGAATTTTAATCAGCAATATTGCCTGTGCTTCTCTTCTTTATTGCACTAGGAATTCTTTGCATTCCTTACTTGCACTGTCACTGTTAATTTTAAAGACATGACTTGCCAAAAATATGATTGGCTGTATACTACATTGATCTATGCCTGGATAATAGGAAATGAATTTGGTAAACTGAAAATGTAACTGTCAGATTTTAGCTGCATTTTACATGTGTACTGATGTTTACAATAATGCTGAACACTAGGAATTTCTCGTTTATACAAAACTTGCAAATTATTTATTACTAGTGCACTTGCCAGTTTTTTAAACTGTAAAATAAGTGCATAAAGTTAAAGCTTATTTTTATGTGGCCTCTTTTATGATTTCTTACACAGATGTTTTTGTAACACAATATAACCTGAAACATAAATTGTTTTCTGTATTATCATATTACAACTTGATAGTCACGTTTTAAGTGCTTCACATTTGTAGGTGTGTGGTCTGTAACATATTTTCAGTTCAAATACGGAACATATATATAGCCATTACCCACATGACATTGTGTCTAGTATCTTACTGATCTAGAAGAGGAAAGCAGTGGAGGACTCAAGTAGAATTTTAGGTCATGAATGCTGTGGGGAAAATGCATTTTATTTCTTCTAAGCTATATAATATGCATTTAAACTCTGCCAGAAAAATAACTATTTTGTTTTAATCTACTTTTTCTATTTAGTAGTTATTTGTATAAATTAAATAGAATGTTTTCAAGTCAAACCGAAGAGTGTTTTAGTTCTCTTACTGCCTATTGGAAGCAAACGCACATGGATGCAGCAGCTGGTGGTGCTCCTGGTCGCCACCGCAGTGATGGAGCGGGTCTAGGTCGCTGCTGCAGAACACACAGGTACCAAGGGGCTTCCCAGCAGTTGCTTATCTGGGCCACCTTGTCTTCTCCTGCTGTGTTGAGCTGGATCCCCAGACGGCACAGCTGGGCCCTGGTGCGCCCGTTCTGGACGGGATACCAGCTCCTCTGCACCGGCCTCTCCTCACGCTTCCCGCGGGAGGAGGGAAGTCGCCACTGACCTCCAGGCTGCTCAGCTGCCTGCCCAGAGAAATGCTTTCTCCTCCTATACCTCTCGATGTTCTCATCTTACTCGTTACTCCACGGGGAGGAAGTAAGTGTCCGTTCAGCCTTTGAAATGAACTCCTTTACATCTGAACTTAAAACCCCCTAGGTTAATGTAGGAAGCTGGACCGCAATTTGCATGCCGTGTTTTGCCTGCAGGGTCAAATCCGTCTGAGGTTCCCTTTGCCTTAGGCATTTCTCAGCTGGCCAGACGCTGCTCTCCTGTTCCTGTTTTTTGACCCCAGCCCTGTCCTGCTGTGGCCAGGTGCACTGGCTTTGGGTTGCCACAGTCCCAGCACAGACATAAGGCCAGACCAGGCTGTGCAGGGTAGCGCAGCCTGGGCTCCACAGAGCGGCCCGAGCTGGCGCCAGGTGCTAGGGCTCTTGTACTCAGTGGGAATCTGAGTAAGCCATCCCAGTGCTGCAAAAAACACAGGAAAAGAGGGAGCTGTTTTGTTTTTAATAGGAGGCCAAACGGTCTCCCTGAGCACATTCTGTCATTTGGGTTGGACCAGGTGTCTGATCATGCTGGGCTGTTCAGAGGCTGCAGCCATTCAGTCTGTGTTGGCCTGAAGACAGTGTGTCAGTGGGAGTGATCAGAGAGTTGCAGTTACAGTAGGAGTGGTTTTGGTCGTGGTAACTTTCTGAGACAGAGTATTGGCTGAAGGTGTTTGGTTCTAGCTGCCTGCTGTGCATATGTATATGTATTTCCCAGATAATGGTTAATTTGCGCACCGAAGGGCCGTGATGAGCATGGTCATCTCCAACAAGGGAGAAGGGGAAAGTAACTGCAGTGTCCGCTGAACTTGTGTTAAGAGTCACCCTATGTACGTAGCTGGCTCTGAGTGCCTTGGGGTGGTGCCTAAATGTTGCTCCTTCTCTGGAAGGGCTCAGGGGTGCTGCGTCTCCCTTGGGCCAGCAAGTTGTACATCAGTTTGGCTCACGCTTGGACTACTTTCTAGGGCCTTATTTTAAGGTGGTTGCTTGTTTGGATGTGCTGTCGCTTCCAGGAATCCCGTTGTTTCTTTGTGGCTGCTCTGTGCAGAAGCAGCCAGTTCCTAAGGGGCTCTCAGAACAATAACCTGGATTTCTGTGACAAGCCATTTGTTCTGCACCACTTTCCTGCTGTTGTGGCCCAGAGCAGCGGGCGCTGCCAGCGCGGAGCCTGCGGGGCAGGAGGGGAGGCCGTGGGCTCCACCCGGAGCCTCTGCTCTGCTCACAGCCCTGGCGCTACCGAGCGCCGAGGGCCCTGCGCGGGCTGCCCTCCCTCCCCGGGGCGCCTGCGCCCTCGGGCCTGCCTCTTTACCTAGAAAATGACACTTTTCCTGCTTGAAAACAGCTCTGTATATTCTACAGTTGTTTATTTTGCTTTAAAGTTTGCATTATTTAACTATAGCAGTAAGCATCAACCCTGTTACCCACATTAGGACTTGTTACTAGGAGGTCTAGCAGCTTTTACAGTTCTGACAAGCCTGGGGCTTGCCGAGGAGCCCTCTGAACACAGCGCTCTGGAAACCACTGATTTTTAACTACTTTGGGTAGAAAATTGCAGAGTGACTTTAGCATGAAGTAGAACTGGAGACTTTGCTCTTCCTTGCTTATAAAGCAAGAATATGAAAATTTTCTGCACAGGAAGAGTGGTGAAGCATTGGAAGAGATTGCCCAGAGAAGTAGCAGGGTCAGCATCCCTGGCGCAGTGCTCAAGAAACCTGCAGATTGGGGCACTTAGGGACTTGGTTTAGCAGGCAAGGTGGGGATGGATTTACGGTTGGACTTGATGATCTTGAAGGTCTTTTCCAACCGTGGTGATTCTGTGAATAACAAACAGAAAAGCGAGCACCCCGTGCTAACGTC
This sequence comes from Nothocercus julius, assembly GCA_013398735.1. Taxonomy (NCBI): domain Eukaryota; kingdom Metazoa; phylum Chordata; class Aves; order Tinamiformes; family Tinamidae; genus Nothocercus; species Nothocercus julius. Next base: position 385,902 of record VZSV01000251.1, on the reverse strand, counting down.
CCGCTTATGCAATGCTGGGCGAAGATGATTATCCAGTTACCGGCAGCGCAGAAAACGCTGCTCCCGCTTAGTGCTGCTGGGGCCCTGCAGGGGCCCCGGCCAAGAGGGTTGTCTTTAGTGTTGCTGCTACTGGCAACCTCCTTCAGCATCAAAATGTCCAGGGATTCTTTTAAACAAAAATAAGTGTTGAGGCCCTGCTACTGAAATATTTCTGGATCCACCTTTTATTAGGCAAATCAAAAATTTCCCCACTTTTTTATTTACATGGATACTTTCTTGTTAAATCAAGCAAGTTAATCTCAAGGGAAAAAAAATCATGTGCTATTTTTGCTGTTAGCAGTGCTGTCTTTTTCTAATGTGCAGTTGCTGCTGAATATAGTCAGCATATGTGCATTCAAAAATAGCTGAAATAGCAAGGTATTATTATTAAAAACAAACAGACAACAAAAACTAGAAGACAATGCACCCAAGATCAGAGAAGCAAAAATTCAGTGGTAGCCTGTGTAGATTATCTGTGATCTGCATTATTTAACTTCATTTTCAAGGGCCTGTCAAAATAATCATAGGAAAAACTGTTTCTTTTCCTCTGAGATTTCCAGGCACCAGGAAGAGGAGGAAGTCACTGCAGAACTCCTGAGTCATGTATGTGAAGACAAAGACACAAACCCTTCTGGTTTTCCTGCATGTTCATTAGAGATGTCCCTCTGGTGCTCCCATAAAATCTAATCTTCTAAAGAGATTTGGACTGCTTATATCTAATCCCTTGCAGGGAGGATATAACTGTATTTATTACTATGGAGATGGCCATAGCTGAAACTGAATCGTGTCACTAGTGAATTTGGGCCGAACATTTTGCTAATGCAGCTCTGAGGTTTCCGTTCAACATCACTGACCATTCACAGCAAAGCTCTGATGAGAGCATTCCCTGCATGTAAAAAATAAGTAAAATACTCATCAGATCAGAGTAGCACTGTGATTGAGTTGTTCTGTTGATAGGTGTAACCACCTGCCAGTTAATAGGAAGAAGACTTGGCAAAAAAAAAAAAGGGGGGGGGGGGTTCGGGGTTGGGATGGAAGGGAGTGTTTGGGGATTTTCTTTTTCATTTATAACTTGTGTTTATTTTTAGTTGAGATTATGTTGCACTTGAAGTTTGTGCTGAGAGAGCTGCCTAAAAAAGCCTGTGCTTGGAGAACCACTTCAGTGTTGTGGGCCATGTGCAGTCTGTGGTCTTGATCTTCCCCCACTAGATTTTGTCTTCCTTTATGGTCCTTCTGTGCTAAAAGCTGTGATGGAAAAACCTCCACTCAAACTTCCAAAATGGTTGAAGTACCTGGATTAAGATGTTTTGATAAAGAGGGACAAGGAGGGTGCTCCCTTTCCTGCAGGAAGAAATGCTTGTGAAGCCAAAAGATGAGCCTTGGCAGGTCAGCCCTCACAGAGGACTGTCTGAGGAAGGTTTAAATTCTCTCTATGCGCAGAGTATTTTTTTACATTTTAAAATTCTGATTTGTTTGGGGGGAAAAAAGTAAGTAATGCATCAATGTAGGGTTGCTCTTTTACTAAAAGCTGATCTTACCTGTGAATAGCAAATTTGCTTTATCCCCCCCTGGGGAAGAAAAAGGTGTTTCCAGAGCCTGAACTGAGAAGCTGTGCCAAGAAACAAGCCGCAGAGTGCCAGGAAAAGCTGAACGTGGAAGTGTCACTGCCGGCCCCTGCTCTGGGAGAGAGATGGCAGGAGAGACCTCTGGTCTTTATAGAGCAGAAGCTGGGACGAAGGAGAGACTTGGGCACAAGAGTCGTCTCTTCTACACATCAGGAAAGTGCCGGTGGTTACGTGGTTATGGATGGAAATCAAAACTTTAAGATACTGGTACCAATCATAGCAACTTTTCGCAGTGCTTGTTACGCCAAAGTGTGTCTGTATATAACAACGAAAAGCTGATGCTGCATTTGGTTTCAACCCCCGCTACATTTCTTCATAGGGGCATCTTGGATAGCTTTGAAGGCTGTTTTTTGAGTGTGTTTCACAGCTTATAAAAGGAGCTACATGTAGATCTTGCCAGGTCTGCAAATTAAACTGAACCTTCTGTAATTCCCCAAGTTCAATGGTCTGCTGGCAAAGAGGTAACCTCCTACTGTTTTTCTTGTAAAAACTATTTTCTAGAAAGATTTAGTGCATTTCGGGTATGCTTTAGTGAAGGAGTTCACACAATACCATAGCAAAAGCCATGTGCACACATGTACATGTCCACGCATGTGCATGCACACCCAGGAGAGAGGCCTGGGCAAGGGAGCTGGTGCAGCTGGGTCACTCGTTCGTGCACCGAGGTGTTCCTGCCTCCCTGTGTGTGCCCTGGGAAAAAGAACTGAGTTGAGTTGCGTCAGCTGAGCTGGCGTCCAGCTGGTCCAAGGCTCTTGTACAGCCTTGCTCCAGAGCACATGTTCCGTTAGTTATGGATTTACCCAGCCCATCATAATTCACTGCTACGAATACCAGTCACTGCAGGGGGAAAAAATGTTCAATGGTTCTTGGAACAGCTGAGGTGTTCTGTGACTTTATTTTTTTTAATTGCCATGGCCAACAGCGTAATATTTTGCAGAAATGTATCATTTTGGAGATTTTTGGGAAAGAGTTCATAGCATGTCTGAATGAACAGAGTGGTAAGTAGATACGCTCCATGTTTAAACAAGACAGCTCTGCATTTAAGATGCTGACCCGGGATGTAGAGAGCCAAGGTAAGTGGCTGCCGACTGACTTGTTGCCCATTCTGTGTTGTCTCTGTTTTGTTCTGTTTTGCTTGCCTAAAATTTCAATAGGTCTCAGTTTTCTCCAGATGTGGAGCAAAACAAATTACAAAACAAAATTCTTGTTTTGAAGCCAACCCTAGAAGAACTTCCAGTTGGCAAATGTTTTGATAGTGTTACCCATTTCCAAAGACTCTTAAATCCCTAGGATATGTTATTTCTGCCCTACTATGAACCATGCCATGCAAACAGCTACCTTGGGAGCACATTTGCCTCACAATAGACACAAAATGTTTTTGTTATTGTTTTTCCTTCTTCCCTTGCTTCCCCCACTGGCACTTGGTGTGTCAAAGGCCCGATGAAGATGAGACAAAGGGTGAAAAATCGGTGATTGTGGATAATGGGGCAGAGTGTGGAGTGCTCCGGGCACAGCCAGGTGCAAGCAGCTGCCCCGCATTCTGGACATGCTCCTGGGTGACACTTCGGGGAGCCCCAGGGTGCTGGGCAGCTGTGCCAGCCACTCCACACTCGCTTCCCGCTCAGCCGGGCTCCTACCTCCTCTCCAGGGACTTCAATGGGAGCTGCTTCTGCTACCAGCATTGACAGGCTGTGCTGCGCGTGGCAGGGCAAGCGGCATTGGCAGGAGGATTCTGCTGCTGTCAATCTTTACTTCTACATTAATGAAACCCAAAATAAAGAGAATTCCACTCTTAAATTACAAAAGTTCAATTAAAAAATAAGGTTACTATATTTTCTACTTTATTACATCTCAAACAGCCCACCAGATTTGGGGTTTTAGGGTCCAAAAATGTTTGTAGTCTTAATGGAAAACATGTTCATGCTCATGCTAAGATTTGCAAAAAGCCGTTTAAGGGTGTGGATTGTTTAGCAGGAGCCCTTATTGCGTAGGGTAGCACCTCATTACTTTCTAAATAGCAGCTTAGGTTAAGGACTGGATGGAAACAAATAGAATTAAATGGAGAAAAAGATTGAGAGGATATAGATATATAGAGGAGTTTCCTGGGGACCGGATTTTCTTGATTCACTCTGGAAACCGTTTTGAAAGGTAAGGACCTTGGAATTACATATCAATAACTGCCATACTCTTAATGACACTGGTAACCTTATGTAAATGAAACTGAAATCAGAGGTTATGACATGAGTGAACAATTTGAAATCTACCACTTCAGCTTTTGTAGACATCATATACTACAGGATACAATAGCATATGAAATGTATAATTTATTTTTAATAGCCTAGATGGGCGCAAAAAGTCCTGGATGTGCTTTGAAGACACCACTATTAAGTCATCCCAAAGGGGTTTTGTTTAAGATGTGTAACATGGACAGCATTGCTACGTGGTATATGAAAACACTGTAGAGGGCGTTTTACCTAGTAAGTGTGATAGAACATGATTGTTATTGGCATGCTACTTTTCTTTCATCAATACAAGCATAAATACAAATTTAAGCAAGGGGAAGATATATTCAGAAAGTTTGAATATATTTCACCATAACTTTCATGACATAATGCAACATCAGTTACCTATCTTAACTTCAACCAAAAACAAACAAACAAAAAAACCCAAAACTTGCTCAATAAGTCTCTAATGTTCTAGTAACTTTTTTATGAAACTTCTGTCAACAATTTATACAAAACAATTTACTGCCTCTTGGGCTGCATACTGTGTGTATGGCTCCATGCCATTAACATTGTAGATGTTATCTTGGAATGAAGTTACTATCATGATAAAAGAGGAAATGTAATTTCTAGGGAGCATTTATCTTTTGCCAAAGCATTCAACTTTTCCAATCCTTGAGTGCAATTAGAAATAACACCCACTCTGTGACCTTTTTGAACTCTGACATTTAGAAAGAAGAGGCAGAATTAATTTAATGCCTTGAATGCTCTGAGCAAGCAGAGCCGCGCTCTCTAGGTGGACAATGAGGCAGGGACACGCGGAAGGGGCTTCTCCCTGAACAGCTCCACACTCTACTCTTCTGAAAAACTTACTGCAAAGAATTACCTAAGAGTGGTGCCTGGTAGTCTACCTCTGTCCTTTCAGGTGTGCTTATGTAGCATGTCTGGGTTACCTAGACGTTCTTTAAAATTCTTATTTGTGAGCTAAAAAGTTGTGGTTTTATTGTAAGCAAGTTTTCTTAGGTAAGAACTTTTTTTTTCACAATTATTTTGATTTTTAGTCATTGTCTATTTGCTTCTGCTGCTCCTGATATATATCTGTTCTTCCAGTTCTTCAAGACATGAAGATTAAAATTTTCTGAAATGTGGTACATGGAGGTGAGAAATAGTTTTCTGTGAATCTCTTCACCCCCCAAAATGTTATAGTGAAGTGGTGATACAAGATTGCTGGGGAAAATAAAAACTTGAGGTGAGAGCAGTGATACAAAACAGCCAGAAGGTGGTAAGAATCCAACTTGGCTGCTTCAATCTTGGGGCAACTTTTCACTGCTCAGGGAGCTCTCTGGATATTCATTCCTCCATTAAATAACTGTGTTAGGAGATAAGATTTGTGAAGTCAAAAGAAAAAAGGAAAAGGAAAGGAAAAAAAGAAAAGACAGGAGGACAGATCAATGTTTGCATTATCAGAAGCTATTTTTCCTATGGTGAAAAAAATTATGTAGCGTTGTGATTTCCCCATTGCCGGGTGCATATAATTTCATGTGATTTCCATGCATACTGCTGTCTTTGTATGGCAGGAGTACAAGGATATAAATGCAGGGATGCTTTGCAGGATAAGTACAAAGGAAATAGTGCAAATCAGGATAAAAGTGCATGGGATTTAAAGTCTGGACAGTGTTAGAGCAGCATCACTCACAAAACCCAAGAAGTCCTCAAGAAAACTCAAAAACCTTTTCCCTGATAAGGGACAGGGAAATTAATTAGAATGCAAAAAAGCTATTGTTATTCCTGGCAATTCTTGATTTTAAATCTGTCTATAACTATCCTCAGTCCTTTTCTTGCCTCAGTTCCTCATACATTTAATCCTTCTCTCATGCCAATGTCTCTGTTTTGCAACAGTCAGTCAGATGTGGCTTAGAGCTGAGGGGATGTGTTGTCTGAAAGTGCCCTTCTGTCATTGCTGACACTTTCACTGGGGTGTTTGAGAAAAAATCCTGTAATTTTTGTGTGTGTCAGGCCCACACTTCTGATTAGTCTTAGTCCAAGCAAGAAGCTGTTGATGTTGCCATTAAATTTATAAAAGAAGTCACATGGTACTGGCAGCTGAATAGTATACCAAAGCTTCATCATATTAAGCCTCTTCATGCCCTTGTATGTCTGTAGCAAAGAGTGGGAGAAAAAAAATAATGTCTAGTTGTAAAACATTTGTTTTTCTTCTGTATGAGTTTCTAGGGAGTCTGTGATACACATTTCCTTGCAAACTTTCATTTATTGAGAGATTTATTTATGTTTTTTATCTGGTAAGATACACTTTGTACACATTATTTCTTGGACTGGATCTTTCTGACCTCAAGGTGCTAGCTGATAGTATAAATAACTTGGGAATTTCCAGTTTGATATCTTTATTATGAATGGTGGAGCAAGGGATGAATTGAGGAAGGGATTAAGGCTGACTCAATATGTAAGTTGAATGGGAGATGTGTTTTGTTTGTTTGGAGTGTCACCAAAAAATGCAGTTGTAATGGTATGTGAGGGTAAAAGGAGATACTGGCCCCTTCCACCCTTCCCCCCAAAAAAACAGAATGTAGGCCTAATAATGCCAAAAGGACTCGGTGTCTGCATTTCAGTTTCATCTCAAGGAACAGTGTGGATGCATCTAAAGAGCCCTAACTTAGAGAGGGGAAGGGAAAGACACAGACTGACATCTTCAGACTTTTAAAATAAATGATGGTTCTGCACTGTTCTGTTTACATATATAATATATATACTTGTGTGAAGGAACAGCAAAGGTGGTTGAAACTAAATAGCTCACAGAAGTCTACCTAACCCAAACTCACATAACTTGTTGTGCATGGTGCACGCAAGCCAAATGTTCTTAGCCATCAACTTTGCTCCCATTATCTTCAATGCAAGGTCAGGCACTTTGCCTTTCTGAAGATCAACCCAAAAAAGCATTAACATTCACGAATTTCACTTAACCAAGAGCATGGTACATTGAGGACAAACTAATTTAGACAAATGGAGTCTAATTTTGGCACTACTGATTAGAACATGAAGCATGGTCCTTACTCTGTGTGCTGTAATTAAAAGATATTATTAAAGCAAGCAACCCAGACTGTTTAAAGAAACAAAAAAAGAAAAAAAAAAAAAAAAAAAAAAAAAAAAAAAAAAAAAAAGAGAGAGAGAGACAATTGCAGTAGCGTAATAAGCAGGAGTTGATAATTAGTGTTTAATTTCCCCCCGCTAGGCCCGTGCTCGTTGGACACCCCGTCGGACGGGGAAGGGCGTTCGCGCGCGCCTGTGTTACCGGGAGCGGGAAGCCGGCGGAGGCCGCAGCTGCCCGGCCGTCACCCCCAGGCGGCCCAGCCTCTTCCCTGGACTGCAGGTGTGTGGGCGCGGAGGCTCCCGCGGGTTTTCGGGGGCACGGAGGCTCCTGCCCATCGTGGGGTGCGGACTCGGAGGCTTCCGCTGCCTTTCGGGATGGTAACGATGCAGCCGGCAGCCAAATGGGCGCCGTTCCTGTGCAGTGCAGCCCCCGGGGATCCCTCACTCTGTTCACAAATCCATTCTCCCGGAGCCGACCTCAGACATCCCTTCTGGGATAAGGCACAGACTCACTGGTCCGCGTTTGCTCAGTTGTGCACAACTGTCAGCGCGTTAGGGCCCTCCCTGCCTCCTGTCAGACTTTGGCTGATTCAACTGTGAGGAGATTCTGCTGCCTGCTTTAATGTCAGGCTTAGAAGCTCTAGGCAGCACTGGCTGTTCTGTCTTGTCCCACAGCATCCAACACATGGATAAACCACCCAATGCCATTCCAGAGCAGTAAAAATCTGACAAAAAGGATTCTAGGCAGGATCTGTGGACAGCTGTAGCTTTCCCAGCAAGGGCAGCTTGTGGCTGCAGTACCAGAATTGTAACCAACCGCTGTAGCGTTAACCCATTTTCTTTCCAGAAGTACCTGTGAACTGATACTGTTTGTGGAACTGCACTCCTGCAGAAATACTGAACTGCAGTAGTATTAATATGAGCACCTCCGTTTGGATAAATAGGTGGTAAAATTCATGGTCGGAACCCTGCGCACCGCCCCAAGAAGGTGCTGGGGTCCTTACCGCGTCCTTCCAGCGCCACGAAGCCCCGCGGCCTCCGCCCCGCCCGCCTCAGCAGAGGCCCCGCCCCTAA
>VZSV01000251.1:358257-377180 GCA_013398735.1 Nothocercus julius | reverse complement strand
CAGGTTGCAGGGCGCTCGCGCGCAGCGCCGCGCCCCGGGGCTCGTCCCTTCCTCCCGCGGGGGCAGCGGCGCTGGGCAGGGGAGGTTCGCTCTGCTGGGGTTGCCCTTCTCTGGTGGCCCTGCCACAGTGTTTCTGTCGCGTGATGTCCCCCACGGGTCTGGGCTAAGCCTGGGGAAGGGCTGTGGCTGCATCCCGGTGCTCCTATGTTCCCGTCCTTTGGGATAGGAGGAGCCACGAAGCTCCGGGAGCTGAGGTCCGAGACGTTCCTGTCGAGCACACAGTGCAGTGCGTCAGCCGTGGAGTCGCGTTGTCGCCGAGGGGCACTGGACCCGTTCTGCCGTTACTGGCCCGTGCTTCTGAGCGAGGCAGCGAACACGGCGCTTGCGGTGCCGCGATGCCCCTGCTCGGAGGGAGCCTCGCTGCCAGCACGGCCGGGGCCGCTTCCCCTGCAGACCATTCAGCAAGCTGACAAATCTCATTGGCTTTGGTTGCTATTTATATCTGAAAACCTTGCGTTGTTTTTGATCTCTTAAGCTCCAGTGTTTCTGCCTTTTGCCTTTCCCTCGCCCTCGGCTCTCTTCTTGGGCCTGGAGCACAGTGGGGGGCGGGCTGAGCTCCCTTGCTCACGGCACTGCGGAGGGGCAGCATGCGGAGGTGCGCGTACGGAGGGGCCTGCGCGTCTCGCGGCACGGGCCTTTGCTGCGGGAGCGAAGCGACAGTGCTTGGGCTGGGACAGAGCAGGGACCGTGCTTGTCGCTGCTCCACGAGCTCCCAGCTGCCTCCTGCTTCCAGCAAGCCTGCCTGCTGCAGACACAAGGACTCCGTGCCGGGCTGCAGCAGAACTTCTGTGTGCCTTTTTTTTTTTTTTTAATGAGTATTTAGAGGATTAGAAGGACAAGAATTCTGCTTTTTAAATCCCTGCCACCCTTGCTGTAGTTCTCTGTGCCTGCACCACATCAAGCGATGGAGTGTCAGTGTCCGCCCATCACAGCGCGGTCTGGGGCAGGGAGGAGTGCGCTGTGCTGCAGGAGGAGCTGTGGCGTGGTGCCCAGCGGAGCGCTCCGCACCAGTGCGCACTCCTTGCTCTCTTGGGCTCCTCAGTTGTTCTCTCGGTTTCTGCAAGTCTGTTTTCATTGCTTTGTGTTTTCATCTTGCACAAAGCAAAGCACAAACTGCCCCAATAAATGTCAGTATCTCGTCTTGTACGGGAGAACAGGTGGGTGTGAAGTAGGAAGGACAGGCCTGTACCTGGACCAGAGAGGTGCTGTTTGCATGGCTAAAGCTCCGGAAGGTGTCGTGTACACAAATAACTGTTTCCTACAACCAGGAATATTGCAAGCTCTCTGCTTAAAAGCGAGGATCAAAACAGGTTGTGGCTAAATGCTACAGTATATGGGTTGTGCGTGGAAATGTCATAATACTTGATTCTTAGGTAGTGCTGTATTAAAACAATCTCGCCTTCTTGTTTTTTCCATAGTGTAAAATGTCCTTGAACAGAGATGTAACCAGTAACTAAAATGCCCTGCGAGTCTCGAATGAGTTATTGGTGCACTGCTTATTCTGTTGTTTCCTATTGGGTACAAACACAGGATAAACGCTTAAAATGCTCAGCAGGTGTCTGTGTAGCTGTAGCCTACAGACAGTGCTGTGAGCCAACTGCTTCTGTGTGCGTAACTGTCAAATCCAGTTACCCGCTTTTTGAAAAAAAGCACCTTTGTGCTTTGTTACATCCTTTTTAACTGGTAATACTGAAAAGCGAGCATATTGTCAAATGCCAAAAATAATATGTCCTTGGAAAGAAGTTCCACAACAGCAAAGCAGCTCTGTGTTGCTCTGCAGTTAAATTCATTATAGTGTAACAGCTGATCGGGAGGATGCTAATGTCTGGTTTCTGCGGGACCCTGAAGCTGTTTTCCAAGTTTTTTAGTAATAAGAAGCTTTAACAAAATGTGGCTTCACCTACAGGCACGTAATGACGAACTAGCTTGGTGTGAATGCTGACTGTCAGAACTGACTGCTCGAGCTACCAAGGCACCTGCCCATGATTTTCATAAAATATTGGGCAGAAGGCTACACGTGAGAAGAGCAGGTATAATTTAGTTCTCCATTTTCTGGAGTAGGCTTCACATCCTCAGCAGCTGCTTGCAAATGACTAACCCGGGCTTCGTCTGGCCAGGCGTTCAGTCACTTCCTTGGGCACCCTGCAGTGAGGACGGTGCAGCACTTTTCCATGCGTGCAGGTTGGTAACGCAGCTGGTCCTTCCCCTTATTGCTGGAGTTGCTGCGGACGTGTAACGCTGGCTCTGAAGCCCCGGCCAGGGCTGCGCTGGGCGCCTGCGGTTACATGGCGCGAGTGCCCTCGTGGCAGGCGGTGTCCTCAGTGACTCTGCGATGCAGGTGCCTCCGGGCACAGGTCACCTCTGCTGCCTTTGCAATGCTCGCGCAGAGGTGGCAACGGCTATGCTTCCACGTCTGCCTCGGTCCTCGTTCACAGGTAGCTGCCTCCTACTGTGGAGCACAACCTGGGAAGCGCTTCTCTTGGAATATGTGGTCTTGGAAATGATGACTTTTTATTTTTTTAAGGCAATCAGATACTTTCTGATGTTGGTTCATCTTCAGCTTGATGATGGCAAAAATAAAGTGCATTAAAAAGTCAATGCTATCCTAATTCCATTTTTATCAGGAAACTGATTCTATGTAATCAGAGCAATGTTTGCAGAATTCATATTCTGCTTAATTTCTGCAGTAATATGTACATTTTCAATGTGACTTAAAATGATGGAAAACCAATGAAAGTTTGGCAGAAAGATATTTTAGGTTTCTAAATATTGTGAACATAGTCCTTTTTGCATAAAACTTTCATTTTAAATTTCTTCATTAATAGCTGTTTTTTTTCCCTTTTTTTGTGATAAAGCAGGCTATATTAGATGGACTCTATTTCACTAGAAGGAAACTTTTTGAAAACAGGAAATGGAGTCAGTGCGACTTTTTAAATGTCAAATACCTCTTAAATCTAAGGCAGTAAAAGTATTAACTGTGTTCACTCTTCAGTGCTACAAACTCCTTTTTTATGCAATTCATTCTAGACTTTTAGTTGTTAATTCTGTCCGTCCCTCCTGGGAGCAGAGAACTGCACCTAATGTCTAGCTTCAGCCCCTGCATCAGCTCATCCTTCAGTGCCTTCTAGGCTGAGACAAGCAGATCTTCTCACCACCCTTTCAGGTTTTCTGTTGCTCAGTAAACTGACCACTTACATTAATGTTGTATTACACTGCTTATGTTCCATAAAACAGAGCTTTTACAACAGATACTAACCTATTTGAGGCAAATAAAATGCTAGAGAATGTCCCTTGGCAGTTTATTCCACCAGTAAATACCTGTCAATTTTTTTTTTTCGTTGCTCCCTTGCTGCTCAGTTGATTTTAATTTAAATATCTGGCCTCAGTTTCCACCTCGTTTTGTCGATGTTTGTGCAGTTTTTTAGTTCATGGTTGCAGTGCTTTTCTAGAGCAGGGATCTTGAGTATCCAGTATTTTGCTTTCAAAATTAAGATACCTGCACATGTTAATATAATGACTTCTCGTATATATTTTTAGGAAATCAAACCAGTGTAATTATTAGAAGTTTTTCTTTTAAGACAACTTCTTCAGTTTTGGAATAGTTGTTGTGGTTCTCTTCTGGACAGTCTTCTAGTTTTTTCCTGTAGTAGGTGATACTGAGCTGTTAATCTACTGTTATTCCTAATACATAATTATTTTTGGACCTCTCCAGAGTGGGTTGTCTTTCATACATTTAATACCTACCCAAGAAGCAAGGTGTTTTTAAGACTGTTTGAGATTCTGGTTTCCACTTTTGAAGGAATGAGTTACATGAAAGTAAGCTGATGACATTTGATCATTTTCACAGAGGTAACTTACTATTCTTGCTGCAGGTAAAGACTGGCAGGGTTTCGTTCAGTATTTCCAAGTTAATGTTTCTCTCCTCCCTCCCACCTTGGCGGTGTTCCTCGCTGTGTGTGCAGGGAAGGGCTTGCGGGGTCAGAGCAGCACGGCGGTTCTGGCCACTGGTGCCGTGGAGCAGGTAGTGGAGGAAGAAGGGCCTCAAAACAGAGGCAAGCGCGGAGCGCAGTGGATACTCGTGTGTCCACAGCTGGCACAGGCAGCTCGTGGCGGCTTGCAGCCTAGCTTAGAGTCAGAAGTTGCGTTTGGATCGTTGGGTCTAATAGTTTCTATCAATCTCTCTTCTGTAAAGATGGTTTTGTCTAATGGCATTTTGAACACACCAATACTTCATGCTACCAGATACCTAGAATAATATTTACACTTAGCAGTTGGCCAAGGGAGAATGAGAAACAAGTGTTTCCCCTTGCTTATCATGAGTTATCAGGATAGATAACATCTATGGTGCATGGCAACTTTCAAGTTATGAGAAATAATGATTAGCTGATGCCATTAGCCTTCTCAATATGATCTGTAATTTCTCGATAAAACTCTTTCATCTCCCTAATCTGCTTCTCGCACAAATGAACTACTAGCTACTTAATTCTTCTTTCTTGTTCCTCTTTCTAGCTCTCCTGGGTCCTTCTGAAATGGATAACCAGAACTAATCCTGAAGAGTAAAATGTGGTGTTAGTTTTTCTGTTGTTTTTTCCTCATCATGATACTCTTCTTGAGCATTGAGTTGATATTCTCAAGAGCTGTCCAAAAAGACGACACAAACTCTATTTTGAGAGATAAGAGCTAATATTGGGTCTATTACTGTACATAAATAGCTAAAGTTTTTTTCCTCCTACAAAATAGTTTATATTCACCTGACTTTGATCATTCAGCATGGTGAGATTCCTCTGCAGTGTTCTGAAATCACATTCAGTTTTTCTATCCTCAGCAAATTTTACTAATGTCCCATCCGTTCCCCTTTGGAGATCAGCGGAGTATGATGGACAGCACAAACTTCTGTGGGACGCTGCTGACAATGCTGTCACGGTGAGAAAAGCCAGCCCCGCTCCCAGCACACATCGCCGCTTTATCTCGGCTGTCATGGGATGAATGGGATAACCTCTGTTAGGAGATTGAGACAGCTCGGTCTCATGACAGCCAGGTTTCTTCACACTCGGTGGGTTATCAGCATTCCTGCTGACTCCTCCCAAGGACACCTGCATCGGGAGCTGTGTTGCAGCTACCCAGACTCTGCCCCACCGCGTCGCGCTTACAGAGTCCACGCTGTTGTTTACTGTAGGCCTGTAATGAGCTGGCTGCAAGGTGAGCCGGGTGCCTTGTGGCTTCCTGGGGCTCCCTTGGGCCCCTTCGTCCGGTGGGGGATCCCTTGGCCTCCTAAGGCCGAGGCTCACGAGTTGGTTGGTAGATCAGATCCGTATCGCAACACGCTACGTTCGAGTGTTGCTTGGAGTTGCAGGTAACCTGAAGAGCGGGTTCAATCCAGGCTTTGGTTTAGAGAACCAGGCAGCACTACGCAGCTATGCTTAAATGAGCCCCGAGTCTCTTAGTTTAGATATAAAATGTAATTGCACTGAGAAGCACACGATACAGAATGTCAGCACTGAATGATTGAGAATGTGAGTGGTATCGGTACCTAGCTTTCCTTCCCATCAAGATTAAACACAGTTACGGTAATACTGCTTAGATATTTATTTTCAAATTTAATTTTGAAATTCTCTACGACTGTGTAGTCACAATAAGAAACTGCTGAGTATTGCAGATAACTAGATTATGACTTACAAGAGGATTAATACCCTGTTAATCTGTCTGTACAGTAAAAACATCTGAGTTAAAATGTAGGACATTGTGTGATTCATAAGTGATAGCAACTCTGGGCTTTTTTTTACCCTAGTTTTTAATTTTTGTTTAGTCTGTTAGCTTAGATTCTTTCCATTTAACTTTTGATGATGCATTATTATATAGTTTCTGCATTTTCACTGTTAGCTGCTCTCATTAAACCGGTATCTAAACTCAGATTCTTCAATCTGTTGTTCACCTGTATTATCATTCCTCTCTTATTCCTTAGATATTTTGTGATTAATGTATTTGAAACAGACACATGCAAAAAAACTGATGGAAGTGTTAGTAAAAAAAAAAAAAATCTGTAGTTTGCTTGTGTTGGTTTGTTCTGAAACCACTACAGGTTCAGTTCTTCCTGCTGTGTAAGCTAATTTCACAGGGTAATTGCCTGTACTCTGGGTTTTATTATGATTGCACTGAAAATTAAAAAGAAAAGAGTTGTTTTTTATATAGGTTATTTTCTGCTCTGAAAAGCAAGTTGCTCTGTCCTTAGTTCATAGTGGGTTTCATCCAAGAAATTGCTTTATAGTCTCAACTCCTATTGCAGTAACAGCAAAAAGAGAACAAAAAACAAATTTCCTTAAACTACTGCTATCTTAAAAAATACTAAAACAAGGAACACCTATTTCCATATGGTTTCTGTTGTTTCCTTTATATATTTGACAACAAATTGTGAGTCCACCTCCCTGTTGCCTCTGTTGATTTTTAGTTTCTCCTGTTTATTTGGGTCTTGTACAGACCAAGAAAAATGCTATGCTTCGTCTTATAAAACAAAACAAAATATATATCCCTCCCTGTCACCCTGGAGTATTGCTGTCCCTGCCGAGCTGAACTCCAGGTGTATCATTTCTGCTCGGCCCTCTCTGCCCTTGTCCTCAGCCCTGCGGATGGTCACTATCAGCACCATACCCTCAAGAGCGTTGCGAGGGCACAGGCAGTCTCTGGGATGGCGAGGTTTTCAGAGATACAGGTAGAGAGATGCAAAGTTGTTGCTGACTGCTGGAGAACTATATACTGAAAGAGTTGCTAACCATTGGTAACTGAGTTTGGATGCCTAACATAGCTTTGAGGCCATGAAATACTTCAGTTGTTCACTTTCTCCTAATTTCTCAAGAACAAGAGAATGCAACATTTTAAGGGAATTGTTGTTATGCTTGAGTAAATAAAGAAGTCATGTTCCTTACTGGATTAAGTGTGCCTTATTTTGAAACTTGAGGAACATACTTTCCTCCTGCCTCTTTGATCATTTTTCCTTTAACTGCTCCACCATCACCATATTTTACTGCTCTAGTTTGTGCTGCTGTGAATGTTGTGTCTTTCCCCCACATAACATTGCTAATAACACCACTAATAACATCGTCACGACTGTCTCTAGGAATAGAGCTGGACGTTTCTGTACATCTCTAATGGGTTTCTTAGCAACCCTTGCGTGGTCATGCCATAAAACGGCTACTTGGACAAGGAAGCATGGTTGAAAAGTTATGTTGGCTTGAGCATTGTGAAATACAGGGGAAGGTCTTCTGTCTTTGTACAGATGCCCATTTGCTCTGTAAACTGGGGGTGAATCGCTAGCCTTTGTGGGATAGCAAAAGAGTCAAACTGGAGCAGAAACTGCAGTGTGTAGCGTGGGATCGCAGAATGGGCTCACACTGCCAGTGGATTGTTGAACACGGGACAGAGTTCTTTGAGGAAAAGGGAAGTTTAAGAAAGAAAGTTGAAATGAGTAAACTGGAGCAGCACTGAACAGTGTTTCCAAGAAATTCACAAAATACTGGGATGAGGATAAAACAGTTATCTACTTTGGATGACATTATGAAGATTGTTTCCCATCTTAGTTTTAGACTTATATTTAGTGAGAAGGGGGCAAAACAGTATAATGGCCTGTCTGAAGCGCTGAAGAAACTTCTAGCAGTCGTTATTTTAATTCATCGAGTAACTCTTATTTTGCAGTATTGTTGAGGATGTCTGTCTTGCTAGATTTTTTTTTTCTGTTCATCTGATGACTCTTCCTCCTGGCATCTCTTCTAGAACTGTGATGATGTCTTCAAAGAAAAAAGAATCACTTGCTGCTTTTATTGGATGATTGCGCTCACTGCTCTGTACAGAGGGAAAGCTGAAGCAAACACGTAATTATATGGTTCCTAGCATATCCTGAATTCAGGATAAACACGAACATATGGTGCCTAGGAAGTTTGTTGTGGGCCTGAGCAGAAGATAAATACTACAAGCTGCTATTTTTGAAGTGTAGTGCAGAATGAAGGTTGTTATAAGGAAAACAAGTAGTGTCACAGAAACACAAATCAGATTCCTGATGACGTCTGTCCAGAGTTCTTAGGTCATTCAGAGCATCTGCTTAAGACTGGAGTTCCTGTTATTCCTGCCACGGGCAAGCTACAGCCACAGCTGCGCAGTTCATTTTCTTCCTCAAACTGAATGCGAGGCGTGATAAAATTACATTAGGGGCCCAAAGGTTTGCTTTCTCACGTAAACAAATCTTAGTGGTTTGCCAGCTTGGGATAATGGCAGAGTCCAGCCGAGGTCCCAGTTTGGTCAGGGAATGTACTGGAATAGAGGCTGCTCCTTGGGCTGTGCCGTCTGCCTGGACAGTGCTCTGCAAACAGAGCTCTCTGCTCTCCCAGTGTGCATGCTGCTCGTCTCATGGTCGTGCATTATTTTTAATGGGGAAACAGATACTGCCCCACCCCATATCCTCCATTAATAGGAGGTTGCCTTAAATGACTGTAAGAATAAAATTATTTTCTTCATTTTTTTTTCTATACCTTGTGTCCCCAAGAAGAGCAGTGCTTCATCTTACAAAGTTATACCTAGTCTAGTGCGAGCAGACTGAGCGTGGTTTGGGAAGCGGGAGTGGGAAAGAATGCTGCAGTGAAATGGTGCTAAATGCACATCAGGAAGGGCTTTCTTTAAAAATTGCTTTCAACCAAAGGTTAAGATGTATATCATATGTAACCATGTATACGGGCTCTTAGACTTGGCATGAAACAAGCAGAAATTGTTTACTATGAAGTAGGTGAAGAAAACACAGAAGGCAAAACGTGTTGTCAGCATTTGGTGTCTAACTAATGTGGCTTTGATTCCCTCTTCTTGTTCCCCCAAAAGAGCCAGTAAAACCTCATTAATATAGTTGTTACTGATTAAATGTGTTTCTGTTTCATTTTGTAAAACATGAAGATGTAGTTAGAAATGTGGAAAACCTAGAAGTCATGTAACTCTTGTGTCAAAAGAAATTGAGCAGCTGTTTTACTGAAGAAGGTGCATCATCTCAAAGTACAGAGGGGAAGAAAAGCCCACTATTGCTTTCTGCACCTCTTTATAAGGTGATGCGTGTTACATTTTTTCTTTGCATCTTAGCGATTCCTTGGAGCTGCTACTACAAAATGGTCCTGCAAAACCTCTGGCAAGGTTTGCATGTTTGTAACTGGCAGGCAGCGACTGGTGCAGATGTGGAATAGCCAATGGTTTGGGAAGCCCAAATGTTAGATGAGCAGTGACTGCTGATGTTATTTCACGTCCAGTGGGTATTTAACACAGCGTGTTTGTCCCTTAGTTTAACATAGCTGTGCCTGTCTGTTGTGAAGCTGTGGTGTGAGGCCTTGTGCGCCTGGCCCCGTGTGCTGATTGCTCCCTCCGGTACTTGGGGCTCACGGGTACCGGAGCAGTCGCCTGCGGCAGCTCCAGAGCCACCCGCAGCTGCCAAAGCGGCTCCTGTGGGCAGCCGTGGTACCTGGAAAGCTTTGCTAGCATGTGGGAAATGGGATTCTCTCTTCTACTTCTCACAAAAAATGAAAAATTGTTTTTCAGGTCTAAAGTGCGTGTGCCAGCTGTGTGAGCACACAAACTTCACCTGCCACACTGAGGGAGCATGCTGGGCGTCCGTCATGCTAACTAATGGAAAGGAAGAAGTGATAAAGTCGTGTGTCTCCCTTCCAGAACTGAACGCTCAAGTCTTCTGCCACAGCTCTAAAAACATAACAAAAACCGAATGCTGCTATACTGACTTCTGCAACAACATAACTCTCCGCCTGCCCATAGGTAAGTGGCTCACAAATAAAGTATTCCAGTGCTTGTGAAAGTATGAGTGATAGAGACACTGAACAGAGAACAGGGCTGTGAGAGTTAGCTAAAAATGAGCCTTTTAAAAGCTGACTTTAAAGACTCCCCCCCCCAATTATTTCAAAGCAGAAAAATAAATGAATTTGCAACTGTTTGGGGGAAACAGTGAACTTCTTGTCTCTCCTAAAAATATTCCAGATGTTGCCTTTGGTATCCCATAAAGCAGATGTGCAGGCAGATCCCTGTGTTTCCGTCACTTCAGACTAATCCAGTAACTGAAAAGCTCTTACTCACACCTATGTTTAGTTCAAAAAGGCCCATTATACTCTGCAGTGTTATGATTTACCTTATAGTATATGGCAGTCATTATGCTACAAAGGTTCTTGATGAAATGGAGGAGAAGCTATTCCGGGGCTCCTCACATCATGGTAGACATCTCTGTTTAAAGCTGTTGTTGTCTGTGATCTCTTTAGGGCATAGAAGATTGTTAAGGGAACCATGATGAAGTGTCAGCTTTGGCTTCATGTAATTAGACAAAATCATAGGACAGAAAGAAAAACAAGATATTGTCATATTCATAAGAGGTAAGACAGGTGTCTATCTCACTATACCAGCTGTTACCAGAATAGCAGACGCAAGAGAGAAATACTGAAGCTTTGAAAAACATGGAATAAAACAGAAACTGCGAGGTAGGAAGGAGCTGGGTTGTTGCAGTAAGAAGAAACTGCTGAGGCAGTATGATTAGAAATGTGAGGGGAGAAATCATAGTGCTATCATTCTAGCCTCATGGTCTCTGAAGACTTAATGAAACTGAGCTTTACGTTTCCATTTTTACACATACTAAATGTACTGGATGGCTGTAGGTAAGTTTGTAAATTTGTCATAAAATTCAATGGACTGGCTAAAGAAAACCTCAGTGTCTGCGGGGAAAAGTATGGGATGTATTGAGTGTGTACACCTACACATCTGAGTTGATGGGAAATGGGAAACTGTAGCACAGCAAAATGTTCGTTGTAAAAGATTTCCTGCTAAAAGTTTCTTTTTTATTATTTTTTCTCTCCTCTGTGATCCCTGCAAAAGGCAGTATGTAGAAAGAACGATCTCTTGTATATTCTGATATGTCCAGAAGGGGCAACATCTCTAGAGCCGGAGATAAAAACACACACACACACACACACACACACATATATATATATATGCGCAATGTTCTGCTTTTTTTTTTTTTTTAATATAAGTTGCGTATTTTGCATGAACAAATAATTACTCTTCACTCCATTTACCTATTGGCTTGAAAAATGCACCAAGACATTAAAACCTTTTCAGGCAAATGGAATGCATAGCTGTATCGGTATTAAAGAAGTCAGATAATTTAGTAGAAAAGCTTATGCAAGGTACACATTAAAGCAGAAAATGATAAAAATCATCTGTTAACCTGTAAGTTTTAGAATAAAAGCTCATTTATAATTTTAATATAAACTGTAAGGGAAATCTCTTTAATTGTTTGAATGTTGGAAGAAAATGTAACAACAAATATTTTTCTAAATAAAATATAAGAATAAATTTCCGCAGTTATAGTAAAAACCTGAAAACTTTGAGCACACTCTGCTGGAAGACGAGTCTCTGACTTCGCTTTGCCTTTAATCTTGGTGTTCATCATCTGTTAATGAACAGGATGAAAAGGTTTCACTTGGTTTTCCTTGTACTAACCTGGTCCAAGAATAGCACAGGAGGAAGGTGTAGACAATCAGTACAGAATCAAAGCTCTTCTGTAACTTTGCCAAAAGGTTAGTGATAGATAAAAATGGACCAAAAAAAAAAAAAAGAAGAGGAAGGGAGAAAAGGAAAAAGATCCATGTGTTTTTCTGCCTGTGTGGCCACTTTTTTTTTTGGTAATGTTTTTTGCAAGCCTCTGCTACTAGGATTCAACTGCCAGAGTTGGCAGCTTGTATAACTAGTCTACTAAAAGCAGTAGCAGAAACTTCATTTATTTTATTGTTTTCCATATTGTTTTATAAAGAAAAAGGTGAGTTTATCTGCTGTGGATGGAGGCAGAACTGAAAAAGAATGGGAAGTAAAAGCTTCTAGGGACAAACTTTGTCGTATCTAGTGGGTTTCTAGCCTTCCAATCACTGCAGAGCCTGATAAGAAACTTCTGGAGAATATGTGATCCTTGGAACCAAGTTAGGCCAGTGCAGGAAAAACGCTTGAGTCCAGTAATAGCTGTCCAGAAGATAGCAGCCTGTAAATCATAAACAGTCTTTATCTGGCAGTTAGGAGGTTAGCTGTTCTTGACCCCAAATACAGATTGTTAACATGGATTATAGTGGTGCAGAACTGCTCAGAAATTAGACTGCCTTTCCTGGGTGCAGTAAATCTGTTGGATCTTCATGTTGATGCGGTTCACTGCTGTATTGTTGGTGCAATTCTTATGATAAGCCAAAAATTGGACTGATCTCTTAAACTTCTCTTTGAAAAAATCCTGCAGGCAGTGCTCCAGTCCATCGTAGCTGCTGTATGGATACCTTGTTCTGCAAATATTTTGTGTATTTATTGTAGGTCTTGGCTGTCCCAGATCGATGTTTTCCAGAGGGATTTGTAAGAATACAGCCATTAAGGCATGAGGCAGAGGTTCCGATGATGGGAGGAGGGGAAGGAGCTAATCAAGCAGTTTGGTTGAAGTGCCTGTTTAACTTGTAGCTGTTTCTCTGACTGATTTACTTAAACTTCATGATCATAAAGCATACCTGTTCTCATTAATTTTTGAACGTCAGTAGAGGGGTGCTGGGGTCTACAGTCATTATGGAGACTGAAGAAAGATAATTTTACTTTCTAGTCCAAATGGCATATTTTTAAATTGCTCTAAAATTATTTGGTACCTCTGATTACAGCCTTGCATTAGAGGCAATATATTTTCTTAATACATTGAAAGAACACATTTTTTACCCTTGTGTAGACTAGGAACTTAAATATGCATACATTTGGGCTTCTAAAATTCTTAAAGTAGCCATTAAATATAAAAAACAAGGCAAACAAAATGTGTGAGAATAATAATGTCATTTCTATTGGAGGGGGGAAAATGTCTTTTCTTTTGCTACCTAAAGTACTCTTGTTTACAGAACTTGGAATGTGACTACAGCATATTGTGAAACTACTGGATACTGCTATTTTTGTTTCATACATGGCAACGTATCTTCAGCTTCTATTTTTGATCAGCAAGGCATTGAACAGTGCATTCTAAGTAAGATTGCAAAATTTTATGATGAATGTAGTTGATTGAATAGTTCAAGTAGTCAGGAGAGATTTTCTTATTTCCCAAAGTGTTTAACATTGCACAATTGCTTTAAACATTACCACACTTGGTGATTTTGTCTTTTAATAGCTGTTTGACTTTGTCTCGTGGGTTTGCACTGGTGCTGTGTGTTACTCCTCCGCACGTGGCTGTTGCTGTGGGAAGCCCAAGGAACTGTGTGTGCAGGCAGAGCGCGACGGGCTGTGGTGCTGGCTGTGGGGCGCCAACCTGTGCCCTAAAGGCGCAGGGTCTGAGGATGGCGTACAGCTGCTGCAGAGCAGAACTGCCCGTGCTGGTCATTCCTAGTTCTTCCCTATGTGTTCTGTGAAGAACCGGAGAGGTCTGGAGTCATTGGCACCAGCCTTGATCTGCGCTTTGTCTTTCATGCAGCCAGTAGACTGAAGGATGCCAAATGCAGGCTCCAGGTGACTTCTTCCAGGAAACTTTGCTAGGCAGTCCGGGTCTCTTCCATTGCCTGGCACCTGATGGAGACCCCTTGCAAAGGGGCCCTTCCAATCTCTTTCAACTTAGGGCAGCATCTGAAAGGAGATCTGCAAGCATCCCTGCACCTGATTCTATTCTAATCAACTGTAACTACATAAGTTAAAAAGTTAGCTTCTGTTTGTGTTTCTGATGCTAAATGTCACACTCCTGAGCTGATATGGGAGATTGTTCTGTAAATTTTGCTGCTTCTTCACTCTTGAGGTCTTGCCCTGAGTGCTCTGAATGGCCTATGAATTTTTGTCTCCATATCCCTTCATCTGTCCTCCTAACTGAGCCATTTTTTCTTGCACTTCATGCCCCAGAACATCAGAATTGACTTGCGGCCAGCTGCACTCACCATATCCCCCTTGGACTTGATTTCTCCAGCCTGCCCCACTGCTTGCTCGGCTCTGAAAATGCCCTGTTCAGAGGAGGAAAACATCTCTAAAGGCTCAGGCAAAAAGCCTGTGCTGCAGTTCTTTAACAAGACAAATGGTGTCAATAGACATTTTCAGTAAAATGTATCAGATCAGTTTTCTTTTAGAATTAGAGGCTTTTTTTTTCTTGGTAATACTGATTTTGTTGCCTTTGTTTTATTTTTTTTAAGACACTTGGAAAGGAAAAGCCTTCTGCAGTAATACTTGCAAGTTTTCTTGCAGGTTTTACTGCAGTAAATTCTTCAGTAAAACCTCTTTCAACAGTTTATATGTACAAAGAGTGCATTGCAAGTGCATAAATATTGTCATCCTCCTTTGCCTGCTGCCTATATGTTATTTAATTCTGTTTGCATATCTCTGAACCAAACCTTGACTGGGAGAATAGGTGACATGGAATAATAAACATAAGACAATGTAGTAGTATGATTTCAATATTAAAAAAAACTTTAAAAATTGGTACTTTTTTAGGTTCATCATGTAAGTCCAGTAATAAAAGCACTTATTTAAAGCATGTTACTCTCACTGTGCTCCATGCCTCAGTACTTTGCACTTTTGTCATGACCCAGTTATTCTGTTAGCTGCTTACCTGAACTCACAGCCTGTGCAGTCTCTATGAAAGCAGAGTGAAATGTCACAGCAGCAATGCAACATGCAGCTGCCTCAAGAACAGCTAAGGAAAGCAAAGTGAACTGATGTATTTTGCCCTAGAAACTTAATTTTATATAGCTATGTATCTATAAAGTTAATATATATATAGCTTTAAGATAATAAGATAGCCAGCTTTGTATTTGTGACAACCAAATCTGAACATTGAAGAACAATTATTACTTTCTTCTTACCTGTACAGGTTTGCCACTTGTAACATGAATAAAAATGAATAAATGTGTGCAAGTGATGCATGCAACTCCCCCTTTTTCTGGCCCAATTTATCATACTTACTGTGTACCCTTCTATTACATTGATATCCTTCTTGATAGCATTCAGCATATGCAAAGCCAACCCCTAAGAGCTATAAGCACCTTCTCTTACCATCTGGTTCAGTGTAACAGGATTAGCTGTACAATTTATAGAGCCCAGCAACACACCACTGTTCATATGATACAGGATACTTGCTTAGTGCACTTCACACGTGCCTCAGAGGAAAGCTCTGCTGTGTGGAAACATTGAGTCATAATTAAAAACAGCTTAAGAAATCACAGTTAACAGGTTGGCAAGAAGCAGTCACAATGAAGTTACAATTTGCTTGCAAATCCTCTTACAACTCTACAACCCCTCAAGTGTCCTAATTAAGACTACTGAAAGAAACTCCATGGACCAGATGTAAGAACTTTGTTTCCAGAATTTTGATTTGTAAGCTGTGAGTAGACATAAGACCATCAATTGTTAACACTTTTATTTTCTCAAAAGCATATAGTTTTTTTTTTTAAAGAAATTATTGACTTTGCTTAGCTAACTGCTCCTGGAACTTCTAAAGTATGGAGTACATTACTTGAAAATGCTCTTTTAAAAAGTACTTCTACTGTAATATTATCTAGAGTCAATGAGTCAATGCTAGGAGCCAATGGGTTACTCAGATCTCTTCTCCTAGTTTTCCAGAGACTCAGAGCCTCAGTTAGTCCAAAATCCACACCACAGCATGCGTATTGCTTAGCAATGGAGAGAAGGGCTTTTTGTTCTCTAAACAGAGACAGAGCTAACTTTATAGCTTAGGAAATTTGTGTAACTATCAAGCCCTTCACATTCTATAGTCTTTCCTAGTATTTAGATCCATTTGAGCTTGTTGCTCAATGTGATCTTAGAGCTGTCAAATTAAGGCATTTGTGCATGTGCATACACATGCAAAGTGAGTACTTTAATAATACACTGCTCTAAACTCCTTTATGCTTTTCCCCTTATTGGCTTCACAATAGAAAATGATCTAGGGCTGCTTCCTTTCTCGTTACTTGTAAAACACAGCTTCATGAGCGTGAGTTTTGGTAGTGTTTTAAATCTTATAAATCCTTCTAATGTCTCATTTACTAAAAGTTTGTATTTCCTTATGCATGTGTTAGGCAATGAGGTTTTTTTCCAAGGATTTGTTTTCATCTGAGATACTGAGAGTAAGTTGAGACATGTATAAGCAGCCTATGTGTGGAAAAGGCAGGGTGCCCAGCATGGTAAAGCTGGGATAAGGTAGTGTCGCTGACTGCAGCCTGCTCGTGTGTGAATTACCACGCGTTGCTGCCCGCGGGATGCATGTCCTTGCCTCTCAGGATGCCCAGCTCGGGGTGCAGCTCCGTGGTTCAGCCTCATGCCAGCCAGTGTCTCGCTGGGCGTACCCGTGAGCTTCTAGGGCGAGGACCCGGCGCTGCAGAGGAGCAATATTTTGCTGGTGTGAATAGAGAAAGTACGAGCTCCATGGGCATTCTTCTGCATTTGTAGAACTACAGTTGCAGGAAAATGCATGTCAGCTAAGTTTGCCCTCTTTAATGTTACGGTGAGAAATATGGAGAGATTAGCTGGAAAAACTGATAATTACGGTCTGTTGTGCTGTGAGATGTCCATGCAAGTTTAATAGTGGATAAGTGAAAATACAGCAGGACAGAGTCCTGTGGGGAAAGTACCGGGCAGTTTAATCTGTCTAGGGTGCTGTGCTCATGGTTGCTGCTTGATGCCAAGCAACTCAGGGATAGTTTGGAGGGCATCTTACCTCTAACTGCGCTTCCAGAAAGCCACACTTGCTTGAATGTCTTCAGTAGTGTTTTCTTAAGGAATTGTAGTCTCTGAAATAATGTCGTTAAGTGTGATTGCAGTCTTAATTTTGAGCCGAAGGTACATGTAAAAAAAACAACAACAACAAAAATCCAAACCTGTTGTATCTCACTGTTGCCGGCCCTAGGTCAGGAAGACGCTGGGAATCCAGTGCCTCTCATTGATCTCTTTGGTGGGCCAGGTGTGCGAGCACTGCTTGTCTCCTGCCTTGGCTTATGCAGGCTGGTGAAGTTACCTATATCCATGCCCTTCAACCATTACTGTGAAAATCAGGATAAATCATGATATACCTTAAATCACAGCCAGTTTTGAATGTATTGGTTTGGAATACTGAAATAATCTTTCAGAAACATGGCCACTCAACTTTAGCTATAGCAGGACCTCTGCTCCACTGTCTTGCAGTTAATAAATCACATTAGATTTAGAGGCTTCCCCTGCAGCTCTTTGTCCACATATGTGTCTGAAAAGTGAGTCTATAAGTAATTAAATTTTAATATGGCACTTGATGCATAGTTATTAACTTCCAATCTCTTTCCTGCACCTCACTCACCCCTCTGTCTTCGCCAAGCTTCTGAATCTCCAAGCAGAGCCAGCGTAGGACCCGTGGTGCTGGCAGTGATGGTCACTGTACCCATCTGCGTGCTGTCTCTGGTTGTGGTGCTCACTCTCTGTACCTGCCAGAGCCGCCACTGTGTGTACAGAAAGAAGAAGCAGCCAAACATCGAGGAACCCCTGTCTGAGTGCAATCTAGTGAACTCTGGAAAAACGCTTAAAGATCTCATTTATGATATGACAACATCTGGATCCGGATCTGGTACGTATATATTGCTAAGCACACTAAATCTAAGTCAAATACAAATTTAAATCAAATATAAATACACCATCTTATACATAGAGAGATGAAAAATGTATTTCAAGCGCAGCTGCTGCAGCTACCTGAAATTTGTTGCCTAAAGTCTGGTATTTGGGGGGTTATTTTAACAGACTTTTAAACCTGCAACAAGTTCTATGTTAAAGAAGGTTTTGTACAGTAGCTGGTTGACTTGGCCACACACTTAAGAGGTGAAAGAAATTTTTTGTTATTCCTTTCTGTCGAATAGGAATAGTTTAATGAAAATGTCAGTTTTGATACTTCTTTCAAATGGAAAAGATTTTAAATGTAAAATGAAACATTACTGTCTAATATGTCATAGTTGATAATAAAACATATTAAATTTAATTGAATGAGTCAGAATGCTGCTCCTGAATTTTATTTTGGTGGTACCAAAACATTACTCTTAATGGTTCTTAGGGATGTTTCCCTATTGGAAGCACATCCACATCCACTGTGTGTGGTCCAATTTTCTGTAGCAAGATTGTCTGAAAATTAAAGACTACCCGTAAGTTATCAAGGTCAGGTATGTCTGACAATAATTCTGATGCCTCTACCTTTTGCTGGATAACTTGGACTTTGGCAAGGCTGCTATCACAGGGATAGAACATGGGGGTGTGCCTTTAAAGCAAAGGAGATATTAGTTATTGTCCTCAATATTTCTTAGCACCTGGGTATGCAGTCTTTTTTTTGTTTTTTTTTAGAAGAAGAAAATGCTTAATAGGTGAAAATTCGGTTCACCTTTACATTTGATATCTTTGAGGAATGGAATGTTTCTTATAAAAAAAAAAAAAAAAGCAAAAATTTTTCTTATCCCTGTCTGTATGCTCCCATTGTCTAAATTATAATAAAAGCAAGCAGCAGGATGTGCACCGTTCAGGATGAGGTTGTTTCTATGGCAGAATGGTGATCACGCTGCCAGGTGAGGGTCTTCGTAGCTTTGAAGTGCGTTACCTTTGCTGCTGACATTTGCACGTGCGCCTTCATGAGGTAGAATATAGGCCTAGGTCTCTGAATCTGGGATAATATAGTTCCTGTTTTGTATTTGAACTGTTTTTTTGTTTGTTTGTTTTTGTTCTATGCATGATTACTGAAGTCTACAGTAGCTTTTTACACGTCAATCATAGCTTTTTTTTTCCTCTGTGAAACATAATAGCAAAGCTACACTGATTTTCCAGGCAGAACATGGTGTACATGGCAGTTTTTCAGACCATTTTATTTT
>VZSV01000251.1:338387-358252 GCA_013398735.1 Nothocercus julius | reverse complement strand
TTTATTTTATTTTATTTTATTTTATTTTATTTTATTTTATTTTATTTTTTATTTTTATTTTTATTTTATTTTATTTTTTATTTTGATGTCCTCTCCATCTGAAAGGGTACTTAATTTGCTATTGTGAGCCAGACTAATTTTTGTTTCCAGAACTAATCTACTGAATTCTTTCCTAAGTATAATGACAGTTTTCTGGTATGTTTTTGCAGACTAATAGATGCCAGTCTATCACTGATCTGCATCAGAAGTTAACTAAAGATACATAAACTGTGGTCTTTTGGTGTACTCTGGGTTGGTGGAAGGAAAGGCTTGTGCGCAACTTTCCTGAGGACTGAGGTCATCTCTTTTGTCTAGAGACACAGCTAGTGTGCATTCACATGGCAAATATAATTCAAAAATATGATTTATGGGAAATTCTGGTTGAGATACCATTTTTCTTAGGTACTCTTTGAAAACAAAATTATGAATTACAACTCACTAGAAAATCTCTAACTTTAGAATTTAAAAATTGTTTACGAATTATTTCACACATACTCATCTTCTTTTTACATTAGGTTTGCCTCTGCTTGTACAAAGAACAATTGCAAGAACTATTGTTCTTCAGGAAATAGTAGGAAAAGGCCGATTTGGTGAAGTTTGGCATGGAAAATGGTGCGGAGAAGATGTAGCTGTGAAGATCTTCTCTTCAAGAGATGAAAGATCTTGGTTTCGGGAGGCAGAAATCTATCAGACGGTTATGCTGAGACATGAAAATATCCTGGGTTTTATTGCTGCAGATAACAAGGGTATATTGTATTTTCTAAATTAATTTCATGATTTAAAGCTGCCTTTGAAGCAAAATATCCATCTTGCTGGAAATTCTAACCACCTGCCTCTGGCTTGGTTTTGTTTCCTGCCCTTCCTTCTCCCCAAATAGGAACAAAACTTTGAACTACAAAAGTTTCCAAAGCGTTTATTCTCATCTGGAAATAAAAATGTCTACTGTAAAATACTAAATCTTGCCAGGCTGCTGGTTCTACAGTGCTTCTGCAGGACAGGGATCCCAGGGCCAGCAGAGAGCCTGGAGAAATGGGAAATTCAGGCCAAAGAGGGAAGACAGCCCAGAAGTGCAGGGGTTATACAGGCCAAGTGGGAGAAGGGGAGAAGCCAAGATCTCCAGAGAGGGCAGACTTCCCAATCCCTATTTTCTTTCTTTTTCTTTTCTTTCTTTTTCTTTTTCCTTTTCAGCATTTTTACTGATCATTACTAATATTATATATAGTGTTATATAAATATTATATTTAGTGTTGCCAACAGGTCGAGGGAGGGGATCCTGCCTCTCTGCTCAGCTCTGGTGAGGCCACACCTGGAGTATTGTGTGTGGTTCTGGGCTTCCCAGGACAAGAGGGACACGGAGCTTCTAGGGAGGGTCCAGCGCAGAGCAACAAAGATGATTAAGGGACTGGAGCAGCTACCTTATGAGGAAAGACTAAGTGAGCTGGGCCTGTTTAGCCTGGAGAGGAGAAGATTGAGAGGAGATCTTTTCAACATGCACAAGTACCTGAGGGGTGAATGTAGGGAGGATAGGGACAGGCTCTTCTCAGTGGTGGCCAGTGACAGGACAAGGGGTAATGGGTACAAGTTGAAACCCAGGCAGTTCCATCTCCATGTGAGGAAGAACTTCTTTACTGTGAGGGTGCCAGAGCCCTGGACAGGCTGCCCAGAGAGGCTGTGCAGGCTCCTTCTCCAGAGATCTTCAAACCTGCCTGGATGCCACCCTGTGCCCCATGCTCTGGGTGTCCCTGCTGGAGCAGGGGGGTTGGACTGGATGATCTCTAGAGGTCCCTGCCAACCTCAGCCATTCTGGGATTCTGTGATAGTCTTTTGGTCCTCACGCTCGCCAAGACAACAGGCTAATCCATCCAGAGTTTGTAGTGTGATAGCTTAGCAAAGTTGTTGTCCTCCACCAGAATCTAGCCCTGTTTAGAAAACTCCTGCCTTTGTATGATTCAGTTCCTCATAAATCAGTTATCTGTTAGTGGGAGCTGGGAGAGAGAAGACTGACAAGCATCAAGTGATAATCCTGCACTAAATCCCATATGGATGCGTGTTCAAAGATTTCATAGGCTTAGGAGTCTCTTATCTCGGAGCCTGGAGTAGCATTTTGGTCTTGTTGCTTTCTGAAGAACTAGATGTCCATTGTTCTTATTTAAATACATGGCACAACTGATAAAATACAGCCAAAATACTATATTTGAATATCTGTGAGTTTGATGAACTCTTTGTTCTGCAGAGTCCAGCTAGATTTTCTTCATTGCATTAGATGTTGCTGTTGTTGCTCCCTGAGATGCTGTAGGGTGGCATTGACTTCTCGAGGGCAGACTTTTGGAAGCATGTGCTAAGGGGCGTTTCCTCACTGCATTTTCTGAGTTCTGGGAAAATGGTCCTTAAAGTATAGAGATCACGATGTTTATGTGCTTTGTAATGTCCTGCCTACCTTTTGTGTAACATTTCTTTTTTCAGAACATCAGTATTCAAAACATTCCTGTAGCAGGGCAACACTTAAATATTCTTCTGATTTTATTTACCTTTTCTTAGCTATTTTTAAAACTATATAAAAGTATATAACCCTATTTTTTCTTGGTAGATAATGGAACTTGGACTCAGCTCTGGCTTGTCTCTGAATACCATGAGCAAGGATCCTTGTTTGATTATTTGAACAGAAACACTGTGACTGTTGATGGTATGATTAAACTGGCACTTTCAATAGCCAGTGGCTTGGCACACCTTCATATGGAGATAGTTGGCACACAAGGTAACTGGTCTTCCTGTCACTTGTTCTCAAAATATTTTACGGAACCTCAGGGGTATTTACAAAAATATTAGTTGGTTTTGCATTATAGGTTTTTACACTTGTATGGTGTTATAGTGCGAGAAATAGTATTAACATAAATGTATATGATAGAGTATAAGTAGAGAATAGGAATATAATGTTTCCAACAAAATTTAACAATCCTTACAACTTAGAGAACCCAGATTTAATGAGTTTCGGGACTATTTCTTCTGCACCATGAATAAAATAATATGAGATAGCCTAACAACCCCCCCTCCATTAGTATCTAATGATACATGGGTTATTGTGCTGATCTGTGTCCAGCAAAACAAAACTCTCCATTGCTGTTGAGGTGGTAATGAAGTGGCCACTTTATCTAGTCAGCTGCTGAATTTGTGGAGTAGAGTGCTACAGCTAATTTTCCCAGTATTTCCAAAAATACTCATCATCTGTCTCCTCTTTGACTTGTTTAGGTGAATGTCTGTTAGAGCCTTTGTTAAAGGAATTTTCTAATCAATTAGTTAATTAATCTGGAGCATGATTTTATAGTTTCTCTCTTTGTGTTTTATTCCTGAAATACATATATTTGAACAAAAATGTCTTTAGTCTTTTTAATTATTATTTTAATAGCATTTAGCTGAGCTTTACTTAGTACAAAACAGCTTTTAATGTTTTTACATGTTTGGTAACAAAGTTGGGTATATTCATTTGTTTATTTGCCCATTATATTAAAATTCTTATGCTTATCATCCAAAATAGTGCCATTTTCTTTTTTGTTAACAGGCAAACCAGCTATCGCACACAGGGATCTGAAATCTAAAAACATCTTAGTGAAAAAAAATGAAACCTGTGCTATTGCGGATTTGGGACTGGCTGTGAAACATGACTCTATATTAAATACAATCGACATACCTCAGAATCCTAGAGTGGGAACAAAGAGGTAAAAGCGCTCAAGTATATTATTCTTTACTCATCTGTTGTGGATACTTTTCCGCAAAGGCCTCTGCTTGTTTCATGCTTCTGTAACTTCTCTTCCCCCTTTGCTTTTGATATCTACCTAAATTATTGGCAGCAGATCCAAATCCTCCATCTATTCTGGCTATATATAGTGCAGAGTCCCACACTGGAGGATCATACATATTCCCTCCTGGATTTCAAGTTTGTGCAAACAAATTAATGCTAACAATCCTCCTTTTAAATTCTGGCATTAGATAGCAGATAATCTGGTGTTTATAGCTTATGCCTGTGCCCATAGCTTTAGGTATCTAGTTGTGACAGTAAATACCAATGTTAGCTCAGACTCCTTATCCAGCAACTTGATGGGTGTCCACGTGCTAGTTCTGAGCAGTAAGGCAGCTTTCTTGCTTTCTATCAGATTCTTTAAGAGAAGTTGCATTTTCTTCCTGTATTTTACTGCAGAGATGGCATTCTGCTTTAGCAGCACAGCTTTATCTCTGTCTCAGGTTCCTGATGGCTTTACCCACTCCTCTTGCTTTGCTCATCACCAGACTTTTAGTGAAAACAGATTCTGTGCTGAGGTGAAGAGGAAGCATACTGTCTGGCCAGAATACTCAGCTGCGTTGTGTATTTATGTGGCTGTGGTTGTTAAGCATGTGGACATGCCTTTAATCTGCAAAGTTAAATGTCTTTCCTTTCCACAGTTATCCTTATTCAGCTGGCATTTATTTTCTTGCCATTTACTCAGCCACCATAAAAACATTACATTAATGTCTATGAACCTGTCCCACGTGCTTCTGTCATACAGCTGATTTTTTCACTTCTACTTTCTGAGAAAGTTGTTTTTGACAAAACAACCCAGAATTGAAAGAAGGAGGGATAAGCTTCCTATTCCCTTCCTGGATTTGAACATGAGCCAGCAAATGTGCCCTTGTGGCAAAGGTGGCCGACAGCAAAGATGGCCTTAGGAAGAGCCTTGCTGACAGGCCAAGGCAGGTGGCCCTTCCCCTCTCCTCAGCTCTACTCGTCCACATCTGGAGCTCTTGTCTCCAGGTCTGAGCTCCCCATACAAGGAAGACATGGATATACTGGAGCAAGTGCAGCAAGAGGCCATGAAGACGATTAAGGGACCAGAGCATCTGTCTTAGGAGGAGAGACTGAGGGAGCTGTGACGGAGCTGGGCTAGCAGGGAGCTCTGAGTAGGGGTGCTGGTCCAGACAAGCTGCAAAGGTCTCTTCCATTCTTAGCTATTCTGTGATTTCCAAAAGGAATTTGACCTGTTAATCCAGTATGTCTTTGCTAAACTATGCAGGGAGAGGCTGATCCTGGCCTTACCTTAATACAAATTGATTATCCCTAGAATTTTCTTCTCATCAACAACGGCAGTACCACAGAGAGGCATGAATCCGCCCATGCTACTCAAGACAGCTCTTCTGTTCATTAAGTGCCCAGGCAATTGTTACCTCTGCAGGTAGGACTAGAGCCTGTCACCCAAACTGGAACATGGTCCTGCTCTTTAGATGTCATGTTGGTCAGAATATTTCTATAAGTACGCTCTTGGATGTAGTTAGAGTACCACTCCTAGAGTGGATGAACCAGGATGATGCATGGGAATGTGGAAGGCCCAGTATCGTACTTCCAAACTGCTTGCTTCTATCAGCAAAGTTGTTAGTACTTGAGGCTGAAGAAAGCAGCAGCAGAATAAAATTGAAGATTAGTGTCTTTAATTTCTCATTATTAAATTTATCACTGAGGCCAGCTTTCTTGTGTTCACTCAGAAGCATTGTGAAAAACAGTGGTTTTTTTGTTGCTGTTTTTTTTTTTTTTAATGTAGGATTTTGTGCCAACTGGCCCCCTCACACAGCAGCACAGTTGTTACCTCTCATAGGAGCTTCCACTAGCAACCTTTCTTTACTTATTTAAAGGTATATGGCTCCTGAGATACTTGATGATGTGATGAACATAAACATCTTTGAGTCGTTCAAACGTGCAGACATATATTCTCTCGGTCTCGTATACTGGGAGATAGCAAGAAGATGTTCAATTGGAGGTAAGATTTCTGGCCGTTTTATTTTGCAATCCAGACTACTTTTACGTTAAGTAAAACAAAAATAAAGGAACCTTGTACCTCCCCTCACCTTCTCAGTTATCTTGACAGTATGTGGAAATAGAAATCTATTACTGAGTATTGCCCTCCATTGAGTTGCTGTTGGTACCAAACTGCCCAGAGATGTGCATGCATGCGGGATCTGGAATAGCCATCTGGATCAGAACGGGGCCTGCAGTCTGTGCCTGCTTGTGCTCCTATATCAAGCCACAAGAGGCAGGGTAGCCCCAAATATCCCTCTGTTCCTTTTTATTGCCTATAGAAACAATTAGAGTTTATTTGAAGCAGCTGCTTTGCATTTTTGTCTGTTACCTATACAAAAAATTCTCTCTTAGGAATCACTGAGGAATACCAGTTGCCTTATTATGATGTTGTGCCTTCTGATCCTTCGATAGAAGATATGAGAAGGGTAGTTTGTGAGCAGAAACTGAGACCAAATATTCCAAACCAGTGGCAAAGCTGTGAGGTAAAAGCAGTTTTCCAGTTTGTAATAAAGCATCTTTAAATTAAGACAGTATTTTTTCAGTGAGAGGAAAGGTACTTGATATCCAGTCTCCAAAGAATTTAAATATTTCAGGTATCCAGCTTTTTTCAGCTCCACGATTAATACATGCAAAGCTGTCTTTCCATGAAATGCTGAAGTTCTTTGTCTGTAATAGAAGTCTTGACTTCTGTATTCCTGTTGGAGTGTTGTTCCAGAGAGCTATATTTTATCTTCCAGTGTTGCACTTAAAAAGGAAAAAACAACAGCAACAACAACAACAAAAACAAAACAGTGCCAGCTGATGGTTGACCTTTTCTCTTTTATTCCTTTTTTTTTTTTCTTAATCTGAAGGTACTCCGAGTAATGGGCAGGATAATGCGGGAATGCTGGTATGCTAATGGAGCAGCTCGGCTGACTGCACTTCGTATTAAGAAGACAATTTCACAGCTCTGTGTGCAGGAAGATTCCAAAGCCTAACAAATATCTTTGGAAGAAGAGGAAGGGAAGATTTTTCTTGTTCATCTTTTAACATGTGATATTATTTTTATTTTTGGTCTACCTCACATAATGTGGTTCAGTGTTTGTGTGCCCAAAGTAGAGCACTGACATCAAGCTGCATAGTTGGCCACTGAAAGGGGCAGCTTTTGACTTGCAGTTTGTTTCATAGAGCAAGTCTCTGAGTCACCTTGGTTTTCTAAGGAAAAATAGACATTAGGTAAACAGCAGAAAGTAGCTTAAAACACCACTACAATATAAAAATAACTTTTGCTATTATTGTGCTTTTTATCCTAGTAAAACCCCAAAATATATTGCAAATACCCTGAACTGTTTCAAGCCTGTTTATAAAAGAAAGCACACGTTTTGTCTTCAAGCCAGGTAAAAGATCAAATTTAATCAAGCTTTTTACATATTTTTACACAGATATCGGAAAAGTGGCTGTCAGTAAAATGCATTTTTAAATACTGTATTTATCATTACCTAAGGAAGTAAAAAACATGAAATTTCTATTAAGCATGTATACTGTGAACAAAAACATCTGATTTGTTTTTTATTAACATCTATTTTTGTGATCTTTATTTTTGTAAAATATTATTGTTAGGATTTGCGATTATTTTATTTTGTTCATTTGAGCTGAACATATCAATTAAGGACTTTTTTTTTAAAACCAGTTACTAGGAAAAATAACACAGGTGATAATTTTCTGATATTATATAGGGATGAAATGGGAGAAATTCTACATAAACTAAGAAAGTATGTATTTTTAAATAACATTCTGCCAATATGTCACTGGTAACATTTCTTAGTGCCTTTGGATATTTTATTACACAGCTTTAACAAAATTAATTCCTGGAAAATGGTTTAAAAAAGCCATGCCAGAAACCAATTTCTCATTCTCTCTTTTCATCTATTTTCCCCAGCACACACTCCTTTGGTAAGATGAGCGTAGCAGAAAGGTTCATCTCTTGTCACAGCCCAGCCCCGTGTCTCGGGCGGCCACCGGGGCCAGCGCTGTGCGGGCCGTGGCTGGCACAGCTGGTGCTCGCGCCCTTCTGCAGGAGCAGTGCCCATGACTTCAGAAGATTAATGTGCTTTTTACCATCCTACTTCTTGACACTTAAGATTAATATTCTAGGTGTGCTTGCACGGAGGATTGGATCACCATTTGTTATTATCTGTCAAAGATTACAGACCCGATAAACTTGGGGCAGGAGGGGGAGTAAATTTAAAGTATTGAAGCTCTGGCACAAAGCCAGAGGTTCAGAGGTTTCATATGGCTTTCTGTAATAGCACCAGATTGGTGAAAGGCATTCATGTCCCTAATCTTATTTCCATAGTACTACAGGGTATAGAAAGTAGCATTTTTTTTCAAATTTCCTTAATGTTCTGTCATGTGATTAATAACCAAGATGATACATTTCATAATAATCACGGTTCTTTAAATATCTCTAGATCCAGGCAGTCCGTGGGAATTAAACCCAGAGATGTCTCCAGTGTAGTTTGGAGGAAGGAATCTTTGCAAAATATGATCTAGCACGCACAGATCTGTGAAAGTAAGCTTATTAGCTAATTATGGTATTTAAGATCAATCTTTAATGTGAAACCTCTTGAATTTTACAAGGAAGAATGGGAAAACTGTTAATGAGTGGGGCAGCCAGTAATATCAGTATTCTCTGTTTCATTCTGATACACAGACTCTAGGACATTATGGTCCCTTAAGAATGTTGGTTGCCCCATGAACAGGCTCTAATGGTACTTATGTGTTTGCATAACTTCTGGTCATTTTTGTTGTGTTAAATAATGCAAGTCTTTGTCTCACCTTATGGTCAGTTAGCCAAAAGGTGGAGACTGTTCCTGCTGGATTGCTGGTAGTCTTTTTCTGTATGCTTTTCAAGATGTTATCAAAGTCACTGTATAGATTTAATTCTTAAACACTTCAAGAGCATGAACTATACCAGGCAGTTCACCAGATGCATGTGTTCCAAGCTTTTTCAGGGGTAATGACTGTAACTGTGTCATACTGCTCACACTTTTGTACGAATCCAAAGTGTGATTTTGATCACTTCAGTGATCAAAAAAAAAATTGCATACCTAAGATCCAGCATTTGTTCTTACAGAACATAACTTTAAAGAAGCCCTTGAGTTGAAAAAGAAACTATCAAGTTTTTTTGTTGTTTGTGTTTTTTTCTTTTTTTCTTCTTGGGTGGGGGGAGATGTCTAATCTATTGAAATCAACTCTCACTGGCTTTGCAGAATAAGTTGTCTAATATCAATTAAAGGAAAATAAGAGCAATTTTAAATAATATGCTAATTTTAGGACAGTTTCTTCAAAAGTACTTAAACTGTGCAGGTGAGATTAGCTTTTTACGACATTGATTTCCGAACATTAGGTACCTTCAGGAAAGAGCCTCAATGAAGAGGCCAGTCTTTCCAAACTGCCCAGCACTTAACAAATCCTTTTAGCTTTTATTCTGAGAAAAGAGAATCAAATATTTTGAATAACCTGAGCAGTATATTAAAACATGTATTAGAAACAGGGCTTTAGAACAATTAACAGCTGGGTGGGAGGAGAGGGGGACAGGGCTGGCTGAGCCCTGCAGGGACCTGCTCCTGCAGGGACCTCCTTGCCGGCAGGTGCCCTGCAAAATGTGGAGACCATTAGGTTATCTAATATGTCTTTAAAAATATCTTAATTTATTGTCTAAAATGGAGGTATTCTTTGAACTTGCCAGTGATCAGAGTGTTCCCTAGGAAATTTTAACCATTTTGCTTGCATTCCAAATTCAGTTCTATGCACTTTTAGCTAAAAAGCTCTCTGATTCTTTGAAAGTGTCTTGTCCTTCAGCAGTATGTGGTAACTACTTTTAGAGCTTCTTTGCCTCTAAGGTAGGTTGTACAGTGGTGGGTCTGGTATTTATGCAATCTCCTGTGTCAGAAACTATGCTAGACTAAAGCCTAGCAGTGAAATTAGAAAATGTGCTCTTTGGCAGAGAGCCTGAGCAACCTTTTTGGTGACATACTCTTGGATTGCAGCTGGAGGACACTTACAGAGGGGTTTAGTGGATAGCATGGGAATAAATCTAAGTTTAGGAAACTGTCCTTAAATACCTGACACAGAGTCCTGGTTGTAGGTACCGTGTTGCTGCCGCCACCTGGTTGTTTATTTTCTGAAGGCCCCATCCTGTCCTCGGAAGGTGCTGCTCCAGCCCTGCCACACGGCTTGTGCACACTAGTGCCCTGACAAAAGTTTAATCTCATTTTTGTTGGGCTCAATCTGTAGGACCTTTATACCAGGTCCTATACTCCCTATACTCCCTCATATCTACAAGAGCCCAAAGAGTCTCTGCTAAAGTCAGGATTATATCAGTGCAACATTGGTGCAGGAAGAGAACCTAGTCTTAACTTACTCTAAGAAATATTAACCCAGTCTTTGGTTTTTAATGGTTGTGTGGCATGTTCTGCACTGCATTTTTTTCTAGGAAAATTAGGAAAATGGGTCCCCCTCCCAACTTTTTTCTTCATTTACCTCAAAATCAGGAAAGAAAGAATTTCTGCTTCATTGTTTTATCTCCTGGGCAGAGAATCTGACACTGAAGCAGAAAAGGAACCTGCAGCTGGTGCCTGTGGGTTGCCATCTCAGGGCTGCTTTCGGGGAGCCGCGCGGGCTGCCGTGGTGCGGGAGCTGCTGCCACGGACACCTCGTGGCGATTCCCTTAGGCAGGACGTGTGCAGGGGGGCTTAAAAATATATTTTTTTTCTCCTTCATTTTGACCTGGCTTTGTATATGAGAATAACTACCATAAGTAATTCTTTCTTTATTCATTGTAAATGCTACTTTTTTATTTCTGTCAGTTTTGTAAGTCTTATGTGTTAGTGGATTTTTAAATTACAGTTATTTAGTCTCCCTCATAGAGTCTCTGAAAATTATTGTACAGTCTTGAGTTCAAAAGACATCCATTTGGATCTGACCAGAGCGCTGTAAGAAAGATATTCTTCTCACTAGGTTGTATTCAGGTTTAACAATACCTTTACAGGTCATGGCTCCATTCCTAACAAATAGTTTAGTTTTTTTTCTTATGCATCTCACAGCATGAAAAATTTTGGTCTGTTTTTCCAGGCTTTTTATTTAACTCAGTATTTTTGCATTGATTTTCTTTTTTCTTCATTTGTTCTTTGCCGAGGGTAAATTTTAGTAAAGTGGAATTAAAATATAACTGATCCAAGTGGCTAATATTGTTATATTAGCCTTTAAAAATGCTTATAAACCATATGCGCCTTCAAAAAATGAAAAAATCTTGTCTTAGTCACCTTTTTCCTCAATATAGAATCATCCTGCTCAAATTTAAAAATAGAGATTATACTTGGGCACCTCTTTGGTTCCTGAGGGAGGCTGATTTCTGGAGAGAGACTGCCAACTTCCCTGCTAGTGGCTACTGGAAGCACCGGTGCTTCAGCCTGGCTCTCCTTCCCAGCTTGCATGTGCAGCAGGGTAGTCACCTCATCTAACCTTTCCCAAGCTATGTTTCTAGTTTGGGGAAGTTACTTTTTTTTTTTTTTAATTTGCTTTTAATAAAAACCTCAAAGTTAATGCGTAGAATAGGAACTGAAAGGGAAAATTAGTTCACCTTTTCCTCTAGCACCTACATATTTTTTGTTTCCTTAACTCTCCTTTCCAGAACACTCCCTGAGCAATTTATTGTTTAACGTAACATGTTTTGCACTCTGCTCCCTTATGTAATCCTAAAATGACTCCTGTAATATTTTGCCATTGTTACTTCCCCGGCTTTTTTTTTTTTTTTTTTTTTTTTTTTTTNATAACCTATAGATAAACTAGTTTAAAACAGGTCTAGTCCCCACAATAGGTCCTAGGCTTGAACAGAGTGAAACCTTCCCATTGCCTGCACGGATCTCATCCCGCTCCTTGTGAGGTCTGGCTGCCATCAGGGGGAGGCAGGAACCACAGCTGGTTGTTGCTGATGGACAGGAGTTGTTCCTGGCTTGCTCCCTGTGGCTGGAATCACACGAGACGAGCACCTTGCGCTGTGCGGGATGAGGCCTGCGCCGGAACGCGGGTGCGGGATGCGCCCCGGCACTGCGCTCTGAGCCCGGCTCGCTTGTCCCTTTCTCCAGGCAGCTGCCCGAGGGAGCAGGGGCCGGCCGGGCATCCCCGCACCGGGAGCAGCCTCCTGGAGTTACAAACCCGAATGGCAGTTGGGCCCTTTTCCTAAATACAGTTTGGGGACTGCAGTTCTTGTCCCGCACATTTCATTGTGAAAGCTGGCGGGGTGAATACCCCACTGCGGTGCCTGCAGCCTGCAGATGAAAATGCATGAACCTGCTCCTGTAGCTTGTGTAGCGCCACATGTTTATGAAGACTGTGCTCAAAAATTCCTATTCTGGTTTAGTACAAATTTCGCAAAGTTGTCTTTGGCTGCTTCTAGAGCTCCATGTCACCTCCCGTAGGTGCTTCGCAGCAATAGCACTAGCAGTTAGTTGCCTTGCGTAAAATGGAACAATTTCACCTTGATATTGCAAGCTGCGTGTTTGTGAATTGGAATGACACGGTAAGGATCATCATCATGTGTTGTGATACTCTTTAGGAAGCTTTTAGGGAAACACATCCATGCTCTTTATTGTCAGGCAGCACAATTTATGAATGTATCGGAGGGGGAAAGCGTTAAAAGGTACAATATATTTCGACAGGATATAAGAAATGTGCAATAAATTGTAACCAAAGGCTCTGAATGTATTTTCTGCATAAATAGACTGAATGTATTTTGAATGTAGCTACTACATTTGTGTCTAAATCTGCTGTGGTTTTAGTTCCCAAAGAGAAATATGAAGTCAATTTACTGGCTGGAATCTGACTTGTCTGGTATTTATAGAATCATTAATATTTTATCTGCAAGTACTGTAATATTTTAGAACTTTGTATAGTAGTACAGTAATAAAACCCAACTTTCACATTGTGAAATACCTAGTCTCATGTACACTGAAGCAAGTTTATTTTTAAAACTGTTGCTAAAGTTATTGCTTGATATATCATCCGCCCTTGGATGTAAATAATTTGTTTAGATGTTGTATTTTGTATGCATATTTTGCATATCAATATACTTTCCCGAAAAAAGTGGCAATTTTAATAAATTAAGCACTCGGTGGCATGGTGTTCCCGTGTCCATGTTAAAGCTCCGTGTCCGTGGCTCTGTGTTGGCGGCTGCCGAGGTCCTGCCCTGTGGCTGGGCTGCCCGCCGTGGACGGTGCCGCAGGCGCGCGCTGGCGAGGCTGCAGGCGCATGGCGAGCGCAGGCATTGCGCGCATCAGCCAGTGCTGCCTGCGGCTGCGCTCGGCCCCTGCTGCAGCCACGGGCACGAGGGGAGGACGGGCAGCTGGCGAGCCCGGGCGTTCTCCCTCCTCGGGCGCCTCTGCCGAGCTGGGGATGCGCACTTGGAGCTCGGGGCTTGGCTTCCTCGCACCGCAGCAGCTGCCGCCCGGGCCAGCTCTGTGCCCCGCGCCTGCGTGGCCTGGGATCAGAGCCTGCGTGAGGCTCGGGAAGGGAGGAAGGGCGGGCGGTGCTGCCCCGGGAGTCGGTGTGAGATCGCTGCTTCCTTGGCTCTGCCTTGGCCACGCGCAGCGGCCTGGGGCGGGCGCGCACCGCGCGGGCCTTGCTGCGTGCGGTGCCGCCTGCGCGCAGCACCCAGCGCTCGCAGCGGGGCTGTGCGGCCGGCGCATACCCAGCGCCTTCATTTGGAGGGTTTAAACCTGTGGCTGAGCTCCGGGGAGGAAAGAGAAAGGGCTAATTCAACCTCTCCTTGTGTTAAGGCAAAGCAACCCCGCCGAAGTCCCCGGAGCATCATCAGTGTGCGCCTCGTTTTGAAGGGAAAAGAAGGCAGCGCCAGAAGTTCCTGAAGCCACAGGTTCCACAGGTTCATGGCCTGTGGAAAACAACTCATTCCTTGCTCCTCCTGCCTGCACAACGCGAGCGTTGGGCAGCAGCCTTGCAGGTACCAGAGCTTTAAACTGATGGGCACTTCTGAAGTGGGCACCCCTGCATGGGTGCTGCTCCCCAGGAAAGTGCCCGCTACCTTCTGTGCATCTGAGAATTGGGTTAACAGCAAACTTAAAGCCTTGTTGACACAGGAACAACTGCATTTTTATAAGGCTGTGACTCCTCTGAGATGTGTAGCTGGTGTTTCCTGTCCCTGTTTGTCATGTGGTGACCTGAATTCAGAGTAAATATAGACCAGAAATTGCAGCAACTTAGCAAGCAATGCACAAAAGCTGCGTAGCAGGAGATGTTTAAAGTTAAAAGACTTCAGTGACTTTTCTAAGAGGCGGAAAAGTGGTGTATAAACGTGTGCTAAACACACTTGGGTGTGTTTGGTATAACTCCCAATGCCTCCAGAAGTAGAGGAATATTCTACTGAGAAGCACCCTTGCTTCATAGGACTGACTTAACAGCCACAGCTATTTCTTCTGTTTAGAAATGCATTTCTAATGAAATAGGAAACAAATCATTGTGGTCTTAAAAATTGGACTGACATTGCAGGCCCTCTCGTGGACGAATGAGCCTCTGCAGAGGAAGGCAGTAGGACACCTCTGCACAGATTTTGTGGTAGCGATGACATCTTAGAACGGCAGCAGATTCTGTATTTAACATGATCTAAGTAATTTGTCTGTCCTCATCCAGGATGAAATGTAATTGCTGGCAAACTGCATTTACAAACCTGGGCTGTAGGAGGTGTTTGGTCAAACTGATGGCTTCTCGCTAGCAAGCCCCATAGAGCCTTCAAGCTGTACGAGAATTATCTCCTGACATCTCCTGACAGTAACAGGTCTGTGTCAGGGCAGTGTGGCCCCATTTTCCATTCCCAGACTTCTCTGTAGACAAGAGCCCTTCATAAGTAACTATTTGAGGCTACCAAATATATACTTTATTACTTATAAGCAAAGCTTTTCTTTTGTCTAGGAGGCAAAACACAGGAAAATAAAAGAAAATCAACACCAGTAAATGAATAAACAGTGGATATTTTTGTATTTTTTTCTGTTTAATAAACCTGCTTTAGAGCAAGTGCTCCAACTTAGCAATGCAATCAAAACCACTGTCTGCCAAAATTAAAATAGCAAGATATAAATGGCGCAGAAAAAAATAGTGAAAAATTCAGGCAATTAGTATGAAATTTATACTCTGATTTGTGTTCACAGTGAGGCAGAAAAGAAAAACAGGTGTGTATAAACGTTCTTTTAAAGTTTTTTAAATTATATTGAAGAATAAATATGTCTACTTATTTTCGTTAAAATACTGCTGTGTATTTGGTATGCATTTGTTCAAAAATGAACTGTACAGATGTTTCACTTATTTCTGGATTTCTCCTAGTGCATCTGAAGCTGCATTCAGTTAGATTTGTTTTAAAATACCTTCCTGATTTCATTGGTGAGTTAAATGGATGGTATGGGAAATTTACTGACTATAAAAGAATCACCAGCATTATTGCTCAGGATTGTTATCTTGTATTTTTGCAGGTATTTGAAAACCTAGTAAGAAATCATGTAAACTAAGGTTATACAGAGGTTAACAATCTAACATATTCAGTCCTCAGCAAGAGTATTGTTATTCAAGATTTCCTGAAAATCAACCTTATATTTCATCTGCTGTAGAGTGAAAAAAAAAAAATGATGTTTTGAGAGGAAAAGCAGAGAAGAGCAGTGAGGTTCGTTAGCAGCAATGCTGTGACCCACTGTGTGATACCTCGTTTAGGTGCTCAGACCATTACTCTGCCTTGTTACGTGGTGTCAGGTGGAAAATTTGGTTGTACAGAAGACTAGTTAGTGAGACAGGCTAGCTTCTGGTGGCATGTCTGTGTTTTGAAGTATGCCAATAAAGAGCCTTTTCGCCAGAATCGCAGACAGATGGAATACTTGCTTGATGTTACAGGAAACACTTGCTCGGTATCATGCAGCAGGTTTCATCACTTCTTCTGCTTATGTTCTCCCATAAAACCAGCCTGTCTCACAGAGTTTGAAGTTGTTCAAATTAGACCAACTCCCTGGGACGTTACTGCACTCTGTTCAGCAATATCACTTAAGAACTGAATTCTGGTTTCACTGTATGCATACAAAGCCTTCCTAAGTCTGTAATGGTTCATCCAATTAATTTAATGTATTTGTTGGTCCCTTAATGCCACAGTAGTCCTCCTTTCCAAGCAGCTAGAAATTTGTCCCAGTAAATTAGGCCAAAGAAGATGTTTAAGGAATAGGAGCTGGGGACAGAGCAGAGCCAAGGGGGCAGCCAGCCCGGCCCTGCAACAGAAGTGACTTGTGGAGGGAACAGGTTTCAGCAGCTGCTCATACCAAACGAGCTGTGCCAGAGGGGTCTCAGGGCTGCTGTTTGCCAGGAGTATTTGATATTCTGGCCATGACTGTTCCTGCGTCTCTCGGGATAGGAAGAGCCTCCAGTGCCGGTGGAGCCTGCTGTGCTCCACTGGTTTAGCTGTGGTTCCTGGAAGTGCCTCCATGTAGAGCAGAGGGTCCCTCTGCAGACACCACTGCTGCCGGTAATTTGGGGAATTGGGTTGTTTGTAAAGAGAGATGGATGCGAGACACCCATCCACTAAAGTGCAGCGCTCCTGGTCAAGGGTCCGTAAAGGATTCACTCTGTAAGGAAGAGAGAAGCAGCTGCCCTCTGGGGTACAGGGCGACTGCAGAGAACAAGGATTTTCTGGTTTCCCTCTGCAGAAACTGCAAGCAAACAAGGCGGACCCTGCCCATTGGTGTGATTTGGCATTCGTGCCAGGCAAACACCTGTCAGCAGGAAGAGCCAGCATGTACGTTACGTCCCGGGATGGCATCATCCCCCTGGCATAACGGGACAGGGCAGGGGACTGGGAGGATGCAAGGAGAGGGCTGTTTCGGGGGCTCCTTGGGTGCCTGGCACACAGGAGCGCGCCGCGAGGCCGAGGCCCCTGCGCGGGCGCTCCGCGGAGTCCCTGCCCGCGTGGGGAGCGCTGCGGCTCGGCTGCCGCAGCAGCTTGGCCTCCTCCATGTCTGTTTGTTCTGATGGAAGATTTTGTTTGTTTCTTTTCTCAGCTTGTTTGGAGATGAGTCACCTGGTTTCGAACCGCTGAAGCAGGTTGCTTGAGGAACTGAGAGGTACTGTGCTTGTTTTCAGAGGCACTGCGAAGAGCAGTGGTGAGCCGGAGAGGAGGAAGAGGCTCTGAGTCACGGCGCTCTCGGCGTTGCTCAGCCTGCTGCA
The DNA here is from genome assembly GCA_013398735.1 of Nothocercus julius. NCBI lineage: Eukaryota > Metazoa > Chordata > Aves > Tinamiformes > Tinamidae > Nothocercus > Nothocercus julius. The sequence continues at coordinate 341,145 of VZSV01000251.1, read as the reverse complement.
GCACGCAAGCAGATGCCATCCTTCAGATAAAGCCCATTTTCCTCTGGAAAATTAGGCAGCCATATTCCTCCTGGCTAGATTTGCTTTTTCCTTTGCCCTCTGAACAAGCAGCACAGAGGGTGAAGGATCCATAAAACCAACGGGGTGGTTCCAGTCCCCTCAGACGCTGTTCAGACACTTACCTGTGTTTGGGAGTGAAGGGCAAACTTGACACCTTTCTGCAAGAGCCCGTTTTGTCAGCACAAATCTGTATGCAGGGAAAGGCCCAGGGACCACAGGGACTTGTTGCTCGTCAGCTGCAAATTAATTCATCAGCTTCAGGCTGAAGGACAAAGCTATACCCCTGCAGGCCCCCAAGAAGCCACTTCCCTAGGAGAGCTACAAGATAATTCAAGGAGCCTAGGAGAGCTACAAGGAGCCTAGGAGAGCTACAAGATAATTCAAGAATATTGTGTTCCTCCCTGCTGTGTCACCGCTGTCCCTTGTGAAAACTGGACTTTACCAAACTTTTCTTTAGACTAGAGTTTTGGTGATGTGTTTGTGGGGAGAAACTTACTGCTGTGTCAACAGTCCTGCCTTGCTGGGTTGATAGAAAACCCGCTTACAGAGCCAGGAAACCTCAACCACGTTACAGCAGTTGTAGCCCATACAGAAAGTCCATCAGAGATCTGGGAAACAGGCACAGCACTGCTCCGGAAATACATTTATCATGGGCACATGTTTTTCTTTTTTCTCCCCCCTATTCTTTGCTTTTGGAATACAGACAGGAAAACATTAGATTCTGCAGTTTTACTTGGAATTGAATCATGTAGATTATTGAATTACTAACGGATTTTATAAATCTTCCTCTTAAATTTAAATCTTACTTAAAATTAACTTGTCTTAATTAAGATAGATTTTCATCTGTGCAGAAGCTAATTTGGTTGTTCCTTCTGTTTATATCACATAGGGTTGCTATTCGGGGAGATGGGTAGAGAGGTAGTGCCATGGTTTAGGAGTGGGACGGGTCGATGCTGACTCTTTGTCAAAAACCTGAATTCAGGTTACTTTCATGCAACAATTAGACTTTAAAGTTTGAGCAAGCTGTGCTTCATTAGGGAAATGCTTGTACTGGGTACAGTAAAAACTCGGAATAGAATACTGGTCCTTTCTGCAGAGAGCTGAAAAGCAGAGCAGTGTCGGCGATGCGTCGTGCCGAGCATCACTCACTGGGACGCTCTTTGCCCCTGGCTTGCCAGCCTGCATTTTGGCACATTACTAGAGACATCTTCCCTCTGAAACAGCATTTTCAGATGGAAAGAAATGGAAATAGAATGAAGGGCAGAAAGCCATAGAAAATAGCAGCAATCCTGTACAGACAATCCTATCATTAACTGCAGCCGCCCTGCCCATTGCCGTTCCCATTTTAAACCCATTTCTCAGCAATGCCTCTATATGTAATCATTTTGTTTTCAGACTAATAAGATTATAACTTAGGTGCGACATGGGGTAGTCTCACCCATGGTGCAGGGGAAATACCCTGGCAGAGATGCAGGTAAGGGGGGCTGCAAAGGAAGGTGTCGACTCTTGCTAGTGCCACGGATTAACTGTGTCTGTTTCCATTTCATGACTTTTCCTCCATCCTCTAAAGCTGGTGGCTGCAGGGAACTGAATTCATTAAACATACTCTTCATTTCAGAGCAAGACCTTGTCGCAAGTGATGAAAGACGTGCTTCGGCATCCTGTAAGTAACTGCAGCCCCTGTCCCGAGCATTACGTGGCAGCGAAACGCGTGCTCAGCTCCTGCAGCTGGGAGGAGCTGCGGGCTCTTCCGGAGGTCCCGATCGGCCTCCATGGGCTGCAGGGAAAACTGCTTCGGGGTCTGGTCCCGCTGCCCCCACGTCTTCTGGCGTAGTGCGACAGGCCTGTTTAACGTGGGGCTGTTTACAGAAAAGGAGAGATTTTGATAAAATCTCCACTTTTAAAAAGAACTTTGACATTGCCAATACTGAAATAGTCCAGAAATGACAAAAAATGACTGTTTCAGTTTGGGGCAGAACAACTTTCATGTTTTAAAACAGCACTTGTTTTAAGAAATGCAAATAACTAGATCAGAATTTAAGGGGCTTTGGCGAGACCCAAGCTGGCCACGCAGCAAGAGGCCGGCGCTGCACTTAGCACACGGTCCCGCGCGCTCGGGAGCAGATTCCCCAGGGCAGCCCCTGCTAGCGGGCGCTGCGCCCGAACGCCACGGAGCCGCGCGCTCGGGCGCTGCTTTGGGGCGTTTCCAGGGATTTGCCTCGGCCTCGAGCTCTCTGTGCCTCGGGCTCTCTCGCCCTGGAGCCTGTTCTGGTCATCAGGGTTTGCAAGGCCCATGAGTGGGGCCTGCTGAACTATCTTAGCGAGGGGCTAGAAAATCCTACCCTGTTCAAGCATGCAGATTTATACAAAACTCGGGTCTTTTTCCACACCATTTTAATTTCCTTTCTAGCACTGACTATTTCTGAAGCAGTATTTTTTCAAGACCGTATAATACCCGGTCTGCTGTAGTTCCTACAGAATATTTCACCTTGCTCCAATAGTTACCAGAAGTTTTGCTTCAGCAAGGAAGGCAACGTGAGACGTCGCACGCTACAGTGTGATGTCCCCCCAGTTAGGGCTGGCCGTGGGTGACATTGCTCCGCACTTGCTCTGAGAAGGTGACGCGGCACAGCCAGCGAGCGCCGCGAGCGCCGCCGGGAGGGCACCGTGGTGCGGCCGGGGCGCTACGGCCATCACC
>VZSV01000251.1:325270-336033 GCA_013398735.1 Nothocercus julius | reverse complement strand
GGCACGCGCCCGGCCCGCCCGCCGAGCCGCTGGACAACCGCAGGCTTCACGCGCTGGCCAGCACGGTGGGGACGCTGCCGCGGGCGCGCAGGCAGGTACGTGCACCCCGCGCTGCTCGTCGCGGACCTCGCCGCGCCTCTCCGCGTGCGGCTGCGCAAGCTGCAGCGTTTCCAAAGCAATTTAAGGTTTTACTGTGGAATCGAGTGTGCCGGGGCAGCTCTTGCTTGACTTTGGTGTGTGAGAGGGGCTTCTGCAGTGCGCATTTAGCCCTGTGTGTTTTTGGACTCTAACGAGGTCCCTAGCACAGCTTTACCAGGAGCGTGCAGCGTTCCCAGGAGCGTGAGCAAGAGCAGCGCTGCCCTTGGGGCTTCTGCCCACAACATGCTCGTGTGCTGGCCTCCTCTCCAGCCTCACCGCATCTCGGTTTGCAGCTGTACCCTGACTCAGAAGAGGCTCTTGCTACCCCCATGGCTCTTCAAAATTGGACTTCCTTTGGTATAGGGGCCTCTTCGGACTTTGGTGTGCACCTGCCATGAGTTATTCCCACATAGATTTTCAATATTTTGCTCCAAGTAGTGCTGCCGGTTTGCTTGTCCCTTTTTTCTTTGCTTGTCCTGCAGCAGGTGGCAAGTCTCTGTTCGGAGGCAGGCAAAACTCACTTTTGTTGTTGCTATAAATGTCAGCTAAGCAACACTGACTTCTGCCTACTTGTGTAGCCGGAAGCAGCCAAAATAGCAAATGTTTGCAACACTATAAACAGATTATTTCCAGGAAACTTGCACACCGCAGGCTCTGCTGTATGCGGCGGCAGGAGTGCACGGAGTGTCGGAGCAGCAGGAGGGCAGCGCAGAGCCACACGGAGCCGCGCTGGGGATGCTGATGCTGAGCTGCTGCGTCACGGCCACCCATGGCAGGAAGCAAGAGCTGCGGCTGCTGTTCCCGGGTCAGACGGGCCTGTGGTCGTGGCTGCGACGAGGCCACCCTCGCTAAGAATTAGCTGCAAGAGTCCCCGAGGCTGCCCGAGTGGCCAGGGCGCTGCGCGCGCTCGCCCCGCGCGCTCTGCCGCGGCCGTGTCAGCGCTCCCTGCCCGTGCGCACGCGTTTGTAAGGGGTGCACAGGAGGCCATGCTGCGATTCAGCACCGCTGCCGCCCCACACGCTCTTCATCCTAGCGCCCAACTCCGCAAACTTGCTAGCGGCAGAGTAATCCCTCGGCATCCGTCGGGAAGGACTGGGGCTTAGCGCTGATCCCGCCCCTCCGAGCGCTCCTGGACACTCTCCTACCCCGCCGAGCTCACGGAGAGGCCGTGCAACTGCCCCTACCGCCGTGTGGGTGCTCCCTGCCTCTGCCCGCAGCAGTGCGAGGGATCGGGTTGGCAGATGCCCACAGATTTTTAGGGGGAAAGTACTGGGAAGTAAAGGTCATAGCATGACAAGAACAAGATTTTTGGATTCTGGACCCTGCAGGGCCCGAGGTGCTTCCACCTCATGTGTGCGTTGAGTGCATGGATTTTCTTAAGGCCATGCTTGCTGCCTTGCCACTTCCTCATGGGTCCTAAGAAATTAAATCGCCAGCGGTTCTTTGGGAAGAGTTCCATGCTCCAAGCAGTCAGAAGGATTTTCTGGGGGTTCAGCCTCATATTTTCCGCCTATCTTCATGCATTTTTCGCAGTAGCCTCTTTCACCACCCTCGATAGCAGCTTCCTGCCTCCAGATCTGATATTACTGCAAGTGTCTCTCAGCCAAGCTGCTTATGCTGCATATTTCTCTCCTCTTGACATCAGTGTTGTTGAGTTTCAGAAAGCTAATTGTGAAGGTTCCAAATTAGCACCTTGGCACAAAATAGCACGGGCACCGTGTCATTTCGTATTGGCTGGCAGGAGCTCGGTGCCAATTTTCAACCTTATTAGACAGAAGATGGGGTAGGCAGCAGGTGGCCAATTTTTGCCAGTGCTGTTTGTGTTGGTATTGCATGACTGCTTTGCAGGGAGGATGCCTGAGCACTTGTCCTTGACGGGGCTCCCTATTTCGGTCTCCTTCCGCAGCGGCGTTGGCAGAGCGAGGAGGCACCGCGCGGGTGCATCCTCCTCCTCCTCGCACCCGCAGCCTTCCCACCGGGCCAGCCCCTCTGCCGCGCAGGGATGGCCATGGGGCAGGGCCACGTCCCCCCTGTTCCGCTGGGTTAGCTCCTCGGGGACCCCGACCCACGTGCTCTCATTTTTGATTGCAGCTCGGCCTGTCCCGCTCCAGCTCCTTGGGGGATTCCTCTGCGCCGCAAAGGTACGAAGACCTTCCTCTCCTTCCACCACCGCTACTCGTGTGCCTCGGCAGACAGGAGAGGGTGAATATTCAGGACAGGTTTTCCTATGAAATGCGGGTTTTTGGAAACCATGGAGTTCAGCAGCCCTAGAGGGATGACGAGGCAGAGCAAAGAGCCAAGGTCGGCTGGTGCCCTGTACCTGGGACGCAGGTGACCTTTTAAGGTGTCGCATGAATAGGGAAACGGGCGTTTGGGCCGTATCAGCACATACCAGTAGCTCTGCTAGTGCAGGCAGCGGCAACCGAGGGGATGGAATCATTTTCCTTAGAAATAAGCAGTGCAAGAAATGTGGTGCCCAGCATTTATATGCAGTTCTGTGTGTTTTCCTTACAGAAACATAGTCGCCATCGTCAAAGAGGATAAAGAGACATTTGGCTTTGAAATTCAGGTAGGACATAAATGATGAGTGGAGTCATTTGAATATAAAATATGGCACAGACTCTTAAGTGTCACATCCTCAAAGTTATCCTCGATCAAAATTAGGTTAAGTCCGCACTAGGCAGAGAGGGGCAGCAGCTCATCAGGAAGTGCCCAAAGGAAGGTGGAGGTAGATGTGAATATTAACTAACATTATCCATCCCTTTAAATTCCACTTGTACACTCTGCAGGTATTTAATGTGAAATGCTTTTTGCTGAAGGGAGTTAGCAATCCCTATGCTGAGAGGTGCTGTTCAGACACATCCCACCCGCAGCGTCACTGTCCTGTGCTCCTGTCACAGGCATCGCTCCTCCAAAGGCACCAGAGAACCTAGTGCCGTAACTGAAACACCACAAATGCTTGAATATTTGGGGAAAGAACAACATGCAGAAATATTTTCATATACACATAGATTAAAAAAAACCTCTCTCCAAAAATACCTTATGGTAATATTTTCCTATTGTCTTTAAAATAAACACAGATATGTAGTTTAGAAGCAAATATACAATCCTTTTTTTTTTTTTTTTTTTTTAATAAATAATTGCTAAGTTTGCCTTTTTTGGAGTGAATCATAAATTCTCTGTTGCATATTGAAGTCAGTAAACCACTAAATGGGAAACCCAAAATCTGATTAGAAGAAATAAAAATTATAGATTTTAATTCTGTAGATTTTTCTCACAGAGGTGCATTCCAGATGAGGAGGCCTGCTAAAATCTCTCTTTATAGGGTTCATAGATACCATATGCAGATGATATGAGCCTTTTTCCTTTTCAACGACACCGATAACTACAGATTGCGCTGGTGGTGTTTCCACACTGTGAGCATAAAATGCTGTTGTTTTCATGGCTGGCTGGTTATGGAAAACATCACAGGACTCTTCCTAAATGACAGCTGGACTCAGCTGGAATCTGGTGCATAACAGAGCGCTACTGCTCCTCTAAGCATATGTATTCTCTGTCTGTTGTCTGTTTGCAAAGACAGCATGATTGCAGCTTTACAAAATAGCTGGTGGTGTGATATAAACACCATGAGTAACAGTAGCAGAATATACAGGAATAGCATATTCTGAGCTATTCTTGAGGAAGCAGCAGACATTTTAGCCAAGCTACTAACCAGGTTGACGAGAGCAGCAGCTGGTTCCGTCCTACTAGCACGCAGGCGCCTTCCCACTGCCCCTTCTCTTTTGCATTTTCAAAGTGTTTACCTGTGTGGGTGCACAAATGGAAAATGCTATTTTCAGTTAAATTCGCGTATTAGGAAAACTTAACTTTTTCATATTTGATTCTGTGACTAACACGGGGTAAGTGTTCAGCTCATGAATAGCAGAGAGCTTTCAGAAGTGAAAATAATCGAGTCAATTATTGGGCTTTTGTATAAACTGACAGGGCAGATTTTCACTATTTGTGACATTCCTTGATTAACAAGGATTGTTCTTGATATATTTTCTTCCTACGAATGTACATTCATTGTGAATGTTTTGCTAGAAAGCCTAGACCATGAAGAGGCAGTGTTTTTTCTGGTATTATCTAGAAGTTATAATTTCAATACTATAATTTCAATACTATAATTTACATCTGGGCAAAGCAGAATAAGTTGATGTGAAACTTCAGGTCTACCACCCGCAGGGAGCTTTTGAGACTCGCAGTGATGACTGAATGCCAGAGTTTCTCTCATTTTGCTGATTCCTCTAGTACTTTCCATTTTGAACTGGAGTTTGAAAGCAAGACTGACGTGACGCAGCCCCAGATCTGCCTGGTGTTTGCAGACCAGGGCCTCACGGCAGCATTAATCTCCCCTCACTTTAGCCATCTGTAAGTTAAGCTCTTTAATAAGTGCCTGCTCGCCCACAGTCCATGAAGAGAGGAAGCTAGAGGAAGAGGAGCAGCAGGAAGGACATCCTTGGGTACAGCCTGGGTGACTAGAGTCCTCCTTTCAGGTGGCTTAGCTTAGGAGGGATGGATCCCATCTCGCCCGTCCAATTAATGTCACTCAAACTGGTCTGACAGTTTGGTAGGTGAGACCCACTAGCTTGAAATAGGGTGAAAAAAGGGAAGTGAGACCTGCTGTTCTCCATGTGCGGTGCACAGCCTTCAAAATTCTGATTCACTTGGCTTTCTTAGTTCAGCTGAAAGTTTTGCTCTTGGTCTAATCTAAAATCTCTTTAGCCGGATAAACTCTGAAGTCATCCCGGTCTTCATCCCTATTTGTTCCATGTTGACTGAGAAAATATGTGAATCTGACACTTCTTATATCTGAGGTAGATTTGTCTATCTTAGACTTCCAGGACCTTTAAATTCAGTCATCCTGTCTTTGCAGCTATTACAGATCAGGTTACATTTTCTACTTATTTTACTTATGTTTTACTTATATTTTTAAATGCATGTCACAGTTGATAATCAGGTGTTGGATTTTAAATAGAATTATTTAATACATATTTAAATCTATAAATCAAGAATAAAGAGCACTTTTTTTCACGACAGATGAGACAGACATGGAGATAATGAGTTCAAGAGACCAGAAGCGCAAAAGTAGCTTCAGCTTTTCTTGCTCTTCAGTCATCCCCATTAACTGATATCTCTTGCAACACCTGATGACCTGCACAGCATTTACAGCGAGCAGGAGGCTCTTCTGGAAAGCTTGGCTTGTACACTGCTACGTTCTGACTGAGAACATCAAGTGTCATTCCAATTATAGTATGAGCAAAAAAGTAATCCATGCTGATAGATTATATTCTTGACTGTAGTTGCTGAGTTTTTATAATGAATAAAACAATCTATCGGGCAGTCAATTTTAGTGTCTGCTGTTCTCTATCGTGAGAGTTCAATTTCTAATTGCTAGGTTGTAAACTTTTGATGTTCTCATTTTTATGGTAGTATACCCTGCACATCACAGGGTTATCTAAACCAGTGTAAAAGGACCATGAAATCAAATTAGGCTATATGAGAGTATTTTAATTTTTAAATGTATTCATGGCTTTTATATTGGTGATATGGTCACTTTGGTATTCACAGACTACTAGACTTCCACCCCAGAATGATTACTCCCTGGAGCTGTGCACTTGTGTCTGCAAAATTCAAGAGGAAAGTCCTGCCTATTTTTCTGGTCTTCAGATCGGTAACTATTGACGTTTTCCTTCTGTGGGTAGCTTTATTTTGCTTTTCTGCTGGTGAGCTCTATAGAGAAGGAGGAAAATCTCCATCTGCTGAAGAAGCTGATTTGGCCTTCGCTTAACTCTGACAGGTGATATCCTTGCCAATGTCAACGGAGTGAACACTGATGGCTTCAGTCACAAGCAAATAGTAGACCTGATAAAATCTTCAGGGAATTATTTAAGGTAGGTATCTCTCCTTCCAGCTGCTCCTAGCTGGCCTCTCCTGCTGGAAGCCAAGGAAGCCCTAGCTAACCGGCGGTGCTCACGCTGTCCCAGCCACAAGAGTTCGGGTGTATCTTGGCCATGCAGTGCCAGGCTCTTGTGTCAGGGTGCTGGGTTAGGGCAGGGAGGGCAGCGCGGTGTGTGGGGACGGCGCGAGCAGAGCGGCCCGGGACGCTGCAGGCTCTCGCAGGGCGCTTGGCACCCCAGCTGTGCCCGTCCCGCGGCGGGGGCTGCGTCCCAGCCGGGCCCGCCGCAGTGCTCGCGGCAGGACATCGGCTGCTCACTCCTGCCCTCCCGCTGATCCTGGATTCCCCCTCATCTGCTGGCTCATTTTTGGAAATTAACTCGTATTTTCTCCTCTTTCTTCTCTCTCCTTTTTTTTCTTTTTCTTGTCCACACCCTCATTTCTGGAATTTCCAGGGCAGTTTGACTCACCTTGCACTAGTAACGCTGAGGACAGTGGCTCACGGGGCACTGAGATGCACATGGGGTATCGCATGGGGCTGCGCAGGCCCCAGGAGCAGTGCAGAAAATATCCAGATAGCTTCTCTGTGCTCCACCACTGAAAATGTTTGCTCTTCACAGACTGGAGACTGTCAACGAGGCCTTGCTGCTGAGGAAAATGGAGCTGGAGACGAAGCTGCAGCTACTGAAGGTAACGGAAGGAACGCGCTTGGGCGTGCACGTGCTGGTGCCAACAGCCCAGTACCCCCAGCAGCCACACGCTGCTCACGGGCTCCTAACTGCAAGGCTGGGAGGGCCCTCCAAAACCTGGCATTTTGTGTTGAGTCAGAAGTTTTTGTGCCCTACCAGAGGTGCAGACCTTCCAGAGATTTTTTTTTCCTTTATGGAAAAAAAAAGAAGCTCATATTTGGGAAAATTTTGCAAGTTTTTTTTTTAATTAGGTTATTTAAAAAATCATTTTTGATAACTTTGACCTCTTTTTAATTTTTGCCAGATTAGATGCTATCTAGCATTTTAAGTAACCAGTAAGTTTAAACACCATTCAGTTTATTTGGCACTTTGTGCTGCCGACGGCTGCCGCCTCCTGCGCTGCTGTCGTGCCCAGACTGTGCATGGCACACGCGGTTCCACCGAGCCCGTGCAGCTCTGGGATGAAAGTGTTTACCTTCCTGAGCAGTTAAAGTACCTCATCCAGAGCCTCCAGGAAAGGACCAGGATCCCGTTTTTGGCAGGAAGGTGCTAACCCCCAGGGGAAGGCTCTCCGCCCGCTGGTACAGCCGATTCCTGGAGGCGAAGCGCGTCTCCGAGCGCGGCGCGTGCCTGTCCGTGCGGCGCGTGCCCACCAGCGCTCTCTGTCCCCCACAGCAGGCCCTGCAGCAGCGGTGCGCGGAGCTCCGGGCCCTGCACCTGCAGGAGCAGCGCTTGCTGCATGGTAAGTGCTCACTGCAGCCAGGAGCGCGCGGGGCTGCCGCGGAAACCCGCCTGCTCCGGAAAAAGCCAGGCTGTAATCTGATTTTCACTTGCTTTCTCTCTCCCCTGCTCGCGAGGGTGCTGGGCTGGACACTGGGAAGGTTTCTCGGGGACAAAGGATCGTGTGCTGCTCAACTGGCACAGAGGGGAGGGGCTCAGCATCAGCCCTAGCACAAGAGCTGATGCACCTTGCAGTGTTTTTTTTCCAATGCTATTTTCAGACTTCAAAACAGAACAAAAAAAAATCCCCTATTTGCAGATTGCCTTGGGAATAGCTTTAGTTCTACCTAGAGGGGGAAGTTAGAAGCTCAGCTCCTGTGATGGCAAAGGGCTGGGGTGCCGGGAGCAGCATTCCCATCCTCCACGTCAGTGTTACAGTCTCTAGGATCTTCCTTGTGCCCCACTGGAGGAGAGGCCACCAGACTGAGGCGAGCAGCAGATCTGCAGGAGACAGAACTGGGGACATCAGACAAAGTATCAGCCCTGTGTCTCCAGGTGTCCTCTTGGGAAGGCCGGTGTGGAGCTGGGGTGTCGGGGCTGGAATATTCTTCGCACCCTGAAAGCACCGTCCTGCCCCGCTGATCCCGGACGTGTCTCCGCAGGGGCCGTGAACGACAACGAGGCGCTGCTGTGGGGCGCCGCGTGCGGGGACGGCTGCGCGCTGCCGGGGCCGCGCTGCTCCAGCGAGAGCAGCTCCCGCAGCCGCCTCAGCTGGATGACGCTGGACAGCGAGGACGGCTCCTGCGCGTGCGGCGCCTTCGAGGACTCCGCGGCCGAGAGCCTGAGCCGCCAGTCGAGCGTGGACGACGACTGCGTGTTCCCGCGGGACGGCACCGGCGCCGCGCGCAGCTCCTCGCTGCGCAGGAACCGCAGCACCAGCGTGGCCAGCAGCGGCTCCCTGTCCCCACTCTGGGAGGGCACCAGCGGCATGCACCTTTTTGGGACGCTCCCACGGAAAAGCAGGAGACCGAGCGTCCGCAAGCAGCTCCTGAAGTTCATCCCAGGCCTGCATCGTGCAGTGGAGGAGGAGGAAAGTCGGGTCTGACGCTGCGCACGTCGGCCTCGGTGCCAAGGAGGGCCCGCAAGCGTGCGGTGAGCCCGCGGGCGAGGGCAGCCTCGCCTCGCTCTGCCCTCCCCTCCCCGCAGCCTTGCAGCACAACTCGCAATACTGGAAATGCTCTGGCTTTTTTTTTTAGTTGCTATTAATCACAACATACTGTGGACCTCTTATAACTTAACGTGACAAGTGTCTAACTCTGAAATGTGAAGAACCTTGGTAAAACTTTCTTGGCATATTTAGTATTAATAATAGTTTTTTATTATATGCAAAAGTTATAGCTATTTATTTCCAGTTACTGAAGTCATGGTCTTCAAAGGTCTTCAATAAAGCAAGCACTTCTACTAAAAGTGGTGGCAAAGCCCCCTTAGACACAGAGTGGATGCAAAGAGAGGCCCCCAGAGCAGCATCACCGTTCCCGTTACCAGTCGTGACGTGACCGCCACACGGAGCTGCTCTTGCCCAGCACGGGGCACCGCTGCTGCTCCAGTGCATCCGGAGTGGGCAGGTGGCCCTGGGCACCCGCAGCGGCACCGAGCTCTTCTGCCGCACTCGCGGATCCCGACTACGCTCCGCGTTTGCCTTGCCCTGACCTTGCCCTTGCCTTGCCTTGCCTTGCGCTGCTTGGCTGGAGGGGACACTGGCCACCGTGAGCTGTGTAAGCGTTCGTTAGCAAAAATGCGTATTAGTGAAGGAAAAACTAGAGTGCTGTTGTTTGGGGTGCGGGGAGAGAAGAAAGCGGCAATCTCAGGACAGGAGCGCAGGTCGGCGGCTGCAGAGGTGCCAGCGGGGCGGGAGCCTGGGCGGAGCTGCGGCTACCGGGGCGCCGGCTGCTCCCGCCGTGCGGTGACGGTGCCTTCACCATCACCCTGCGGATTACGGCACTAAAACAGGCTCACCGGCACTTTGGCAGGTTTGAGAAGATGCTCGTGGCCATACAATGATGTAAATGTCTAGGTCAAGTAAATTTGATCTCTGTAAGGTTAAAGAAGTCATCTCAGATGATTGTTCTGCAGGAATGAGCACGATCTGGTTTGCTTCTGAGTGCAATGATAAGTTCAGATATAATTCTGGGAAACTCCTTGCAGAATCGTATCTTCTGTAGTGTGAAAGACTACAGGAAATGCCAGTAGTGGTAGTTGGGTTGTTCAGGAGAAAAGATAATTAACTCTTTACATTTCTCCAAGAACAGAGATTTCAGGAAGTGAAGATTAAATTCATAGTTTATATGAAATAATTTAATAAGTATGGGTATAAATGTGAAGCAAATGAGATATTTTATTTCCCCATCATGCAAAACAGAAATAGGTTGTTAGTTCAGATCACATAAGGTAATCGTATTTTCCAAATGCAATTGAAAAAAAAAATTAAATCTATTTAGCTGCTTGCCCTTTGTGACTCATCTTCCTTTTGCCTGAAAATAGGCAGTTATTTACAATTCAGATGTTACTGTGGCAGGATTTCCTAGTCTCTTCAGAAACCTCAAAATAAAACCAATAGCCTTCCTTGGAGATGAACCCAAAATAAGAGCAACCTGACCCCAACACTCTTCTAGCTAATAAACGCTGCTGAACCAGCAGAATCTTGTGTTGGCTTCTGTGATGTTTCCTAAAGGGATTAAACAGGTCATAGAACAGCAGTTCTGCAGAAGAGCTGGTGGAAATCACGAGATCCCTGCTCCACTTTTACCAGCACCTGAGCTTATCAGAGTGGTGTCCGAGTGAAACTATAGCCGGAAGGGGGATATTTCCGCTGGGCTTGCTCAGGTCACCGGGGTGGGAGGACGCGCAGCTCGCTGGGCCAGGCTGGAGTGGGTCGTGGAAAAGCCCTGTCTGGCTGTGCTGCTCCGGTCACGTTCCAAATCCTCCCCTTGTTATGCAGAAACGTTACTTATTTCAAACCCTGTCCGAACCTCTCTTCCCAGGGCAGCATCTCCGTCGGGAAGCGGAGCTGCTGTGCGGTCCGAGGCCGCACGTCCTTCGGGCGCGGGCAGGTGATGTGACCCGTCTAGGTGACGCACGTGGCCGGGCAGCGCGACCACAGGCCCCGCAAGCTTCAGGAAGCCCAGGAGCTCAGTGAGGGTGCGGCTGACGCAGCGGGAGGGACGGCGCGGGGCGCCGCAGCGCGACGTTGCACGGCCTCCAGCCGCGCCGCGAGCACAA